>JAGFNQ010006662.1:0-20269 GCA_024364735.1 Boesenbergia rotunda
AAGGTATGTAACCATATATGAGCAACTGAGGTCTTCTTTTACTGAAGTTGTTCTGCAGAAGATATCTCTAGCTGAAAATATCAAGGCAGATGAGTTAGCCAAATTTGCGAGCTCCCTTGCATTATGAACGCAGAAGAGCCTAGCGCTCCGGAAGGAGTCGTGGCCCAGATCGAAGAAGAAGCTGATGACACTGTATTACCTGACTGGAGAGAATCCTATGTGAAGTTTCTATGCAGTGGAACAGTGTCGGTGAGTGATAAGGAAGCTCGGCTCTTCCGTCGCAGGGCTGCCAAATTTACGTTGGTCAGAGAGCAATTATATAAAAGAGCATTTGCCCGACCATTGCTCAAGTGTATTGGTCCAGGGGAAGTCGACTACATCATGAGGGAGGTTCACGAAGGCATATATGGAAGTCATATTGGGGGTGATCCATGACTAGAAAGATTATTTTGGCCGGATATTTTAGCCCACGCTGCAAGAAGATGCTACTAAATTTGTTGCCGGGTGCGAAGCCTGCCAAAAGCATCAATATATCATTCACTGCCCGACCGAACTACTTCGAGCATCCACTATCTCATGCCCCTTCGATCAGTGGGGAATGGATATTGTGGATCCTTTCCCGATCGGATCTCAGCAGAAGAAGCTCCTTTTAGTATTGGTCGACTATTTATCCAAATGGGTTGAGGTTGAGCCGCTTGCACACATCATGGAAGCCGTAGTGATGAAAATCCTGTGGAAGGATATAGTTTGCAAGTATGACATTCCTTATAAATTGGTGTCGGATAATGACAGTCAGTTTTGTTGGTGCAAGATGCATCAGTAATGTCCTCCTCTAAGTGTTTTAATGTTTGAAAATATACTTAAGTCAGGGATACATTGAACAAAGGAAGGGGAGTTAAGAGAGGAGTAACAAAATGAACCAAAGTCCTAGTTAACCTAGGCACGAAGTCCTGGTTCGAAGAATTGGGCACTAAGTCCTGGCCGAGGGCTGGGCACCTAAGACCTAACCGAGGGTTGGGCACGAAGACCTGGTTCGAGGAATTGGGCACTAAGTCCTGGCCGAGGGTTGGGCACCGAAGACCTGGTTCGAGGAATTTTGAGCACGAAGACCTGGTCGAGGGTTGGGCACCGAAGTCCTGGACTTAGGGTTTGGGCACAAAGTCTTGGTCCGAGGGATTGAGCAACTTAGCTGAGCGATGACTAAGTACAGAAGTAGAGACGGGTCAAGGTACGGGCGTCTTGAGATCCGAGAGTATCGAAGGCTAAGTGAAAGTCCACCCGAATGGACTGGGTGGCGACCGTCTCCTGAAAGGAGTAGGTGAAAGGCGCGTTCCCAGGGGTGGGAACTTGCATCGATTCGACCTAGGGTTTCGTGGAAATCCGAAGTCAGAACCAAGTCCTTAAGGTTAAGAATGTATGTATATTTTCTTTGTATTTTTGTATCTTGCAGGTACCTAGAATGGAAGACAAAGCAGGGAAACAACACAAAAGGAGGCTAGAAGCTAACCAGCTAGGCGCCCCAATGGAATCAGGCACCCCTATCAATAGGGGTGCCCGAGTCAAAGAAGAAAAACTGCTTTAGTCGATGAAGGTAGAACAGGCTTCCATTCAGGCGCCCGGGATCATACGGGTGCCCCCATCAGCTCAGGCGCCCAAGTGGAGATGGATAAGAGCTAACCGAGCCTGCGGATAAGAGAACGCGCAGGAGAGGCCATGTGTAGGCGCCCCCATCAACACAGACACCCGAATGAAGCCTATAAAAGGGGCTTCGACCCCAAGGCTCAAGACAACAACTTCCAAGATCCATTCTAAGCATTCTGATTGACGACAAAGCGCTAACGACGAGGCTCTACGACCGGGAGGCTCCAGGAGGAAGTGCGCGGCACTTCGGAGGTCCAGATCGACCGAGTCTTCAACCATTTCATTTTTGGTTTGCTTTAATTATTCTGCACTTAAATTTCTATATTTTTTATTGTAATTATTGCACTGTAAGATAGGGTTCTCTGCCTCAGAAAAGTCCAGAAAGGAGACCAATAGTGGACGGGCGTTCCCGTGCATAGGCCTTGGATGTACTGACCCTGGGGGGTCGGGAACCAAGTAAAAATCCCGCGTGCAATCTGTGTCATTTATTCTGTTCTTTATTTTACTATTTATTTTCCGCTGCTACTAACACTCTGTTTAGAACGAAAAGTTTACGATTTACCGTGAAGATTTCTGAGTCGATATTCACCCCCCTCTATTGACGGCACCGGTCCTACAAGTTGTATCAGAGCCAGACCGCTCTTCACCGGACTAACCGCCGATGGAGCAACGACGCCAGGAGTTGAGGTGGAGCCTAGGGGTGAATCAGGTACAATTCTTTTTTAAAATGTCTATTTTTAAATTCCATATTATATGCTTCACGTGCAGGGAGAGAGGACACTACAAAAATCAGTGTCCTACTTGTAAGAATCGTTCCTCACCGGCGGCAAAGGAGACACCAACGCTAGAAGTCCGAAGGAACAAGGATCACATCAAATGTTTCAAGTGCGAAAAATACGAACACTATAAGAATAAATGTCCGGCAAAGGTACGCAAAATTTATGTCCCGAAAAATTTTAAAATTCCTGCACTTTCTTATGTAAATATGTTAGATAATCTTTCTGAAAAGTTAAATTATGTAAATAGTCAAGTTAATGTTCTGCATGACCAGCTACAAAATACCGATAATGTTAAAATATCAGAAATCAACGGTTTAATCCTTAAGGTTAATTCATTAATTTCTAAAATTAATTCTGAAATTAATCTTAATTCTAATTCTGAAAATAGATCTGATAATTTTACTGTTATTACTGATATTAGATTTGACAAAATTACTGAAATTAATTCTGAAATTAGATCTGATAAAATTACTGAAAGTAATACTAAAAATTCTGACAATTTTAATTAGGATAATCCAGAAATTAATATTGAAAATCTTAAAGATAATTCTGAAAATTGTGAGATTAATCCTGAAAATATTGAAGATATTTCTGAGGATATTCTTGAGGCTATTAATGATTTTGTTGAAAATATTCTTGAGGATAATAGAGATGAAATCTTCTTAGATGATAATTTAATTATAGATAATATTGAAGATTATTACAAGACATTAACTAGTGGCCCGAATTACTCCACCTACTGTGAGGATATTGAAGGATGTGATTTTGAGGATGAGAAGGAGATGAAATTTTTTGAGATCAAGGCCATAGTCAATAAAAATCACAAAGATTCAAATAAACCTGAATTATTGGAAAAACTTGAAAAGATAAATAAGGAAGAAATAGTGGATGAGTCAGAAATTTTCGAAATAATGAAAATTATGAACTTAAACCCACAACTATTAATTAATCATTTCAACCTTAATTATTCAAATTAATTCTTAATTAATTCAATTAAAACTTAATTAATTCAAATTCAAATTGATTCTTAATTCAATTAAATCTTAATTAATTCAAATTCATATTGATTCTTATTTCAATTAAATCTTAATTAATTCAAATTCAAATTAATTCTTAATTAATTCAATTAAATCTTAATTAATTCATAATTAATTCAATTAAATCTTAATTAATTCAAAAGCAAATTAATTCTTAATTAATTCAATTAAATCTTAATTAATTCAAATTCAAATTAATTCAATTAAATCTTAATTAATTCAAATTCAAATTAATTCTTAATTAAATTAAATCTTAATTAATTCAAATTCAAATTTTACTCAATTCTTAATTAATTCAATTAATTCTTAATTAATTTAATTTCAATTAATTCTTAAATAACTTAAACTCAAATTAAATAAAATTTTACCCAAACTGCATTAATTAAATTAACAATATCAAATATGTCAAAGTGGGTTGGCATATTTGGGGTTCACACGACATGTATCAAATCGGGAATTTGATACATTACTAGAAACTTAAATAAAATGATTTGAATTGCTTGACTCATGCATAACTGCCATGCCATGCATATGCTATTTTCTTAAAATATATGTCATATCATTCATGTCTAATTTTATGCATAATTTAGAACAGCTATAGGAAAAAAAATAGTTGAAACTTAAACAACCTAGTATTAGGAGGAGGTGAGATGATAGTACGTTAGGGAAACCCTTCTAATAAGGTCAAGTATATTCTACTTGGTCTATTTAGTATGGTGGAACTAGCCGAAGCTACCGATCCAAGACCTAAGCTAGTTAGACCAAAAAATTTCAAAAAGTAATTTGAAAATGAATTTTTGATAAAAGGCTTTGTCAAGGAAAGAGTTGATGATCCAATAAGGCTATGGCCAAAGAAGGTCTTGTGCCTCACCAAGACCTGGAAGCCAATTACCAAAAATCAAATTCACTTTACTATTTGATAAATTTGAATCTAACACAGGTTTCAATTAAATCATAGATTTAACAATGAATTAAGAAAAATGATTCAAGCATCTCACAATACACCTATAAGGCAACCATGATTGCTGTATTGAGACATCTAAAATGGGTGAGATGTTAAGGACTAATAAATTGAAAAATATTTTTCAAAATTGTTTTTCAAAATGGTTAGAATATTTTTCTAAAAATATATTTTCAAAATAGTGCTTCAACATAATAATATTTTTATGAATTTCATGATTGTCTGATTGCTTATACATATTATAGATTTTTTAAAAAGTATATTCCTTTTGAAAAATTATTTGAGTCAACAATTAGACACAAGCCTTCTAGGACAACACTAAAGTTTCTTAAGGCACTTAGATAGAGTCAAACGGTGTCGGGTATAGGGGAGTGTTTTTATTCTTTTGAAATGTTTTCCGAGAACTGTACTTTAAAACATCACTATCATTTGAAAATATTTTTCAAAAACTGTGCTTTAAATTGCTATCACTTGTGTTTTCGAAAAAAAAGTTATGCTTTAAAAAGTTATTCTCATTCCACGTTGAATTTTTTAAAACCTTATCTTCTTAAAAATTATCATACTTCAAAGTTACTCTTTTGATTTTGATAAACCCTAAACACACAGAGGAGGTCTACTTAATGATCTACAAGGACTCCGAGGATGTGTCAGATTTAGGGGGAGTCTAAATCAAAAAGAAATTATTTCTAACAAGTATTATCTTTGACAATTACGTTTTGGAATAATTAGATAATTCTTTTGGTCTAAAACAAACCCTAAGGACTCAGAGGAAAAGTACTTGTGGTGAACAAGCTTCCTAGGACTGGGTCAAGTTTAGGGGGAGGTCAAATTACAAAGAATTATTTAATATATTTTCATACACTGCACTTTTGAAAACATAATTTTTTTTTAAAATACTATTTTTTATCATTGTCAAAACAGTTTTTTTTTTGGAAATAATATTTACTTGAGTTGAAGAATTTCCAGGACACTTAGGAAAATGTCCTTGTAGTCAACAAGGTTTCCTAGGATTGTGTCAGACTGGAAAAGAAACTAAGTCAAGTAAAATAATATGTTTTAAAAACAAGATTTTTCAAAAGTACTTATACTTCTCAAAAATTCTAATATTTTTCAAAAGTACTTACACTCTTCAAAATTTTTCAAAAAAATACTTAATTTTTTAAAGATCATAATATGTTTCAAAAGTACTTACATTTTTCAAAAGCTCAAATATTTTTCAACAGTACTTGCAAAATATTCAAAGTATTTTTCAAAATGTTTCCAAAAAGGCACCAATGTTCGAATATTTTTATAAGTGCAAATTGTTTTGGAAAATTTTTCTAATTAAAAGTCTTTCTATATCAATAGTTTTCTAAGTGTAAAAATTTTCGAAATTCAAAATGTGTTCCTGTAAATACACAATATCTTTCCAATACCTTTCCAAGTATATTTTTGTGTGCAAGTTAAGTTTTATGCTATGCTTTCAAAATTTATACTAAGTATTTTCACAAAGAACCAAATGCTTCCATTGTTGGTGCAAGTATTTTTGTTTTTTTGATGTATGACAAAGGGGGAGAGATGCACCTTAAGTTAGAAACATAATTTTTTTTTCTCTCTTACCAAGGATCGAAAAATCAAAATGTTTTTCAAAAAGGGGGGAGAGTGAGTGGAAGTTACGAGTTTTCCCCAAAAGATCAAAAATGGGTTTTCAAAATTTTTTCTTTTATCCCAAGGAGTATAATTTAGTCCCTTCAACCAATCTAACTTAAGATATTGTCAAATATCAAAAAGGGGGAGATTGTTGGTGCAAGATGCATCAGTAATGTCCTCCTCTAAGTGTTTTAATGTTTGACAATATACTTAAGTCAGTGATACATTGAACAAAGGAAGGGGAGTTAAGAGAGGAGTAACAAAATGAACCAAAGTCCTAGTTAACCTAGGCACGAAGTCCTGGTTCGAAGAATTGGGCACTAAGTCATGATCATGGATTGGGCACTAAGTCCTGGCCGAGGGCTGGGCACCTAAGACCTGACCGAGGGTTGGGCACGAAGACCTGGTTCGAAGAATTGGGCACTAAGTCCTGGCCGAGGGTTGGGCACCGAAGTCCTGGACTTAGGGTTTGGGCACGAAGTCTTGGTCCGAGGGATTGAGCAACTTAGCTGAGCGATGACTAAGGATAGAAGTAGCGACGGGTCGAGGTACGGGCATCTCGAGATCCGAGAGTATCGAAGGCTAAGTGAAAGTCCATCTGAATGGACTAGGTGGCGACCGTCTCCTGAAAGGAGTAGGTGAAAGGCGCGTTCCCGGGGGTGGGAACTTGCGTCGGTTCGACCTAGGGTTTCGTGGAAATCCGAAGTCAGAACCAAGTCCTTAAGGTTAAGAATGTGTGTATATTTGCTTTGTATTTTTGTATCTTGCAGGTACCTAGAATGGAAGATAAAGCAGGGAAACAACACAGAAGGAGGCTGGAAGCTAACCAGCTAGGCGCCCCAATGGAATCAGGCGCCCCCATCAATAGGGGTGCCCGAGTCAAAGAAGAAAAACTTCTTTAGTCGAAGAAGGCAGAACAAGCTTCCATTCAGGCACCCGGGACCATACAGGCGCCCCCATCTGCTCAGGCACCCAAGTGGAGATGGATAAGCGCTGACCGAGCCTGCGGATAAGAGATTGCGCAGGAGAGGCCACGTGTAGGCACCCCCATCAACACAGGCGTCCGAATGAAGCCTATAAAAGGGGCTTCGACCCCAAGGCTCAAGACAACAACTTCCAAGATCCATTCTGAGCATTCCGATTGACGACAAAGCGCTAACGACGAGGCTCTACGATCGGGAGTCTCTAGGAGGAAGTGTGAGACACTTCGGAGGTCCAGATCGGTCGAGTCTTCAACCATTTCATTTTTGGTTTGCTTTAATTATTCTGCACTTAAATTTCTATATTTTTTATTATAATTACTGCACTGTAAGACGGGTTTCTCCGCCGTCGAAAAGTTCGGAAAGGAGACCAATAGTGGATGGGTGTTCCCATGCATATGCCTTGGATGTACTGACCCTGGGGGATAGGGAACCAAGTAAAAATCCCGCGTGCAATCTCTGTCGTTTATTCTGTTCTTTTTTTACTGTTTATTTTCCGCTGCTACTAACGCTCTATTTAGAACGAAAAGTTTACGATTTACTGCGAAGATTTCTGATTCGATATTCACCCCCCTCTATCGACAGCACCAGTCCTACAAGTTTGCAGGGCGCAAACTCAGAGAGTGGTGTGAAGGACTAGGTATTCACCAAGCCTTCACCTCAATCGCTTATCCTCAAGGCAATGGCCAGGCAGAAGTGGTCAACCGGGAGATCATTAGAGGGCTCAAGATAAAGCTAGACAATGTTGGAGGCAGTTGGGTCGAAGAACTCCCGAGGATCCTGTGGTTGTATCATACTACTCCCAAAGAAGGAACCGGTCAGAGTCCCTTCAATTTGGTATATGAAGCAGAAGCGGTGATTCCTGTGGAAATAGGCAATGAGTCAATCAAGCGACAACACTACAACAAGGAAGATAATGATCAGGAGTGACTTATCAACCTCGATTTGGTGACAGAAGTGCGAGACAAAGCCGCTGCCCGACTTGTTGTGTACCGACAAACGTATGCAGCAAGTGTACAATCACTGAGTGATCATTCAGACATTCCAAGTCAGAGATAAGGTCTGAAAAAGAACCAAACCGGTCGGCGACGCCGGAAAGCTTGAGCCTCAATGGAGCGGAAAGCTCGAGCCTTGGAACACAAGTCACCTCCAGCCGTATCACACTTGGTGAGCTATGTGAGCAATACATGTATTTGTATGCCTACTTATATTTCTTTGCAGTTTGAGTAATTAAAGAAATAGAAGAAATGTCTCACCAAGAACAAATGCAAAATTCGAAGATCCTACCATCTCATGGTGTCGAGGATGCCCAAGATGTGTAGACCTGGCCGTGGTGCAGACCTGGCTGTGGTGCTGAGGATGCTCGGCTGGGAGCTACTGAAGATCCTACCATCTCGTGGTGTCAAGAATGCCGAAAATGTGTAGACCTGGCCGTGATGCTGAGGATGCCCAGCCGGGAGCAGCCGAAGTTTCTACCATCTCGTGGTGCCGAGGATGCCCGAGATGTGTACGTAGACCTGGTCGTGGTGCTGAGGATGCCCGGCCGGGAGCAACCCAAGATCTACTATCTTGTGGTGCCGAGGATGCTCGAGATGTGTAGACCTGACCGTGGTACAGAGGATGCCCGGCCCGGATCAGCCAAAGATCCTGCCATCTCGTGGTATCGAGGATGCCTGAGATGTGTAGACCTAGCCGTGATGCTGAGGTTGCCCTGCCGGGAGTAACCCAAGATCCTACCATCTCGTGGTGCCGAGGATGCCTAGATGTGTAGACTTGGCCATGGTGCTGAGGATGCCTAGCCGGGAGCAGCCTAAGATCCTACCATCTTGTGGTGTCAAGGATACCTGAGATGTGTAGACTTGGCCGTGGTGCTGAGGATGCCCGGTCGGGAGCAGCTGAAGTTCCTACCATCTCGTGGTGCTGAGGATGCCCAAGATATGTAGAGACCTGGCCGTGGTGCTGAGGATGCCCGGCTGGGAGCAGCCCGAGTTCCTACCATCTCATGGTGCCCAGGATGCCCGAGATATGTAGACCTGGGCATAGTGCTAAGGAAACCCGGCTGGGAGCAGCCCGACCTATACCATCTTGAGGTGCTGGCGATACCCAAGATATATAGGCCTAGCCAAGGTGTTAAAGAGGCTGAGTCCTGTTCTTGCCAACATAGGCAAATAACAACGCACTAAGTCCTTGTCTCTATTGGATCGTATTTGTCTTGCTAGAGGGGAGGAGGTGAATAGCAAGTTCTCGGTTTTCTACCTACAAGGTTAGCGTGCGCAAGCAAAAATAATAATAATACAATCAAACAATGCTAACACAAACCTATTTACGTGGTTCGGAGATGACGCTCCTACTCCACGATAGTCCGTAAGGTGGACGATCCCTCGATCCTTCGGCGGATCACTCCCCGGATACCCTCCGGCTAGCTCATGTAGCTCCTTGTGGGTGGAGAAACTGTTAGGATCTGGGATGGCTAGAGAGGGGGGGTGTGAATAGCTAGCCACTAAAATCCTTTGGCTTCTTTTTCTTCCTAGGATCAGGTTAGCAACGGAAAAAACATAACAGAAAGAAATACAGTAGAGCAAATACTAATACAGGAGATTTACAAGGTTCGGGGATAACTTGCCCCTACTCCTTGGCGTGCCCGTGAGGTGGGCGATCCCTTGATCATCGGCAGATCAAGCCCCAGAGTGAATCCAGATAATAACTTCTCCTTTTCAGTGGAGTAACCACTCCACAATCATCTCAGAGATATACAGATGGAGCACAGGAGACTCAAGAGGGAAGCTCACACAATAGATCAAACAGATTGCTCAAGCAAGAAGAGAATACAGAGAAAAACCAACTCAACACAAGACCCTTCGCTCAGTTCTTTGTTCTCATTCCGTTGTCTTCTCTGTTTCGCCTACCTCTTCATCTTAAGCTTCCTTCTGCACACTTACAGGCGTCACCCACTGACCTCTTCTGAGCTCTCAGTTCACTGAAGTCCTCTTCAGCTGATGCTTCAGTTCAGTCGTCACCCACTGACCCCATCTGAGCACTCAGCCTACCTCCTCAGCTGAAGCTTCAGGTCGTCAGGTGCCGTTGAAACCTGCAAGTGTATACCAAACAAAACAACACAGATAAAAGTCACCTTGGACCCATCATCTTGCTCCTCCATACATCTCTGTATCATCTGCACACTCACAGAGTTATTAGAAAAGCAAATCAGAAGAATATCAGAAGCAAATCATGAATCTGACAACCGTTTGAATTAAAGTTCCGAGGTGTTGATCGGTCACCCTGACCGATCAGAAACCCTCCTGACCAATCAGACTTCATTTTGATCGATCTAGTGAAGTTCTGATCGGTCTCACTGACCGATCAGAGATCAGGGATCGGTCACCAGCCCGATCCTTAAACCCACTGAGTTCTGAGTCAAAACCCCTGATCGGTCACCTTGACCAATCAGGGGATTGCTGATCGGTCAAGCTGACCAATCAGCAAGGAGCCTGACCGATCAGGCTCTTGCCTGATTAGTCCAGGTCATCCTTGATTGGTCAGAATGACCGATCAGGGGTCTCGTGATCGATCCATTGATCGATCACCAACCTTTCTGCGACCACACAGAATGCTTTCTGATGGTTTTCTGATCGGTCACCAGACCGTTCAAAAAACCTTCTATTTCATCATAAGCTTTCTGGATCAGTGAACAGACCGATTAAACATCTTGGATCGGTCCTGTGACTGATCTAGAATTAATGTGCCAACTCCCTGATCGGACTCCAGACCGATCCAGCCACTCTTTTAGACCCTGAGTCCAGAGAACAGGCTCCCTTGCCCTCTCTGACTCAGTCTGGTCCGGAGAACGAGCTCTCGAGCACTCTCCAACCTAACCCGGTCCAGAGAACGAGCTACCAAGCTCTCTCTGACCAGTACACTTAATGCTCAGTCCCCCGGACCAAGACTTCCTGCCCAGCTTCACTCACCGGGACATAGTCCATCCTAGCTTCACTCACTAGAACCCACCTTCACTCACCAGGATTTACTTCACCTAGCTTCACTCACTAGGATTTTCTTCACCTAGTTTCCCTTGCTAGGACCCGGCTTCACTCACCAGGATTTCCTTCACCTAGCTTCACTCACTAGGATTTCCTTCACCTAGCTTCACTCACTAGGATTTCCTTCACCTAGCTTCCCTTGCTAGGACCCGACTTCACTCACCAGGATTTTTGCCCAGTTTCACTCACTAGGACTTCGTGCCTAGTCTCTGACCAGGACTTCGTGCCTAACTTCACTCATCAGGACTTTTGCCCAGCTTCACTCACCAGGACTTTGTGCCCAGCCCCCGACCAGGACTTCGTGCCCAGTCCCGACCAGGACTTAATCCGAACTGATCTTACTCAACTAAACTTAAATCGGTGTCAACACCAAAATAACAATCAGGTTAGACTGTATCAACAATCTCCCCCTTTTTGTTGTTTGACAACACGATTTAAGTTTAGGTATTAGAAGTCAAGTATATTATTGCAAGGGAATCAAAGTCCTCCCCCTACAATAGTTAAGTTCGTAATAAAACCTAAACATAACTAATCATCCTCTCCCCCTTTGTCAAACACCGAAAAATATGTAGACTGGTTATTAAGTTTAAAGAATACTCCCCCTTAAACAAGGGTCTCTCCCCAAATCCAAAAGCAACGAAAAGTAATTTTTGAGTTGCATATGAAAGACATATACCATAAATGTATCATGGCAAAAAAAACGTATATGTATCATATGACAATAAGACAATAAGTAATGCAAGTATATCAGTGTGGCAGCAAACTACATTAGACACATAGTCCTGATCGGTCTCCTTGACCGATCAGGGAAAGGCCTGATCGGTCTGCTTGACCGATCAGGGAGTATCCTGATCGGTGTACGGACCGATCAGGTTCGTGCCTGTTCGATACAGAAAGATTACTGATTGGTCTGTGGACCGATCAAATTTTAGAAAAATTTCTGAAACTCTGATATGTTCCAGATCAGACTGCATTAACAAAATGATTTGAGTCCCTTGACCAAAATCTATTTCTCCACACCAATTTTGATAATCCAACTTAATCCATAGTCCCAAGTTTGTATCAAGTTCATAGTCCCAAGTTTGTCTTAACCATAGACCTAATTCTCAATTCTATTGATAATTCACCAAGATTGGATTAAATTGGATAATTCATAATCCCAAGTTTGTCTTAACCATAGACCTAAAACACGTTTGTATCAAAAACCTCATTATTCAAGGGATGCATGATACATTTTGAATAATTTGGTCGATCCTAACATCTCACCCCATTTCTAGCAATACAAAAATATTTTGTTAAACCTTATAGTTTGTGTGAGATGTCCCTAAGTCGCCCACAAATACAAATGAGAAATTTTTTCCAGTATTACTGAACGACACCAATAAATAGAGTAAATGGAAAAGATTTTGTTGGATCGATAGAGTCGATAGAGGGGGGGTGAATATCGACAAAACTTTTTCGAATTTATGGAGAGAGTAATTTGCACAGCGGAAATAAACACAATACGCGAACACAGTATTTTTTACTTGGTTCGGAGCCTAGGTCGACTCCTACTCCAAGGCCCACGATCGTTGATCGTTTACTTTGGGCAATTCTATATGAATGCAAAATCAGTTTACAGAAAGAGATTTACAAGTACAGCACTATAAACTTTTAATAAAAAGAATTCTTCTGTTACCGACGTCCGGTTGTAGGTTGACTTTCCGGAGTAGCAGGACGTCGTCGCTCGAGTTGGACAGTTTCTGGAACAAGGCGTGAGCACAGAAGAGCGTGGAAGCTTTGGTACGAAGTTGATGTAGAAGGCTTGGGTGTTGGGTGCTATTTATAGCACCTAGGGGCGCCCTGGACGTCGGGGGCGCCCTGCCACGTGTCAGCCGATCCGGATTAAGCTCGGTCAACAGTTATCCCATCCGAATAGGGATAAGTTTGACTCTGGGGGCGCCCTGGTCGCAGAGGGCACCTTGGCTGACTTCTTCTGCCCAGAAATCTCGGCTGTGGATAGAGATGAGGCTTCGCAGACTTGGGTCCAAGGCGCCCTGGCTGCTGAGGGCGCCCTGGCTACTGAGGGCGCCCTGCCCAATAGGCAGCCGAAGCCCTTATTGCTTCACTTGGTTCTGGTTCACCTTGGGGGCGCCCTGGACACTCAGGGCCCCCTGCTCAGCTGCTGCCTCACTCCTTTGAGGCTCTCTGAGTTGCAGACACACGTTCCTTCGGTCCTGCATCCAGGGTTAGTCCAAAACACAATAAAACAAATAATTATTAGTTTATACAGCCTTAGCTGTCTTGGTTCTGACTTTGGTCTCCAAAATGGAGCCCTAGGTCGAACCGACGCCTACTGTTCCCTCGACGGGGAACGCATCCTCACCTACTCTTCTCGGGAGAATTTACCTGATGCCAACCGTTCCTTTGGTTGGACTTTTGCCTGACGGTCCTTTGTCAGGTCTTGGATACCGAGCTGCCCTTCGCTCGGTGCCTAGCATTCCTTCGCTAGGCCTTCAGTCCCAGACTGTCCTTCGCCTGGCGCCTAGCAGTCCTTCGCTAGGACTTGGTGGCTAGCAGCCCTTCGCTAGTTGCCTAACAGCCCTTCGCTAGGACTTGGTGACTAGCAGCCCTTCGCTAGTTGCCTAGCAGCCCTTCGCTAGGACTTTGTATCCTGGCATTCCTTCGCCAGGTGCCTAGCAGCCCTTCGCTAGGACTTTGTTTCCTGCACACTTAATGAGCAACGTTAGATCACAAATAAACTTAACTTTGAATCCTTTGCCAATATCAAAACAAGGTTCGATATGGTGCTTCCTGCACCAACAGATTTTTCATATATCTATATTGTGTATGGAGTTTATGGTTTCCATTGGTGTAAATCCAATCCCCTAAATTTGAGATGAAAAGCAATTCCCCATAGGTAGTAAATAGTTATCCATTAAGCGGAGGAAATGGTATCATAAGAAGCACATCCCCAACTAGGAGTGACCATGTGTTTGGAGCACCCATTATCAACAAATCATGTTGATAAATGCTTCCCCTCAACCAATGCCTACACAATACGAAAGATAGATGATTTAGGTACCCACACGTTGGGCCATAATGCACCTACAATGCAAGTTTTTGGCACCCATGCCTTGGTCATTTTCTTTCTAACTCTTTGAACCCTAGAAGCATTTGGTGATCTAAATTGGGTTCTAGACATTAATGACACAAAACTAGGTTCCTTAGATTGATAACCTATATCAGCCTTGTTGTAGACCGCTCTTTGAGAGTTGAGGATCATGTCCAAGGTCTTAGAGCTATTTGAAAATTTCCCAAGAAGATTCTTGAGTTTTTAAACTTCACTCTTCAAGGCCTTGTTTTCATCCTCAAGTACCTCAACATGCAAATCATCAATATTATTATCCTTAGAGGTTTTCAATTGTTCTACTTCTAATTTTATGGACTTTACCTTGTTCTTAGATTTCTTAAGCAAAGTAGTTAAACAAGCAATAGTTTTATAACACTTATCTAGCTCGAGAGAGATTACCTCTTCATCATCTGAGGATGATGAAGTCGTGGTTGATGGATCACTTGACTCATCATTACTCTCCGTGTTTGAATCTTCAATTGCCATGAGAGCCACATGGCGGGTACTCTTCTCCTCCTTCTCGTCCTCGGATGAGCTAGATGAGGACTCATCCCATGTGGCCTTGAAGGCCTTCTTCTTCTTTTCCTTCTCCTCCTTCTTCTTGAGTTTCTTCTTCTTTCCCTTGCCCCCTGCAACAAGAGCAATACCCTTCTCTTTTGGGCCTTTGTTAGCAATCTCATGTAGCACCATTTCACAGAAAAAATCATCTAATTTAACCATGGAAAGGTCCTTGGATACCTTGTAGGCATCCACCATGGATGACCACAAGGCATTCCTAGGAAAAGACTTGAGCACATACCTTACAAGGTCATGATTCTCGACCTTCTCATCGATTTAGTGCAAGCCATTGAGGATCTCCTTGAATCGACCATGGAGCTCGCTCACGGTTTCAGAATCTTTCATGGAAAGATTCTGGAGTTGGTTGAGGAAGAGGTCTCTCTTTGCTATCCGGGAATCTCGAGTGCCTTCATGTAGCTCTATGAGCTTGTTCCATAGATCTTTGGCATTTGAGAAAGGACAACCTTGATGAGTTGCTCCTTGGTCATTCCACACTGCAGGGTGACCACTGCCTTGGCATCTGCCTCTCCCTTTCTGGTTTGTTCAGCTGACCATCTTGAGAACTCAAGCTCCTTTCCCTCAGCATCCTTTGGAGAAGTGAATCCCTCCTTGACTGAAAACCACATGCCAATGTTGGTTTTCAGATAGTACTCCATTCTTGATCTCCAATACTGGAAGTCTGCTCCATCAAAGAAAGGTGGTCTGTTGGTGATGAAGCCTTCTCTCAAAGTCATCCTCTTGCTCTTCGGGTGTTAATCTGGTTGAAAGAGCCCCAGGCTCTGATACAAAATGTTAGGATCTGGGATGGCTAGAGAGGGGGGGGGGTGTGAATAGCCAGCCACTAAAAACCTTTGGCTTCTTTTTCTTCCTGGGATCAGGTTAGCAGCGGAAAAAACAGAATAGAAAGAAATACAACAGAACAAACACTAACATAGGAGATTTACAAGGTTCGGGGATAACTTGCCCCTACTCCTTGGCGTGCCCGTGAGGTGGGCGATCTCTTGATCATTAGCAGATCAGGCCCCGGAGTGAATCCGACTAATAACTTCTCCTTCTCGATGGAGTAACCACTCCACAATTGTCTCAGAGATATACAGATAGAGCACAGGAGACTCGAGAGGGAAGCTCACACAATAGATCAAACAGATTGCTCAAGCAAGAAGAGAATACAGAGAAAAACCAACTCAACACAAGACCCTTCACTCAGTTCTTTGTTTCGTTTCGTTGTCTTCTCGGTTTCGCCAGCCTCTTCTTCTTAAGCTTCCTTCTGTACACTTACAGGCGTCACCCACTGACCTCTTCTGAGCTCTCAGTTCACTGAAGTCCTCTTCAGCTGAAGCTTCAGGTCAGTCATCACCCACTGACCCCATCTAAGCTTTCAGCCTACCTCCTCAGCTGAAGCTTCAGGTCGTCAGGTGTCATTGAAACCTGCAAGTGTATACCAAACAAAATAGCACAGATAAAAGTCACCCTGGACATCTTCTTGCTCCTCCATACATCTTTGTATCATCTGCACACTCACAAAGTTATTAGCAAAGCAAATCAGAAGCATATCAGATGCAAATCATGAATCTGACAACCATTTGAATTAAAGTTTCGAGGTGTTGATCGGTCACCCTGACCGATCAGACACCCTCCTGACCAATCAGACTCCATTTTGATCGATCCAGTGAAGTTCTGATCGGTCTCACTGACCGATCAGAGATCAGGGATCGGTCACCAGCCCGATCCTTAAACCCACTGAGTTCTGAGTCAAAACCCCTGATCGGTCACCTTGACCGATTAGGGGATTGATGATCGGTCAAGCTGATCGATCAGCAAGGAGCCTGACCGATCAGGCTCATTTCGGTCCAGATCATTCTTGATCGGTCAAAATGACCAATCAGGGGTCTCGTGATCGATCCATTGATCGATCACCAACCTTTCTGCGACCACACAGAATGCTTTCTGATCGGTCACCAGACTGTTTAGAAAACCTTCTATTTCATCAGAAGCTTTCTGGATCAGTGAACAGACCGATCAGACATCCTAGATCGGTCCTGTGACTAATCTAGAATTAATGTGCCAACTCCCTGATCGGACTCCAGACCGATCCAGCCACTCTTTTAGACCCTGAGTCCAGAGAACATGCTCCCTTGCCCTCTTTGACTCAGTCTGGTCCAGAGAATGAGCTCCCGAGCCCTCTCCGACCTAACCCGGTCTAGAGAACGAGATACCTAGCCCTCTCTGACCAGGACACTTAATGCTCAGTCCCTCGGACCAAGACTTCATGCCCAGCTTCACTCACCTGGACTTAGTCCAACCTAGCTTCACTCACTAAGACCCACCTTCACTCACCAGGATTTACTTCACCTAGCTTCACTCACTAGGATTTCCTTCACCTAGCTTCCCTTGCTAGGTCCGGCTTCACTCACCAGGATTTTCTTCACCTAGCTTCACGCACTAGGATTTCCTTCACCTAGCTTCACTCACTAGGATTTCCTTCACCTAGCTTCCCTTGCTAGGACCCGGCTTCACTCACCAGGATTTTTGCCCAGTTTCACTCACCAGGACTTCGTGCCCAGTCCCTGACCAGGACTTCGTGCCTAACTTCACTCATCAGGACTTTTGCACAACTTCACTTACTAGGACTTCGCTCCCAGTCCCCGACCAGGACATCGTTCCCAGTCCCCGACCAGGACATCGTGCCCAGTCCCCGACCAGGACATCGTGCCCAGTCCCCGACCAAGACTTAATTCGAACTGATCTTACTCAACTAAACTTAAATCGGTGTCAACACCAAAACAACAATCAGGTCAGACTGCATCAACAGAAATCTCACCACAAACTTGGACACACTTCTGAGCACCAAAGACTACTAACAAGCCCTAACCAAGCTTGTTTCGTCAAAGGGCCCTAGACAAAAATGAGCCTCTTAAAATAAAGCTCAATGCTGGAAAATACCCTACCAATCGACTGCTCCCAGGGCAGTCGACTGGTCCCACTGAAAATCGACTGTTGCATCTCAACGTTCGAATTTTCAGCCAACACCACCAGTCACTACCAGTCGACTGCTCCCAGAGCAGTCGACTGGTCCAAGGTCGACTTCCTTCTGTGAGTTTCTGTTCTTGCTGGCAGTCGACTGTTATATTCCCAGTCGACTGCCCAGCTTACAAAGACACTCCTCCTCACTCCGAAGACCCTCCTGTTGGATCGAGAGATGCGATAGAGGGGGGGGGTGAATGTCGTAAATCGTTCGGATTTAAAAAGAGCGGGTGCGCAGCGGAAATAAAAGAAAAATAGAACAATGCAAACACAGTCGGTTTACTTGGTTCGGAGCCTGGGTCGACTCCTACTCCAAGGCCCACGGTCGTTGACCGTTTTCTGCGGGCAATTCTATAAGTTCGTAAAAGTTTACAAGAAAGATTATAACAAGAACAGTTTAGTAAACTTTAAATACAGCTCTTTGTTACCGACGTCCGGTGTAGATCGAAGTTTCGGAGCAGCGGGACGTCGTCAGCTCGAGTTGGAAGATTTCTGGAGCGTGTCGCGGAAGCAGAAGAGCGCAGAAGTGTCGCAGTAATTGATTCTCTGAAGAAGGAGGTCGAGGGCCCTTTATATAGGGCCTGGGGGCGCCCTGGTCGACGGGGGCGCCCCCACGTGGCATCCGATCCGGTGATCGCTTCGGTCAAGGCTGATCTCTTCATCTTCGGGATCTGCTTTGACCGGGGCACCCCGAGCGCGCGGGGCGCCCGGGTTGACCTGTCAAAGCCTCATCCTTTGGCTTCACGAGGGCAGCTGATAGTCGGCGTGGCACTGGGGTCGCCCGCGACACGCGGGGCACCCGGAGCGCGCGGGGCGCCCGGAACAACCGGGGCGCCCCGAAATGCTGCTGTCAGAGCTTTTTTCTTGGTCTGCTGACTTGGGTTGACTCTGGGGGCGCCCGGAAACTTCGAGGCTCCCTGCCCAGCTACTGCCTCACTCCTTTAAGGCTCTCTGAGCTGCAGATACACAGTCCTTCGGTCCTGCATCTAGGGTTAGTCCAAAACAGCAAATATTATGTTAGTTTATACAGCCTTAGCTGTCTTGGTTCTGACTTTGGTCTCCAAAATGGAGCCCTAGGTCGAACCGACGCCTAATGTTCCCTCAAGGGGAACGCGTCCTCACCTACTCCTCTCGGGAGAATTTACCTGGTGCCAACCGGCTCCTCCAGTTGGACTTTTGCCCGGCAGTCCTTCGCCAGGTCTTGAGTTGCCAAGCTGCCCTTCGCTTGGTGCCTAGCAGCCCTTCGCTAGGTCTTTTCTTCTGGCAGCCCTTCGCCAGTGCCTAGCATTCCTTCGCTAGGGTTTGTCCATTCTGGCAGTCCTTCGCCAGAGCCTAGCAGTCCTTTGCTAGGGCTTTTCCTGTCTGGCAGTCCTTCGCCAGTGCCTAGCATTCCTTCGCTAGGGCTTTTCCTGTACACTCAAGAAACTTGTTAGACAACAACTAACCCTTAACTTTTGAACCCTTTTGCCAATATCAAAACACAGGTTTGACTTGGGTGCAATTTGCACCAACAATCTCCCCCTTTTTGATATATGGCAACCTAGTTCAAAAAGTTAAGGAAAAAATGCTGAAATTGAAATCCTAAGTTAGATTCCCTCCCCCTGGAAGAAATCTCCCCCTAGATTTTTCAAAAGTAGGTGGTTTGAGTTAAGTACTTAGAAGATTTTGTTTTGATAATAAGTTGGGAAATTGCTAAGTTTTTCGAAAAGATGTTCTAAGTTTGGAAGACTTAGAAAACTTTAGACAAATTTTCAGTTTTAGAAACATTTCAGACTTTGGAAAATTTTCAGTTTTGGAAAACTTCAGACTTAGAAAATTTTCAGTTTTGGAAAAAATTTTAGACTTAGAAAATTTTCAGTTTTGGAAAAATTTCAGACTTAGAAAATTTTCAGTTTTGGAAAAAATTTTAGACTTAGAAAATTTTCAGTTTTGGAAAAATTTCAGACTTAGAAAATTTTCAGTTTTGGAAAAATTTCAGACTTAGAAAATTTTCAGACTTAGAAAATTTCAAAGAATAATTTGAGCAAAAATTAATAACACTTCAGAGTTAGAAATTTTAAGCAAAAAAAATTAAGCTTAGAAATAATTCAGAGTTAGAAATTTTTACAGGATAAATTTAGCTTTGAATTTCTAACTTTGAGGTTAAACTTTTTGAATAAAGGAAAAATTTGAAAAAAACTTTTGGGTTCCCTCTTTCCTTTCCAACTCTCTCCCCTTTGACATATATCAAAAAAAATGCAGAACAATATTTGCAATAATTAAATAAAGTATTTGCTGTACTGAAACAAACTAGGACCTAAGTCTGGTTTCATCTTTAGGGACTGTCTAACCCAATTAGCTACTTACTAACTGTTATAAACAGTAGCTTTTGCTAGGGTTAGTCAAGTTAAGTGAGCTGTTCAAGTTAGATTTGTCTAAACTTGATACTTAACTTGATTGCTGTTCATTTAGTGCCCCAATTGCTGCCGATGCACTGACTTAAAGCATCTTGAATTGAGGCAAAGACCTAAG
>JAGFNQ010006662.1:20639-149944 GCA_024364735.1 Boesenbergia rotunda
AGTGCCCAATTGCTGCCCGATACATGCTGACTTAAGCATCTTGAATTGAGGCAAAGACCTAAGCATCTCAACCCTTTTCTAGGTTATCACTCAAAGTACCCTAAGGTGCTTGTGAGATGCTGGCTTCTAGATCTATAGGTGCATGCAATTCTAGGGTTAGAGCCTAGTCTAAGTCCATTTCGAAGAAAACCCTAGTTTTGAAGGGGGTAATTTTGAAATAAAACTAAGTCAAAAAAGAAAAAAAAATTTTAAACCAAGGTAAAACTTTTTTTTAAAAAAACTTTTAGGTCAATTAAGACAATTTAAGATCAATTTAAAACATTTTAAAATTAAAGCAAAAACCAAATGATTCTATCTACTAAGCATAATCCTAACTGCCTTCTTAGTGAGCTGAACTCAGACTCAGGTAAGGGTTAGTGAATATGTCAGCTAGGTTGGACTTGGAGTCTACATGCTTAAGGACTATTTCACCCCTAGCTACGTGATCTCTTACAAAGTGATGTTTTACTTCTATGTGTTTGGTTCTAGAATGTTGAATTGGGTTTTTGGTTAAGTTAATTGAGCTAATATTGTCAATATTGACTTGGGTCTGATTGTAGTCTAGCTGAAAGTCTTTAAGAGTGTGCATCATCCATAAGAGTTGAGCTACACATTCTCCTAGGGCTACATATTCAGCTTCAGTTGTGGATAACGCAACACAGTGTTGCTTTCTACTGCACCAACTTACTAAGTTGTTTCCTAAGAGTTGGCAGCTTCCACTTGTACTTTTTCTATCTAATTTACAACCAGCATAGTCAGAATCAGAGTATCCTGACAACTTAAAGGATGAAGTCTTAGGGTACCATATCCCTACATTTAGGGTGCCCTTAATGTATCTTAAAATTCGTTTTAGGGCTGCTAAGTGAGTTTCCTTAGCACAGGTTTGGTACCTAGCGCACATTCCTACTGAAAAAAGTATATCAGGTCTGCTGGCTGTAAGATATAGTAGACTTCCTATCATACTTCTATAAAGTTTTAGGTCTACTGGTTTGCCATCAGGGTCATTATCTATTTTCACATTTGTGGCCATTGGGGTATTTATACTTTTAGAGTTATCCATTTTAAATTTCTTAATTAGTTCTTTAGCATATTTAGTTTGATGTACATAATTTCCGTCCTTAGTTTGTTTGATTTGTAACCCTAAGAAGAAATTGAGTTCCCCAACTAAACTCATTTCAAACTCATTTTCCATTATTGTTAGAAATTCTTTTAGAATTTTAGAATTAGTTGATCCAAATATTATATCGTCTACGTAAATTTGGGCAATAAATATATCCTTTTCTAAAATTTTAACAAACAAGGTTGGGTCAATTTGACCTTGTTTGAATTCTTTAGAAATTAAGTAGTTGGATAGTCTTTCATACCAGGCCCTAGGTGCTTGTTTTAGTCCATAAAGGGCTTTGCTAAGTTTATAGACATAATCTGGTTTTTCTATATCCTCAAATCCTGGGGGTTGTCCTACATAGACTTCTTCCTTAATGAGCCCATTCAAGAAGGCTGACTTTACATCCATTTGGTATAATTTGAATCCTTTATGGGATGCAAAGGCTAGTAACATCCTAATAGACTCAAGTCTAGCTACAGGGGCATAGGTTTCATCATAATCCAACCCTTCTACTTGACTGAATCCCTTAGCTACTAAGCGGGCTTTATTTCGGGTTATTTCACCTTGGTCGTTTAACTTATTCCTAAATACCCACTTAGTGTCAATTACGGATTTACCCTTAGGTTTAGGTACTAACTCCCAGACTTGGTTTCTCTCAAATTGGGCTAGCTCTTCTTGCATGGCTAAGATCCAGTCAGGATCAGGTAGGGCTTCCTCAATAGTCTTAGGTTCAATCTTTGAAATCATGGCTATTTGACTAAGATTTCTATAGGAAGCTCTAGTTCTGACTCCTAAGGTTGGATCACCTACAATTTGGTCAGTTGGGTGACTGAGTCTGGGTTTCTTGGTTTTTCTAGTACTTGGCTCAGCTTCAGGTCCAGCTGGTCCAATAGGTTCAATTCCGGGTTCATTAGTTGGTTCAACTGATTCAGAAGTTGGTTCAATTGTTAAGTCATTAAAGGGTTCAGTTAGGGTTTCAGAGTTATCTTCTTGATCAGTATTTGATGAAGCTAAGTCAGAATTATCAGATTTTGGATTAGTTTCTTCATCAAATATTAAGTTGGTTGTTTCTTCAATTTTCTTAGTTATTTTGTTGTAGACTCTATAAGCTCTACTTGTTGTAGAGTACCCTAAAAAGATACCTGTGTTTGACTTGGATTGGAATTTTCCAAGATAGTCTTTGGTATTAAGAATATGGACTTTGCATCCAAAGACTCTAAGATAGTGTAAGTTTGGAAGTCTATGGTAGTAAAGTTCATAGGGTGTTTTATTTAACCTTTTATTAAGCAGAATCCTATTTTGGATATAGCAAGCTGTGCTAATTGCTTCTGCCCAATAGTGGTTAGGTATGTCAAATTTATTGAGCATAGCCCTAGCAGCTTCCTGTAGGGTTCTATTCTTCCTTTCTACTATGCCATTTTGTTGGGGGGTTCTGGGACACGAAAATTCATGTTTATATCCATTTATTTTACAGAATTCTTCGAATCTCTGATTCTCGAATTCTCCCCCGTGGTCAGACCTAAGTCTTTTAATTTTGGTATCATTTTGATTTTCAATCAATTTACAAAAGTTGTTAAATAGGTTCAGGGTTTCATCTTTGGTCTTTAGAAACCTGACCCAAGTGAACCTAGAGTAGTCATCAATTATCACTAAGCAGTATCGATTTCCACTTAGTGACTTGGCTCCATGTGAATCAAGTAGGTCAAGGTGTAGGAGCTCAAGTGTGGTTTGGGTTTGATCAGATTGGATCAATTTGTGACTAGACTTGGTTTGTTTGCCTTGATTACAAGATTCACATATTAGGTTTTCATTTTTGATTTTGGGGATACCTTTGATTAAGCCAAGTTGGGTAATTTTTGAAATAGTTCTTAGATTGGTATGACCTAATCTCCTATGCCAGAGTTTTGATTGTTCTAACTGTGTTAACATGCATTTGGGTATAAGGGAAAGATTTATAGTGTATACATTATTTTTCCTAGTGCCCTTAAGCATGATTTCTAAGTCTTGTGCATTTCTAATCAGGCAATTAGAATTGTTGAAAGTAACTAAATAACCAGAGTCACATAACTGACTTATGCTAAGTAAGTTAAAATTGAAGTTTTCCACCAATAGTACTTTCTTAATAATGAAATTGGATTTAAGTTCAATATTACCTGACCCAATTACCTTGAGTGTAGCATTGTTACCAAATGCCACTGAGCCCAGGTTTTTGAACTTGAGTTTGGTGAACTTCAATTTGTCCCCAGTCATATGTTTGGAGCACCCGCTATCTAACATCCATTGGTCCAAATCTTTATGTTCCTACACATAAAGAATTTTTGATGATTTGGATCCAATTTGAGTTAGGGATAACTTAAATTGAGTTTCACTTCCTAGTCTGTCTCACCCCAGTCTAGGGTTTTCAAACACGTTAACCTTAAGGTTTTTGTGAGACAGGTTTGAGAGTAGAAATTAGTTTTGAAAAGGAATTTCAATTTATTTTTGAAAAAGTTCCTTATTTTTGAAAATAGATTTTTAAACAAATAAGTTTAGAAATTTTGAAAAATAGATTAAGTGATTTTCGAAAAAGAGATAGGTTTGAAAACAGATAAGAATCTATAATTATTTGAACTTTGAGTTAGATTCGAATTTGACAAAAGATAATTTGAATTTGAATTTCAGAAATTGGCTTCCAGGTCTTGGCGAGGCACTAGGCCTTCTTTGGTCGTAGCCTTATGGGATCATCCACACTTTCCTTGACAAAGCCTTTTAATAAAATTTCATTTTCAAATTAAATTAAGTCATTTTCTGGTCTAACTAGCTTGGTTCTTGGATCGGTAGCTTCGGCTGGTTTCACCAGTCTAAAGAGACCAAGTAGACTTGATCTTATTAGAGTTGGTTTCCCCAACGTACTATCATCTCACCTCCTCCCAATACTATGTTTTCAAGTTTCAAGTAATTTAGTCCTTAAATCTAAGTATTCCTTAAATCTAAGCATGACAATTTGCAAAAATTAAATAAACAAACAATCAATCAATTAAAAAAAATTATCTAATTATAAAAATTGTTTTGATTTTGGCTCCCCCTGGACTAAAGCCTCTGTATGGGTTAGGCAAGATGTGAATCTTGTCTTTGGGGATCCAAAATTGATTTGAACCAGTTGGTTTAGTCAGACACAGTTTTGGCACCCATGCCTGAACCTTAGGTCTTGACTGGTTCAGTACAGCAAAGTAAGATCTTTGCCGAGATTTGGTTCTATAGCCAAATCCGGATCGGTTTAGAACAGACTTCTGTTTTCCCAGAATCATATCAAGATTCTTGGAACCAGAAATGAATCGTTCTAAAGCTGTTCTTAAGTCCTTAACTTGAGTTTTCAAGGAGGAATTTTCTGATTCAAGTTTTTCAACTTGGTCAGGGGTTCCTTCCTGAATTTTCTCAGTTAAGGATTTAGAATCAGCTCCCTCTTTCAGGAGTTTTACTTCCTGTCGGAGGGACTCGATTCGGAGTTTGGCTTTCGCCAAATCTCGGGATAGATAGGAAATAAGCGAATTCAATTACAATTTTGAAAAACCCGTTACCCTTATTTCGCCGTCGTCGGAGAATGTCAGCTTGCCGTCGTCCCGGTCCGAGTCTGAGTCAGTCTCGATTTGATCCGAAGCGGTCAGGGCTAGAAGATTGGACTAGGGTGCTTCTTCTTCTTCTTCTGAGGAAGACTCGTCCCAGGTTGCTTGGAGTGCCTTCTTCTTTCTGGTCTTTTTGGACTCCTTTAGGCTTGGACATTCAGTCTTGTAGTGACCCTTCTTTTTGCATTCGTAGCAGGTTACGTTGAGCTTGTGTTTGTCAGTTGCTGGTTCAGCTGGTTCATCCTTTCTTCGGCTTGTTCTCCGTGTGTTGGCTTGGTTCTTCAATTTTTTGTAATAGCTTCGAGCTAGCCTGACCAGTTCAGATTGATCTCCTTCTTGATCTTCTGTTTCTGAATCTGAGGTAGATTCAGGTTCAACTTGAGTTTTCTTCTTAGTCATTCTTCCTGTTTTCCCTGCAAAGAAAGCTATACTTTTCTCGGCCAAATTGCAGTTAGTCTGTTCATGCAGTTCAAGTTCAGAGAATAACTCATCTAACTTAATTTTTGAAAGATCCCTAGAGACCTTGTATGCATCTACCATAGATGCCCACAAGGTGGTCCTAGGGAACTCGTTTAGGGCATACCTTATAAGATCACGGTTTTGAACCTGGTGACCTATTGCGTGAAGACCGTTCATCAATTCCTGGATTCTGGCATGGAGCTGGGCTGCTGTCTCGTTATCTGCCATTTTGATAGTGAAGAGCTTGTTCAGTAGCAGGTCCCGTTTGCTGATCCTCGTATCTGAAGTTCCTTCGTGGAGCTCAATCAGTTTAGCCCATAGCTCCTTGGCACTGTTGAATGGGCCTACGCGGTTCAGCTCCTCTTTTGTCAGTCCGCATTGAAGGGTCTGAGTTGCTTTGGCGTCAGCTTTAATCTTGCGTTTGAGGGCAGTGTCCCACTCTGAGTAGTTTTGTGGTACGCCATCAGCATTTGTGGGAATCATCAGTCCAGACTGGATGATTATCCATATATCCACCTGAGTTTTCAGGTGGAC
Source organism: Boesenbergia rotunda (assembly GCA_024364735.1). NCBI lineage: Eukaryota > Viridiplantae > Streptophyta > Magnoliopsida > Zingiberales > Zingiberaceae > Boesenbergia > Boesenbergia rotunda. The sequence goes on from JAGFNQ010006662.1 coordinate 26,379, forward strand.
CTCCATTCGACTTTTCCAGTAAGGAAAGTCTTCTCCACTGAAAAGTGGAGGTCTGGCGGTGCTAAAGCCTTCTTGGATGGCCATTTGTTCTGAAATAGCAAACAACAAAAAAAAACAAGAATATTCCAAGACTTGGTCTTGGATTAGTAGTGCGGGAAGAAAAGAAATAAAGATAATTTCAAGGGGTGTTGCACCAACCTTGAAAGAAAAATTCGAACGAAAATTAAAAAAAAATTGAGAGAGAAAAATGAAAGAAATCCGAAAAATTTTCAAACTGGTGGTTGCACCAAGTTTGAATTCCCCGCTCTGATACCACTTGTTGGATCGAGAGATGCGATAGAGGGGGGGGTGAATGTCGCAAATCGTTCGGATTTAAAAAGAGCGGGTGCGCAGCGGAAATAAAAGAAAAACAGAACAATGCAAACACAGTCGGTTTACTTGGTTCGGAGCCTGGGTCGACTCCTACTCCAAGGCCCACGGTCATTGACCGTTTTCTGCGGGCAATTCTATAAGTTCGTAAAAGTTTACAAGAAAGATTATAACAAGAACAGTTTAGTAAACTTTAAATACAGCTCTTCGTTACCGACGTCCGGTGTAGATCGAAGTTTCGGAGCAGCGGGACGTCGTCAGCTCGAGTTGGAAGATTTCTGGAGCGTGTCGCGGAAGCAGAAGAGCGCAGAAGTGTCATAGTAATTGATTCTCTGAAGAAGGAGGTCGAGGGCCCTTTATATAGGGCCTGGGGGCGCCCTGGTCGACGGGGGCGCCCCCCACGTGGCTTCCGATCCGGTGATCGCTTCGGTCAAGGCTGATCTCTTCATCTTCGGGATCAGCTTTGACCGGGGCACCCCGAGCGCGCGGGGCGCCCGGGTTGACCGGTCAAAGCCTCATCCTTTGGCTTCGCGAGGGCAGCTGATAGTCGGCGTGGCACTGGGGGCGCCCGGAGCGCGCGGGGCGCCCGGAACAACCGGGGCGCCCCGAAATGCTGCTGTCGGAGCTTTTTTCTTGGTCTGCTGACTTGGGTTGACTCTGGGGGCGCCCGGAAACTTCGGGGCGCCCTGCCCAGCTACTGCCTCACTCCTTTGAGGCTCTCTGAGCTGCAGATACACAGTCCTTCGGTCCTGCATCCAGGGTTAGTCCAAAACAGCAAATATTATGTTAGTTTATACAGCCTTAGCTGTCTTGGTTCTGACTTTGGTCTCCAAAATGGAGCCCTAGGTCGAACCGACGCCTAATGTTCCCTCAAGGGGAACGCGTCCTCACCTACTCCTCTCGGGAGAATTTACCTGGTGCCAACCGGCTCCTCCAATTGGACTTTTGCCCGGCAGTCCTTCGCCAGGTCTTGAGTTGCCAAGCTGCCCTTCGCTTGGTGCCTAGCAGCCCTTCGCTAGGTCTTTTCTTCTAGCAGCCCTTCGCCAGTGCCTAGCATTCCTTCGCTAGGGTTTGTCCATTCTGGCAGTCCTTCGCCAGAGCCTAGCAGTCCTTTGCTAGGGCTTTTCCTGTATGGCAGTCCTTCGCCAGTGCCTAGCATTCCTTTGCTAGGGCTTTTCCTGTACACTCAAGAAACTTGTTAGACAACAACTGACCCTTAACTTTTGAACCCTTTTGCCAATATCAAAACACAGGTTTGACTTGGGTGCAATTTGCACCAACACCTCCTTCACGTGTGCCTTCAAGCATACTCCCTTGGTTTGCCCCTTGAAGTCCTCTTCCATCGGCTATTGTCCCTCGGATGCGCACGCAAGCCCTCGACACGCCTCCATGCCACCCTTCACGTGTGCCCTTTGAAGTCCACTTCCCGGCTTGCCCTTGGAGTCCTCTTCCCTCGGCTCTCGTCCCTTCATGACTCAGCTGACTCTTCACCAACAGCCTCGACTGTTGCCTTCACGCCCTCTTCGTCTTTGACCCTCGTACCTCATATGCATACGCAAGCCTCCAGCTTGCCTCCATGCCATCCTTCACGTATGCCTCAAAGTCCGCGTCCCTTAGCTCATTGTCCCTGCTATACCATGGTCCCTCAGGTACGCACCCAAGCCTACGGCTTGCCTCTATGCCACCCTTCACTGTACCGAAGCCGCCCAGCTAAGCCAATATGTGTAATCTGCAAATCTGCACACTCACATACACATATCAAATACATAAGGGTAAACCTAACTTAAACCCTTTGCCCAAACATCAAAACACATGGTCACGTCGGACCATAAATTGCCCCAATAATCTCTCCCTTTTTGATGTTTGGCAATACGTTTATGTTAGGGAAAACAAATAGCAATAATAATGCTAAACAACCATTTGGACTTACGTTGCCAAGACTCCACCTTGGACTTACTCCGCCAATGCATATGCAATGCAAACAATTATGGATCTTATCCCAAGGCATCCCCACACCTAACCTCCACAAGTTAGGAATTTTTATCAAAAACGGGCTTTTAAAACCTTTCCAAGGCTCCCCCTACATTGGACTTACAAAGGCTTTTTAAGAACCTCTCCAAGGTTCCCCTTATGCCTAGAATGGAGCAACAATGCTCCCCCTTCATCTAAGCTTCCCTTAAACCTAGGGTTTCTTTCAAAAGCGTGTTTGGTTTCCCAAATTAAACCCAACACTTCTCCCCCTTTTCCATACATCAAAAGAATTCCAACAATTCCCCTTCATTAGATCTTTTATCCCCTAGATCCTAACCAAAGTGTACTAGCCCCCATACACTTGGTTTACATCATTTGAACACTTTCCACCTGCTGAAACCCAATTTAGCCCGGATCAGTCGACTGCCCCCAGGGATAGTCGACTGGCACGCTGAAAAACCCAATTTCAGCTTTCTGAATCCAAATTCAGAAATGCGCCAGAAATTTCATAAATCTCCAAAAATTCCCAAATTTTGTGGAGAGGTTTATGGTACCCATACCTACTTGGAAAAAATACATTTAAAAATGTATCTATCACCATTTCCAAGTTTGACCCAAAACTCAAAACTACCTAATTAGTTCAATGAAACCTTGACCTAAAGTCCTAGTTTTGGTTTCCTCTTGATGTCTTTGCCCATATCAATCCACAATGCATCCCTAGCATTGATTTATATGGTAATTATACATCAAAAAACACCTTTCATGCCATATGACCCCAATGTCATCTTTTCATGCATGAAAACCAAATCCAACGTGCCAAAACGCAAGAATTGAGACTCAAGCCCGTCTCCAACTCTTTTGGCACACTCCATGGTCCATCTAGACCTCTAGAAGAACACCTCCTGAGATCCATTCACCATATATCTCAAAGGCTCCTAGAGCTCCCCCTTGAGCTCTTAGCCCTAGCCACCTCCCTAGGTGGCTCAACAACCACTAGGCCACACCGGTGTACCTCCGGTGACTCTTGGCCTACAAACCTAACCTTTTTAACCTTAGACACCTTATCCTTGGTTATGTTATTCTTTTTACCTTTAAATGGCACCCCCTTGCTATTTTTGGACTTTTCCTTCTTGCCATAGTTATATGCTACCCTAGCATACTGAACACCCTACAAAGGATTCACCACTCCTTGCGAGGAGATGTATACCCAAGGCCTATCGTCGGATTATTACTCGAAGCCTCTGGATAGAGCATCACATGATCTGAGTATGAATATCACAGATACATGAGAGTAATTAGAATCCGTTGGACGAGAAAGATATTACTTGGGCTAGGTGTGACGTAGTCAGCCTAGTGGGGACTGACACACATAGACCGTGTCCTGAACCAAGTGGGTATAAGATGGTGAAGGGAATGAGGCACGATTCATTAAAGCTGCTGAAGGGTTTCAGAATTATATCTGAGGTCAACCGTTAGTCTTTCGATTAATTGGGGGTCATGATGTACTACTAGGTGCCACTCATGATCGTTCTATAATTGGTTGATTATAGACGGCCAACATAAATTGAAAGCTTATTTAGTCACACGCACTACGAGTAATCCGAGGGATTTAAAACGAGTTGAAAATTGGATTTTCCAATCAAGAGAGATAAGTCGAATCTGAATTTATCAGAGACGCATCGGAAGCTTAAAATGACTAAGTCTTTTGAAGGCTTATTGGACGAATTAAATGAGTTTAATTCATAAGGTGACGGCTTGGATTTGGCCGCCAAAAGAGGGTCCCCACCCTCTTTGGTTTGGCCGGCCACAATAAAAAGGGAAACCAAATTGTTTGGTTTAAATTATAAAATAAATCGAGCGTGATTTGTTTTATAAAATTATGGACAAAGAAATTTATATAAAGAAATTTATATAAAGAAATTTATAGAAATTTATTCTTTTTTATGGAAATTAAAATGAACCATGGATTGGTTTATTTTATTTTATAAAATCAATTATGAATTGATTTTTCCATGATAAGAAAAATTTATATAGTAAATTTCTTGTAAAAATTTATTCCATAATAAAAGGGGAGACATGGTTGTTTTTATTATAAATTAAGTTATAATAAAAACTTGGTATAACGGAATAATTCATAGAAAAATTTATAAGATAAATTTCTTATGAAAAATTTATTCCATTAAAAGGAGACTTGGCGATAAAGAGGCTACTATATAAAGGTACAAAGGCAAGGCTTGGAAATTAATTCAAGAGATCAAGGATTCTTGCCTAGCCTCTCTTCCTCTCCTTCTCTCCCTCTCCCTCTTCTAGGGCCGGCTACCTTCTCCCTCTTCTAGGACCGGCTACCTTCTCCCTCTTCTAGGGCCGGCTGCCCTCACCTCCTTTGCCGTGAGCCACCTCCACCAAGAAGGTGCCAAAGAAGAAGAAGAAGCGGGGCGCGACTCCTTCCTTCCTCCCGGAATCTTGATTCCGTTTTTCGTTTGGTGGTTAGTTTTCCATCTCTCTCTCTTGATATTCTTGTCGTGCCTTTGGAGAATCTAGTAGTTCTTATCAGCACGAAACTCGTGGCTTTGCGAAGTCATCCCGAAGAGAACTCGGCGTGGACGCAAATAGAGGCGGAGCTTCCAAGGGACGCTACGGTTGGATCTCGTCCCTTTCTACGAGTTACGCGAGGTATTAAGTAAATTAGTTTACTTTCTGCAAAATTTTAAATGTATGATCATGTCTCCACAACATAAGGTTGAATGCTAGATACGTGGTTAAAATAATTTGAGAAATTATTTATGCTAAACCTTCCGCTGCACGTAATTAAATTTTAAAATTACGAACCCGTATCCATGTCAACATGCAGCCGGCCCCAACACATACTTCTTCCCATTGGCATTGGAGACCTTAGACCGGTATCCCAACCCCGATCTATCATGGTTGGGTTTTAGACCACCTAACTATTAGTAGGAGCCCTAGAGCCAATTATGTGATGATTGACTAGGAACTTTTTGTATCATATTCTATCATTATTAAAGGCATGTTTGGTTATTATACTTACTATATTTTGTGCCAAATAACTAAGTATAATAATGTCCTTGTGTAGTAGGTTCTTATCTACATTATATCGATTGGTTGAATCGATAGTGAGATAATGTAGAGAACACTACACTAAATTATTCCTAGTCAAGCATTAATATTCAGGGACAATATTAATACATGGAGACTAGCATGTAGGTTAATTGATGACTTGAGCTCACAAGTCATGGATATGTGATATCAAGTTGACACATGGGTATACATTAGAGAATGCATACTGAATTGACCCGCCATGAGAAAGTTTCATAGATTGTCATAAACTTTCTCATGTGACTATTGGTATGAATAGTCCTTAGACCTGAAGTCACTACGGTTCCCTACATAAGGAGTTATATACTTTGGTATCGTCAAACGTCACCCGTAACAGGGTGGACTATAAAGTTGATCACTGGGTATGTAATGAATTATGTGGAGGGATGTGAGTGATGTAGATGAGAACTATCCCTCCCATATGACGGGAGTGATATCTGTGGGCCCCTTGATCGAGTAGGACTACTGAAATGCATGACCATGCTCAAATGAGTCAATATGAGATATTGATCTCATTTGTTTGAGTGAGTCTACTCGGGGATCAAGAAACACAAAGATTGATTGAGGATGACACGGTCTATGCTTCATTGGTCAATCTAAATATCAAGGATAGAAGGACAAAGTCATACATTATCATAGTCACGAACATTTAGTCGGATCTCGACTTTTCTTGTTACTTGGGTAGCAATGATGCATTGCTAGATGCCGCTCATTGCTTATGTGTCTAAGGTGTTTAGGCGCATTGCCAACGTCACGAGAACCTCTTAGGTCACACACTAAGGACATGATGCTTCGGGAAATCTAAGTGGGAGCCCGAGTTGGGAACTCGGGAAGTCTGATCAGGAGCCCGAGTTGGGAACTCGGGAAGTCTGATCGGGAGCCCGAGTTGGGAACTCGGGAGATCCAATCGGGATCTCGAGTTAGGAACTCGGGAGACTAGTTCATGTGCTCGTGAGCTCGGGACAGGAGCTCAGGAGACTCGGGTCGGCAGACTGGGTCAGGAGCTCAGGGACTTGGTCGGGAGCTCGAGTTGGGAACTCAGGAGACTAGGTCGGGAGCCCGAGTCGGCGCTTGGCAGACTGGGTCGAGAGCTCGACAGACTGGGTCAGGAGCTCGGCGCTCAACAGACTAGCTCGGCGCTTGGCAGACTGGGTCGGGAGCTCGGTACTCGGCAGACTGGGTCGGGAGCTCGACACTCGGCAGACTGGGTCGGGAGCTCGACAAACTGGGTTGGGAGCTCGGCGACTTGCTCGGCAGACTTGGTCAGGAGACCTGGTCGGAAGCCCGAGAGGCCCGGTCGGAATTGCATGGGGAAATTCATTAAAGTGTTTAATGAAAGAAAGAGAAAAGTCTCTGTTCATTGGATGAAGAGAAGGTGAAGAGTCACATAAAAAGATGTGCTCTTTATTGGCATTAATGAAGGGAAGTCAAGGAGAAAAAAGACTCTTCATATTCATGGGATGAATATAAAAGAGAGTCTAGTCATTTTGAATGATTAGTGAGAGCTTTCCCTTCTTTCCTTCCCCTTCTTCTTCCTCTTCTCCCTCTTGGCCGAAACCCCTTTGGGGTTCTTGGTGTTCTGAGAACTACCTCAAGTTGCTAGCACAACTAAGGTAGTTCTTCCCGGAGTTGAGAGATCGTGTCTGTGTGGATACGAATAGAGGCACGGATACTTGAACGTGCAAGAGATCCGGCGCATCTTGGATGAGCGGGATAAGCGAAGGGCACGCTCCAAAGGTATACACTATAGATAGATCTATTAGATAGATGAACTTCGTACATGTTTTTTTTCACATGGATCGCTCGAGGGTTCTTGTTTCCGCTACGTTTTTGTGTTTTGGTGCCGGGAGAACCCATCACTAACATCATTTCTAAACCCTTAGATCCAACAATGAATCTATCTAGGGTTTTCTCTAACCTCTCAAGCTTTTCCCTTAAAACTTGATTTTGCCTTTCTAGGCTTTTAACCCTAGAATCCACATGTCCTCCTTGGACATTCCTAGACCTACGCACCTTTCTAGGCATATGTCTCCCCTTCTTGGGATTTTTACCTTGATCCTTAGGTCTAATGGTCTTGGATTTATCATGATGCATGGTTTTCCTAGGGTTTTGATCTACAACATTAACCCTACTTCTATCATTATATCTAAATCCATGATTATTCTTAATGAGCATATAAGAATTTGAAATTGGATTTAACTTTAAACAAGGAATTACCTTCCCTTTTACCTTTGAAGCTCCCCCTTGACTTGAGCTTCTCTTCTTTTCTTCTTTCTCCTATCTTCTCAAATGCTCCAATTTTTTAACTCTCTTTTTCTTGGACATTTGGTATGATAGTGCTCTAGCTCTCCACATGTGAAGCATCTAATTTTCTTTCTTTTCTCTTGGGCTTCCTTATTCCTACAACCCATGTTAGATTTAGAAGAAATTGAAATGAGTTTAGGGGTTACCTCCTTTTTACCTAATGAACACTTGTCCTTGTAGTATCCCTTCTTATTGCATCCAAAGCAAATGATGTGCTCCTTTGATTTGGCTTTGGTGGAGGTGGATACTTCTTCTTGCTTGGGCGTTGAGGATGACCTTTCCTTCCCCTCAATCCTTGATGTGGAGACTTTTTCACTTTCCTCCTCACTTGAGGATGTGGGCACTTCTTCCTTCTTTTCCTCTTCGGATGTTGAACTCGACTCAACCTCCGATTGGTCCTTCTTCTTCTTTTCTTCTTGTTCTTGTGTTGAATTCTCATGTAGAGCTATCACTTTTCTCCATAGCTCATATGCATTCTTGTATTCCCCTAAATTTGACACAATATATGAAGGTAATAAATTTACTACAACTCTAGTTACCTCCTTATCCGCCTTTGCTTCTTCCGTTTGACTCTTGGTCCAATACTGAGGTCAGAGGCGCTTTTCCTTCTTGTCCGTTGGACCTTCAAATGGGACTTCCAATGCGGTCTAATGATCCCAATCCATTTGGAACCATGCCTCCAAGCGATTCCTCCAATAGTTGAAGTCGTCTCGGTTATATGGAGGTGGAATCCGGATATCCCATTCTAGTGGACCTTCCGAGCCCATCTTCCTCTAGCACCTTTGCTCTCCTGGCGGTTAGTTCGTAGATGAGCGCACCAAGCTCTGATACCACTTGTTGGACGTATTTGTCTTGCTAGAGGGGGTGAATAGGAAGTTCTCAGTTTTCTTCCTACAAGGTTAGCGTGCGCAAGTGGAAACAATAATAATACAATCAAACAACGCTAACATAAACCTATTTACGTGGTTCGGAGATGACGCTCCTACTCCACGACAGTCCATAAGGTGGACTATCCCTCGATCCTTCGGCGGATCACTCCCCGGATGCCCTCCGGCTAGCATGTGTAGCTCCTTGTGGGTGGAGAAACCTCACCACAAACTTAGACACACTTCTGAGCACCAAAGACTACTAACAAGCCTAAACCAAGCTTGTTTCGTCAAAGGTCCCCAGCCAAAACCGAGCCTCTTTAAATAAAGCTCAAGGCTGGAAAATACCCTACTAATCGATTGCTCCCAGGCCAGTCGACTGGTCCCACTGAAAATATACCGTTGCAGCTCAACGTTCAAATTTTTAGCCAACACCACTAGTCACTACCAGTCGACTGCTCCCAGAGCAGTCAACTGGTCCAGGGTCGACTTCCTTCTGTGAGTTTCAGTTCGTGCTGGCAGTCGACTATTATATTCCCAGTCGACTGCCTAGCTTACAAATGTACGATCGAATGCATTTGCTAGAGGGGGGGTGAATAGCAATTTGTCAAATTCTTTACAAAATTGTTAGCGCAATACAAAAATATATTGAAAAGAAATAAGAACAACGCTAACACGAGGATTTACTTGGTATCCACCCGAACGGGTGACTAATCTAAGGATCCACACGAGTACTCCACCTCCACTATGAAAAGTCTCCTTCAAGGTGGAGAAACCTTTACAAAAGTGTCATCTTCCTCTTTACAAGATTCGATGAAGAACAAGAAGAAGATATGAAGACTAGTCGCACGAACAACACTTCGTTACAGTAAAAAACTGTACCGTTCACGTGCGGAAAATCCCCTTTTTATAAGAGAACAGGACAACTTCGCAAGTTGTCCAGACCCGCACCAGTCGACTACCCCTGGGGCAGTCGACTGGCCTAGCAATAAATGCCAGCCAACGACTAGTTTTTGGGGGGTCACCAGTCGACTACTCCTGGGGCAGTCGACTGATAGAAGGCTGAAAACCTTCTGTGAGTTTTGGCGACTGCCCTCTGGCCAGTCGACTGTCCAGTCTCTAAACTCACTTACAATCACTCAAAACACTCTCCTTCACGTATGCCTTCAAGTATGCCCCTTGAAGTCTTCTTCCTTTGGCTATCGTCTCTCAGATGCGCACACAAGCCTTCCTTGGCTTGCCTCTATGCCACCCTTCACGTGTGCCCTTGAAGTCCACTTCCCGGCTTGCCCTTGGAGCTCTCCTCCAACGGCAACACTTCATTACAGTAAAAAACCGCACCGTTCACGTGCGGAAAATCCCCTTTTATAAGAGAACAGGACAACTTCGCAAGCTGTCCAGACCGCACCAGTCGACTGCCCCTGGTGCAGTCGACTGACCTAGCAATAAATGCCAGCCAACGACTAGTTTTTGGGGGGTCACCAGTCGACTGCCCCTGGGACAGTCGACAGGTAGAAGGCTGAAAACCTTTTGTGAGTTTTGGCAGTCGACTGTGTTGGATCGAGAAAGACCGATAGAGGGGGGGGTGAATATCGGAAAATGTTCGGATTTAAAAGAAAGAGTAAGTGCGCGGCGGAATAAAAACAAACAACGCAAACACCAAGGTTTTTACTTGGTTCGGAGCCTGGGTTGACTCCTACTCCAAGGCTCACGGTCATTGACCGTTTACTTTGGGCAATTCTATAGTGCGCAAAACGGTTACAGAGTGAGATTACAAAATTACTGTAAATAGAAATATACACTTTGTTTTACCAACTCCCGGTGTAGATCGAGTTTCGGTGCAGTGGGAGGTTGACGGCGCATCGTTCTTGAGTCGAGAAGTTTCCAGAGCAGGGCGCGGTCGACAGAGCGTTTGGATGCGTTGAATGAAAGCAGTGTGTTGAAGAAGAGGGTCGAGGGCCCTTTTTATAGTGCCTGGGGGCGCCCTGGTCGACGGGGGCGCCCCCCCACGTGGCAGCAGATCCACAGGTGGCGCGGTCGTCGACTTATCCCTTGAACCTCGGGATAAGGCCTTGACTGGGGCTCCCTGGACGCTGGGGGCGCCCTGGTTGATCCGGTCAAACCTTATCCGCAGCGCTGAGCTCTCCTTGGTAAGGCTGGGGGCGCCCTGTGCGCTGGGGGCGCCCTGGGTGCGCAGTGCAGACGCGGCAGCCGCTTAACTCTTCAGTTGGTTTGCCATGGGGGCGCCCGGGACAGCGGGGGCACCCTCAGAATGTACTGTCGAGGTTCATTTGCTTTCTTTGTGTTTTGTGTTCACCTTGGGGGCGCCCGGGACACTCCGGGCGCCCTGGTCAGTAGTTGCCTCTTTCCTTTGAGGCATTCTGAGCTGCAGACACACGTTCCTTCGGTCCTGCTTCCAGGGTTAGTCCAAAACACAATAAAACAAATATTTAATTTAATTTCTACAGCTTCAGCTGTCTTGGTTTTGACTTTGGTCTCCAAAATGGAGCCCTAGGTCGAACCGACGCCTAATGTTCCCTCAAGGGGAACGCGTCCTCACCTACTCCTCTCGGGAGAATTTACCTGGTGCCAACCGACTCCTCCAGTTGGACTTTTGCCCGGCAACCCTTTGCCAGGTCTTGAGTTTCGCCCAGCAGCCCTTCGCCAGGACTTAGTTTTTGCCCAGCAGCCCTTCGCCAGGTCTTGAGTTTCGCCCAGCAGCCCTTCGCCAGGACTTGGTTTTTGCCCAGCAGCCCTTCGCCAGGTCTTGAGTTTCGCCCAGCAGCCCTTCGCCAGGACTTGGTTTTCGCCTAGCAGCCCTTCGCCAGGACTTGGTTTTCGCCCAGCAACCCTTCGCCAGGACTTGGTTTCCTGACAGCCCATCGTCAGGTGCCTAACAGCCCTTCGCTAGGACTTTGTTTCCTGCACTCTCAAGCAGCATTGTTAGACAACAAATAACCCTTAACTTTGAATCTTTTGCCAATATCAAAACAAGGTTCGATCTGGTGCTTCCTGCACCAACAATCTCCCCCTTTTTGATTATGGCAACACAATTCAAAGTTAAGGAAAAAGATAGCAGTTTAAGCATAAAAGTTAAGACTAATAAAACATATCAATTTGTAATAGTCTAAACCCAAATGTAATTTGAACAGTGAAAAGAGAGAGAGAAAAAAAATTTCTCTTGCTCATTCTCCCCCTGAATAATTAACTTAACTCTTAACTTTGACCTTTCCTCCCCCTTTGACATATATCAAAAACAAGCATGGGTGAACAAGGTATCTAACAGGGATTTATGAGTTTTTTTAAGTGCTTTATGTTTTTGACAAAGTATTTTTCAAGAATTGAGTAAAAGCATTTTCAAAACTTTTTATACCATTATGAAAAAAAATTCAGGCTTAAAAAAATTTACAACTTTTTATAAGGCAAAAAAAAATTACTTAGGCAAAATTTCCAAAAAAAATTTTAACTTTTAGAAAAGGAAACTTTACTTAGAAAATTTTTCAAGAAATTTTTCACGCTTAGAAAATTTTCAAGAAAAGGATTTTTCAGGCTTAACAAGTTTTTAAACTTTGGAGCAAGTACTTTTTAGAAGAATTTGAAAATTAAGTGTCAAGTACTTAAAAGATTTTGAAAAGAAATTGTGTTTTGAAATATGTTTTGAAAGAAGTTTTGAGAATAAATTGTGTATCAGAGCTTATGAGTTTTGAAAACATAAAAATACTTGGTATAACTCTTAAAAGCATAGCAAAAAGCTTAAATTTCCAGATTAAGTCCATTTTGAAGAGTATTATGCAAAAAAATATTTTGTATTTGAAAAAAAATTTGAAAAAGAGTTTTGAAAAGATTTTTCAAGTACTTTTGAGATAAATTATGATTTGAAATACATACGTACTTTTAGAAAAGTATTAGTTTTTTTTTAAAACAAAATATTTCACTTGACTAGGTTTCTTTTCCAATCTGACACAATCCTAGGAAACCTTGTTAACTACAAGGATATTTCCTAAGTGTCCTGGAAATTTTCAACATCAAGTAAATTTTTTAAAAAAATGATAGTACTTAAAAATATATGCTAAAAAAGTGTGTGAACTTTTGAAGGTTCAATGTTTTACTTAACTTGGTTCATTTTCCAGTCTGACATCATCCTAGGAAACCTTGTTGACTACAAGGACATTTCCTAAGTGTCCTGGAAATTTTCCAACCTAAGTAAATGTTATTTCGAAAACAATTTCATAAGTCACACAAATTCTAACAAATAGTATTTTGAAAAACTTAGATTTTTACAGGAGTTTAAAATAAAGCATGTTATTAAATAATTCCTTTAATTTGACCTCCCCTTAAACTTGACTCAGTCCTGGGAAGCTTGTTGACCACAAGTACTCTTCCTTTGAGTCTTAAGGTTTGAGTCAGATTAGAAAGAACTGTTTAACAAAGACATAAGTAAAAAGAAACTTTTTCTGAAGTTTTTCTTTTGACTTAGACTCCCCCTTAATTTGACACATCCTAGGAGTCCTTGAAGATCATGAAGTGGACCTTTCCTCTGTGTCTTTAGGGTTTGTCAAGATCAAAAGAAGCACTTTTGAACAATCTTCTGAGTATGATAACTTTCGAGGAGATAAATTTTTGAAAACTCAATTTGGAATAATAACAGTTTTAAAAAAATTTGAAATGATAATAATTTTTCCAAAGCGATAGTAATATATTAAGGTTTTTGAATCAACTTTTGAAAGCCTTATTTTGAGATGAAAATAAGTTTTAAAGCATAAGGATTTTGAGAAATCAAAAAAACATTAAGAAGAACTCCCCCTGTATCCGACATAGACTGACTTTATCTAAGACCTTAGTGTTGACTAGGTTTGACCATGTTTGACTCAGTTGACTAAGATTTGACTATGTTAATCATGGTTTGACTATGTTGGAATTATCCTCTGAATTAAAACACAACATAAAAGAAATTTTAATTTGAACTTAATTTTCCTGTCTCACCCAATCTAGGGTTTTCAAACAGTTAGCCTTAAAAGTTCTTGTGAGACAGGTTTGAAGGTAAAAATTAATTTTGAAAAGGAATTTTCATTTATTTTGAAAAAAGTTATTTAATTTTGAAAACAGATTTGATAAAAAAATAAGTTTAGAAGGCAGAAATTTTGAACACTGATTAAGTGATTTTTGAAACAGAATAAGTTTGAAAAATAGAAATTTTGAAAACAGATTATAATCTATAATTATTTGAAATTTGTGTTAGATTCGAATTTGACAAAAGATAATTTGAATTTGAATTTCAGAAATTGGCTTCCAGGTCTTGGCGAGGCACTAGGCCTTCTTTGGCCGTAGCCTTATGGGATCATCCACCCTTTCCTTGACAAAGCCTTTTAATGAAATTTCATTTTCAAATTAAATTAGGTCATTTTCTGGTCTAACTAGCTTGGGTCTTGGATCGGTAGCTTCGGCTGGTTTCACCAGTCTAAAGAGACCAAGTAGACTTGATCTTATTAGAGTTGGTTTCCCCAACGTACTATCATCTCACCTCCTCCCAATACTATGTTTTCAAATTTCAAGTAATTGGTTAAGTCCTTAAGCTAACTATACCTAAGTCTAAGCATGGTAAATTGCAGAAATTAAATAAACAATCAATCAATCAAACATGCAATTTAATAAAAAATTATTTAAGTCACTTCAAAATGGTAATAATATTCTAGATTTTCGCAATAAGCAATGTTATGAATTACATTTTCATATGAATTAATCATGTTGTTCATAGTAAATAATGGATTATTAAATACTGTAAATTTACCATTTGATTCCCTTTTGGAGGTCTCCCCCTTGATTTTAGCCATCTTCCCTTTGCTTGATTGTTTCCTCAGTATTTTGTAGTGGTCGCGAGCTAACCGGACAAGTTTCCGAGGATACCTTTCTTTGTCGTCAGATTCTGAGTCTGAGTTGGACTCAGGTTCTAGTTGAGGCCTCTTTTGCAGTTCTCTTGGAGTTTTCCCTGCAATAAAACTTATACCTTTCTCGACCATTATAGTATCTATTTGATTATTCAATTCTAATTTAGAAAAAGATTCAAAATTAGTTACCGTCTTAGTCAGTTCGTCGTCTGATTCTACTGGTTCGATTTCGATTCTGGATTCGAGTTCAGATTCTGATTCGGCTATCTGTGCTTGGACATCAAGTACCTCAATGTCGGAGCTCTCTTCGTGTAGGTTGATTAGTTTCTCCCACATTTCTTTAGCACAGTTGAAGGATCCAACTAGCTTGAGTTGTTCGTTAGTTAGACCGCATTGAAGAATTGCAGTTGCTCTTGCATCAGTCTCAATTTGGTTGAGGGTTGGTTCATCCAGTTTGTCCCATGCAATTGATAGTCCATCTTCTGTAGGGAGGTGGAACCCTATTTGAATTATCAACCAGAGATCTAGATTGTCCTTCAGGTGGGATTCCATTAGACTTTTCCAGGTTCTGAAGTTCTCGCCAGAGAATAGAGGCGGACGAACACTGTTTCATTCTTGATTGGCCATTAAGGATAAATCTTGCACACAAGGAAAAAAATAGAGATGTACCAAGACTTGGTCTTGGATTAGTAGTGCGGGAGAGAGAGAAAAACAAGCTCAAAAGGTGTTTGCACGAATTTCGAGGTAAAATAATAATAAAATTTTTTTGAAAATGTTGACCTTAACAATTTTGATTAATGAAGAAAAAGTAAGAAAAAAAATTTCTCGAATTAAGATAGCACGAATTTCGAGGAAAAATATTAAAATAATAATAAAAAAAATTTTACGACAAGTTTTCACAAATTGATTCTTTTATCAATTCTGACTTATGGTGAGAAAATGAGAATTCAGAATTGAAAAAGGCGTAAGGATATTTTAAATACACTCACAGATATTATTTATTTGAAAAATAAAGCGAAAAAAATCCGAAAAAAAAATTTCAAAGTGGTGGTTGCACCAACTTTGAATAACCCCGCTCTGATACCACTTGTTAGATCGAGAAAGACCGATAGAGGGGGGGTGAATATCGGAAAATGTTCGGATTTAAAAGAAAGAGTAAGTGCGCGGCGGAATAAAAACAAACAACGCAAACACCAAGGTTTTTACTTGGTTCGGAGCCTGGGTCGACTCCTACTCCAAGGCCCACGGTCGTTGACCATTTACTTTGGGCAATTCTATAGTGCGCAAAACGGTTACAGAGTGAGATTACAAAATTACTGTAAATAGAAATATACACTTTGTTTTACCAACTCCCGGTGTAGATCGAGTTTCGGTGCAGTGGGAGGTTGACGGCGCTTCGTTCTTGAGTCGGGAAGTTTCCGGAGCAGGGCGCGGTCGTCAGAGCGTTTGGATGCGTTGAATGAAAGCAGTGTGTTGAAGAAGAGGGTCGAGGGCCCTTTTTATAGTGCCTGGGGGCGCCCTGGTCGACGGGGGCGCCCCCCCCACGTGGCAGCAGATCCACAAGTGGCGCGGTCGTCGACTTATCCCTTGAACCTCGGGATAAGGCCTTGACTGGGGCGCCCTGGATGCTGGGGGCGCCCTGGTTGACCCGGTCAAACCTTATCCGCAGCGCTGAGCTCTCCTTGGTAAGGCTGGGGGCGCCCTGTGCGCTGGGGGCGCCCGGGACAGTGGGGGCGCCCTGGGTGCGCTGTGCAGACGCGGCAGCCGCTTAACTCTTCAGTTGGTTTGCCATGGGGGCGCCCTCAGAATGTACTGTCGAGGTTCATTTGCTTTCTTTGTGTTTTGTGTTCACCTTGGGGGCGCCCGGGACACTCCGGGCGCCCTGGTCAGCAGTTGCCTCTTTCCTTTGAGGCATTCTGAGCTGCAGACACACGTTCCTTCGGTCCTGCTTCCAGGGTTAGTCCAAAACACAATAAAACAAATATTTAATTTAATTTCTACAGCTTCAGCTGTCTTGGTTCTGACTTTGGTCTCCAAAATGGAGCCCTAGGTCGAACCGACGCCTAATGTTCCCTCAAGGGGAACACGTCCTCACCTACTCCTCTCGGGAGAATTTACCTGGTGCCAACCCGCTCCTCCAGTTGGACTTTTGCCCGGCAGCCCTTCGCCAGGTCTTGAGTTTCGCCCAGCAGCCCTTCGCCAGGACTTGGTTTTTGCCCAGCAGCCCTTCGCCAGGTCTTGAGTTTCGCCCAGCAGCCCTTCGCCAGGACTTGGTTTTTGCCCAGCAGCCCTTCGCCAGGTCTTGAGTTTCGCCCAGCAGCCCTTCGCCAGGACTTGGTTTTCACCTAGCAGCCCTTCGCCAGGACTTGGTTTTCGCCCAGCAACCCTTCGCCAGGACTTGGTTTCCTGACAGCCCATCGTCAGGTGCCTAGCAGCCCTTCGCTAGGACTTTGTTTCCTGCACTCTCAAGCAGCATTGTTAGACAACAAATAACCCTTAACTTTGAATCCTTTGCCAATATCAAAACAAGGTTCGATCTGGTGCTTCCTGCACCAACAGACTGCCCTCTGGCCAGTCGACTGCCCAGTCTCTAAACTCACTTACAATCACTCAAAATACTCTCCTTCACGTATGCTTTCAGGTATGCTCCCTTGGCTCACCCCTTGAAGTCTTCTTCCTCTGGCTATCGTCCCTCGGATGCGCACACAAGCCTTCCTTGGCTTGCCTCTGTGCCACCCTTCACGTGTGCCCTTGAAGTCCACTTCCCGGCTTGCCCTTGGAGCTCTCCTCCCTCGGCTCTCGTCCCTCGGAAATGTTCTCCATATGTGATTCTCCAAGTCCTGCAAAATCAATCACATATATCAAATACAACACAACACCCTAACCTTAAACTTATTGGCACACACACATCAAAACTATGATCTTCCCGATCATTCTTGGTCGATTGCCTCAACAATCTCCCCCTTTTTGATGTGTGGCAATATGTTTAAGTTTAGGGATAAAATACCAGTCAAAAATAGTGAACAACAGTAGCAATTGAAAATATAAGACATAGCAAAACCTAAGAGGAACCTTCCCCTTAACTCATGTCTTCTTCCATTTTCAATTCTAATCATAATCCAAGTTACGTTTCAATCCTAACTTAACAACAATCAATCAGCAATTAAAAGCAAGGCATAACAAAATCTTAAAAGGTAACCTCCCCCTTAATCTATGCCTTCATCCATTTTCCATCATACTCCAAGATTTTAACTTAAACCATGCATTTTAAGCTAAAAAAAAAACTTAAACCACCCATTCTCCCCCTTTGACACCATCAAAATGATTGCCTCAAGCAACCCAAACCCATGGCATCAAATGAGAGAAATTTGGATTTCTGTAAAATAGCTCAGCAGACTGAAATCAGGCGTATCAGTCGACTACCCCTGGGGCAGTTGACTGATACTCTATCAGTCTGATTTTTCATGTTTTGAGTCGGATTTTAGAAACCTCCAATAAATTCCAAAAAAATTTAAAAATTGTAAAAATTTACAGGCATGTTTGAAATAATATAGTCTATCAAGGAAAAATATCAGTTCGTGAAAAATTACAAACATGCTTGACTTTTGACCAAAGTTCAAAATTGTTGAAAACCACTAAGTTTGTATCAATATTTCATCCTAGTTTTGCATTCATAGATCTTCTAAGCTCATGGCAAAACATATACAATATGAAATGATTTTCAAATGTTTAAAATGTTCAACCATGATCTTTGGGCAAAGTGTCCATTAATTAAACACTTGTTTTTCCCATGGTTGGTCTATTTTCAATCATTTTGATACATTTAATGATTCAACACTATGCCACAAGCATAAGTGAACCAATTGTATCATCCTAATGGATCAAGCACACTTTCCTATTGTGTTACTCCAAAGTTCATCCTATACCTCTACAAAACACATTCCAAGGCCTCTTCTTATGGATGTAAACTCCGATTAGGGAAGAGGCTTGGTAAAAATGTCGGCAAGGTTTGACTTTGACTCAACATAGTGTAGTTCAATGTCTCCCCTTGCCACATGGTCCCTAATGAAGTGATGCTTCACTTCAATGTGTTTTGTTCTAGAATGGTGAACTGGATTTTTGGTCAAATTGATTGTACTTACATTATCACACAAGACTTTTGTTAGTGATATGAGAGAAGTGTCCTAAGGCAATCACCTTATGATTGTAATCATTTATTTTAATAAATGAATATTCACTATTTGAGTATACATGTTTGTGTATTTGATTGAGATCTTAAACTCATTTACTGAATGTCCGCAATATAATTCACAACATGAGATAATTTGTGATGAATTCACAACTAGTGATTATCTCTACATGTGCAATTGTAAGTATTGAAATTGTCCCTAGTCGATGAATTGATAAATACGGACACTATCAATTCTGTTGAGACTAGCATGGGTTATTCTCTAATCAGCTGATTCTCACTGGCTGCTGACATTGAGATGCCCGGAGATAACCATGAATGCTAGTTAAGGGAACTAGTTCATTGGAGTGACTGACTGTAAAACTTCTATGGTAGTCTATATATAGATATGTTAGTGAAGTTCTTACTGCAGCTTAAGTGCGATGTTCCTATGACTTGTGGTGTTCAAGTCATCTTGGTCATGGAGACTTATACTTTGACATCTTAAGCAAGCATCTCCAAGGAGGTGTGGACCCAGGATGATTGGGTATAACTCGAAGTGCCCGAAGATGTTTGAACAACCTACAAAGGATTCACCACTCCTTGCGAGGAGATGTATACCCAAGGCCTATTGTCGGATTGTTACTCGAAGCCTCTGGCCAGAGCATGACATGTTCAGAGTATGAATCTCTTAAATACATGAGAGTAATTAGAATCCGTAGGACGAGAAAACGTTACTTGGGCTAGGTGAGACATAGTCAGCCTAGTGGGGACTGACACACATAGACCATGTCCTGAACCAAGTGGGTATAAGATGGTGAAGGGAATTGGGCACGACTCATTATAGCTGCTGAAGGGTTTCAGAATTGTTTCTGAGGTCAACCGTTTATCTTTCGATTAATTGAGGATCATGATGTACTACTAGGTGCCACTCATGATTGTTCTATAATTAATTGATTAATTATAGACGGCCAACATAAATTGAAAGCCTATTTAGTCACACGCACTACGAGTCATTCGAAGGATTTAAAACGAGTTAAAAATTAGATTTTCCAATCAAGAGAGATTAAGTTTGGTTGAGCCAAACGATAAGTCGAATCTGAATTTTTCAGAGACACATCGGAAGCATAAAATGGCTAAGTCTTTTAAAGACTTAATAGATGAATTAAATAAGTTTAATTCATTGGGGCGTGGCTTGGATGGGCCGGCCAAAGAGGGCCTCCATCCTCTTTGCTTGGCCGACCACAACAAAGGGAGAAAACCAAGTTTTTGGTTCAATTTATAAAATAAACCAAGTGTGGTTTGTTTTATAAAATTATGGATGATATAAATTTTTATATAATAAACCAAGGTTTGGTTTATTTTTCATGGAAATTAAAATGAACCATGGATTGGTTTATTTTATAAAATCAATCATGGATTGATTTACCATGATAAGGAAATTTATTCCATAGGAGAAAAGAGACTTGATTGATTTTTATCATGAATTAAAATATGATATTAACCATGATATAAAATCAAACTTGGCATGATGGAATAAGTTATTCCATATTTGAGATGCTTGATAGTTGAGAGGCCACTATATAAAGGTCCCAAGGCAAGGCTTGGGTGATAATCGATGAGATAAAGGCATAGACTCTCTCCCTCTCTTTCTCTCCTTCTCTTCTCCCCTTCTTGCCGTGCGCCAACCAGCCCCAAGAAGGAGCACCAGCCGACCATCCTTTTGTGGTTAGTCTTCCGACTTCTCTCTTGGTTTTTCTTATCGCGTTCTCTGAGAATCTAGTAGTTCTCGAGAACACGAAACTCGTGGCTTTGCGAAGTCATCCCGAAGATACTCGACGTGGACGCGAATAGAGGCGGAGCTTCCAAGGGACGCTTACGGTTGGATCTCGTCCCTTCCTTCGAGTTACGCAAGGTAATACGTAAATTAGTTTACGTTTCTGCAAAATTTTAAATATATGATCATGTCTACACAAGATAAAATTGCATGCTTAGATGTGTGGTTAAATAATTAGAGAAATTATTTATGCAAAACCTTCCGCTGCACGTAATTAATTTTAAAATTACGAACTCGCATCCATGTCAACATGCACCCGGTCCCAACAGTGGTATCAGAGAGAGGTTAGTGTTCGACATAATCATATAATTGTTTTACGGAAAGCTTTATCATGATCTCAATTTTGGAAAAATTTTCAATTATGGAACTTTCCAATTATGGTAAATTTTTGATTTAGGAATTTCAAAGTTTGGAAATCCTCATGAAATTTCGCAAACTTTTGAAATATCTCTGTTTCTGAAATTTTATGATAATTGTGAAAACTTTCCAATTTTGGAAATTTCCTATTTTGGAAATTTTCCAATTTTGAAAAAACGTAAGTTTTCTTTGTACCAGAAACTTACAATCATTCTGAAAACCTTTTATTTTTGGAAACTTTCCATTTATGGAAAGCTCGCAATTTTGGACACTTTCTTTCAAGAAAGTCTAGACAAATTATGGGAATATTAATTGGCATTTAAATTTATAATTGGAAATTAAATTATTTAAAAAATTCTTTATTTTGGATTGAGCCTCGGGGAGCCATCCAATTTAAAGTTAGTTGTTATAATTAAATTTCCTAAATTGAATTTAAATTGTCAAATGTTTAATTTCGATTGAGCCTCGGGAGCTGTCCAAATTATATTATCAATAAATTCTTATTTTGGATTGAGCCTCGAGGAGCCGTCCAAATTAAGTTATTGATATTAATTTTCCATAAATAAAATATGTGATCAAATCTTGAAAATTTTGAGGTGATTCTCAAACGATAATTTCCTTATTTGATTTATGAGGTGATGCTCTTACATATTATTGTCTCCAAAATTAATTAGGAAAATTATTTCCTATAGAGTATATTTCCTTAAATAAGATTTTCATGAAAATAATATGTGGTTGAATTAAGGGAATCTGTCTCTTAATTTAATAAGATTTGATTTAGAGAAATCAAAGTCTTAAACATATTATTTCCGAAATTGATTATGATAATTCAGGAAATTGTTTCCCAAAACAATTCCTTGAATAAAGTATGAAATTAGAATTAGGAAATCCGGTTCCTAATTCAATTAATTAGACTTGATAAATTAAGTCACATACATACTTTATTAAGGAAATCGTTAGAACATGACATAATTATATGTCATGAATGTGCATAAAAGAAAAGGATGAGACCCAAAACCCCTTACAAAATATTAAGGCCAACACCTTCCATTAATATGGTTAGAACCGGAGTTTTGTTTCTCGTTTGGGTTGATGGACACATCCATGCCTGGCTTGAACCTCAACATGTTCAAACCATGGAATTAGTTTATGATTAATATAGTTGGAGTCAGAGATCAATCCTTAGTTTTGGTTGTTAGACACATCCAAGCCTGACTAAACTGTAGCGACCCGCCTTCTCTACCTTAGACGGACCGTTACTTGTCTACTTCTTGACTCTAATGCACGACAAAAATGCGGAACTTTCTTTTTTTTTTCTATCTAAAAATGATATTCTAACTTTAATAGTCATGCATGATACAATGGCACATTACTAGCAATTCTAACCATTTAACTCATCACACAAGGTTCTATAACATTACTAAAGCATTATGGAATATGAATGCAACTTTCCTAAGCATATTTAAAGCACTAAAACTTAATTCAAAAGGAGACTAACAACATCTTGGCACATGCATCAAATAGCTCCATCAAAGTATCGATATTCAAAACTACTCACGCTCATACCCGTCCAATGCAATCATAAGGATGTATATACTAAATAGAATGACATGGAATCTTCACTCGTGGTATTAAGACATGCAAAATATCTAAAACACAAAAGTATGCATACTAATTGAAATGACATGGAATCTCCATTCTACAAAATTGAGCATGTAAAACTATCCGAAGCATAAATGTTTAATAAACTCCATAACACAATAACTTGGAATTTGAAAACCTTAAACATTGCATTTCAAATAAGCTAAACTGTCTCGTCCCAAGGACCTCTCCAAGGTCAGCCACCACACACACGTCACTCAGCACCTCCTTGTCGTCTTCCTTCAGAATTGCTTGCCTTTACCTTCACCTGCAGCAAGAGGAAATGCAACTAATAAGCATAAAGCTTAGCAAGTACTATCTAGCTCACAAAATCTCGAAATGTGCAAGCATGCTTTTTAAACAATATGAAATCACATGAGATACTTTTATGCTTAACAGAAAAACACTGGAACATGTATAACTCAAAACATGCATACTCAAGCATTAATAAGTCTTAACTCACTTTTTCTTGGCTTAACTTGAAACTTTAGCAATTCTTTAACTTTAAATCTTTCTTTAACTTTTAGAAGACTTCCTTAAACTTTAGAAAACTTTGCTAAAGTATATACTTGAAAATAATAACTCACTTGGATCCACTTAAGACGTAAGTATCATCTTATGCGCGTTCCCTAAAAGGTTGGGGTAGCGAGCCACCAATCCTAATAGGGCAGACCTTGGTCTACCAGGGCCAAGACCTTGGAATTGGACACCTGGATTTCTTTAACGACGCCCTTGGACGCCGGGTACTGGCCTTAGAAAATAAAATAGCTTTTCTCTCTTTTCTTTCTTATCTTTAAATGCCTTGGCATTTTATCGAACACCTTGTGTGCCCAAATCCCTAAGTCTTGACTTTTGGGGATTTCGTAAGGCCTTGGCCTTCTCTTTTCTTTTTCTTTATCTTTCTTTTCTTTTCTTATAGATTTCTTAGACCCTAAACTCACATAGGGTACTCTATCAAATATATATAAGCATATAATGAACTAAGATCACATGCAAAATCTTAAACTAAAAGTAAATATCTCTTTTAAAACTTTTAAGGGAAAATTCTCGCGGAAAACCGCCTCTTACTGCAGGTGAGCAATACTTACATTGATATCTTGGACTTACAACCAAGAACGGCGTCGGAGGTTCCGGAGAAACTCAGAGTCTCGGAGATTTCTTCGCGCTCACGCGTTCCTCTCGTCGCGGGGATTCCGAATATCGGAAAATCTCTCGGAGGAGAGCCTTGGCCGGCCACCGGAGGAAAGCCCTAGGGCTTGGTGTGGTTTCACCCAAGAGAGGAGAGGAGAGGGGTGGCGTGAGGAGGAGAGGGAGTTGCCGAATCCAAAAATATAAGAATCACTTAAGTTCTTCTATTTATACCAAGGGGTATTTCGGCCCAACTTATAACTTAACGTAATATCTCTCTATTTTCTTTCAGCACACCCCTGCTGGGGCTCCTGGTTAACCCGACCAACTTAAGTCGTTGGTCCCATGGGAGGTCTCGGGTTCAAAACTCATCCAGGCAACTTTTTGCCGAAAACTCTATTTCTTTTAATAAAAATACTAAACGGACTCGGAAAATTCCATAAAAATATTCTAAAAATTCCTAAAAATATCTAGAATATTTCTAAAATATTTTTAACTAATTTCAAGGACTTTAAGGACTTAAAATGGAAATTTTGGGGTGTTACATAAACGGTAGAATGAGCTCCAACCATATTAAAACTATTTCTTGATTAATGGGTCAGCCTTAAGCTTGGAGCATCGATTTGTTGTGCCACAGCCAAGGTCGATGTAAAGAGAGGTGCAGTTGGGTGCTATGTATATTGTTGCATACTTGTTAATGAGTTAACAACCCAATGATTTATGCAAACATTCAATTAGTTGATAGCATAATGTGATAGTTACATATGTATAATATGTAATCGGTATAATTACATACCTTCATAGCTAAGAATAACTTGATGGACTCTAGCCATGGTTGTTCTTATCTATGGTTGGATATCAACCTATTTGGAGATGTTCCTGCGATCTCCCGAATTGATAAAAAGGGTTATTCAATTTGAAAAATAAATAGGATTTAATTAATGTATATTGATGCATTCTTTATCATTCTCATCACATAACCTCAATTTGTATTTCTAGGATAATCACCTGATCATGTCTTCTCTGAATTTGCGTTCCATTTTGGACACCAATAAGCTGACTGGGCTAAACTTCTTAGACTGGCTTCGAAACCTGAGGATAGTCCTCAAGGCAGAAAAGCTTGCTTATGTCCTTGAAGAACAACTTCCCAACCATCCTCCTGAAGATGCAACTCCAGACCAGTTAGTGGCCTATCAGAAACATGTGGCCGATTCTGAACTTGCGAGTTGCATCATGCTGGCCGCTATGGTACCTGAGCTACAAAAGCAGCATGAGCATATGGATGCTCATACCATCATCTTCCATCTTCATGAGCTGTTTGACGAGTAGGCGAGATCCGAAAGGTTTGAGGTTTCCAGACTCCTCTTCACCTCTAAGATGCAGAAAGGCACTTCTGTTTCACAGTTTGTGTTGAAGATGTTGGGGTACATTAAGCGACTAGGCACACTCGGATTTGCAATGGATCACGAACTAAGTATTGACTTAATTCTGCATTGTTTGCCCAAGAGTTACTCACAGTTTGTGATGAACTATCGGATGAACAAACTGGAGACTATCATTCCTGAGTTGCTTAACCTGCTGAAGACTATAGAGCCTTCTGTAAAGCAGGATCAGAAGACGGTACTGTTAGTTGGTTCCTCAAAAAAAGGCTCTTAGAGGAAGTCCAAAGAACAAAATAAGGGAAGGAAGAAAAAGGCCAAAAAGATTGAAAAAGCACCAAAAGGCACTTGCCATCACTGCGGCAAGGAGGGCCACTAGCGAAGAAACTGCAAGGTTTATCTTGAGTCCTTGAAGAAGAAGGCATTCGATGCCCCATCCTCTTCAGGTATCTTCGTTATTGAATGTCACTCTATTTCCTTGGATACCTGGGTACTTGATACTAGGTGTAGCTCACATATATGTAATGACATACAGGGGCTAAGGAATAGAAGAAGACTCGTCAAGGGAGAAGCGAATTTGCGAGTTGGAAATGGAGCAAAGATTGCTGCTGTTGCCATCGGAACATATTTGCTAAAGCTCCCTACTGGACTTGTCTTAGAATTGGATAATTGCTATTTTGTTCCTTCGTTAATAAAGAACATTGTATCTATTTCATGCTTGAATGAAAAGGGTTATCATTTAACTTTTAGTAACAATTGCTGTTACATAACTTTAAATGGTGTTCTTTATGGGACCGGAACTTTATGCAATGGTATCTACACGTTAGATTTATTCGGTGACGTTTTCAATATCGAAGTTAGCAACAAACGTGCTCGAATAGATAATCAAATAGACTCCTATATGTGACATTGTCGTCTTGGCCATGTAAGTAAGAAACGCATGACCAAATTACACCGATGTAGAATTCTGGAATCATTTGAACCCGGTTCATTTGATACATGCGAATCATGCTTAAAATGCAAGATGACCAAATTACCCTTTTTCGAAAAAGGTAAACTAGTGGGAGAATTGCTTGGTCTAATACATACTGATGTATGTGGACCAATGTCAACTCTTGCACAAGGAGCCTATAGCTACTTCATTACCTTTATCGATGATCACTCACGATTCGGGTATGTGTTCTTAATGAAACACAAATCTGAAGCTTTTGAGAAATTTAAAGAGTTCAGAAGTGAAGTAGAGAAACAGCTTGGCAAAAGTATTAAGATACTTCGATCTGATCGTGGTGGTGAATACTTAAGTCAAGAGTTTCAAGATTATCTTAGGGACAATGGGATATTGTCTCAATGGACTCCGCCATATACACAACAGCATAATGGTGTATCTGAGAGCGTAACCGAACCTTGATGGACATGGTTAGAACTATGATGAATCATGCAAACTCTTCCAAAATCCTTTTGGGGCTATGCGCTTAAGACAGCTGTTTACTTACTAAACAGAGTCCCAACCAAGGTAGTCTCTACTACTCCATATGAGACATGGAATAGTAAGAAACTCATTTATCTCACCTAAAGATATGGGGTTGTCCTGCTTATGTAAACGGACTGTATCAGAAAAATTAGATGCTAAGTCTGATAAATGTCTATTTATTGGATACCCTAAGGAAACGAAAGGTTACCAATTTCTATCATCCCTTGGAACAAAAGGTGTTTGTTTCAAGGCATGGCTGTATTTCTAGAAAAAGAATTTCTTTTATAGAAAACAGTGGGAGTAGCATTGGAACTTGAAGAAGTTCAAGAAACTCCAATAGACATTACAGAGACACCTAGTCTAGACCCACAACCAATAACTCATAATGATGAGCTATCAGTTGAACCCAAAACAACATCACTTCTTCATAAGGTCTGATAGGACACGCAATATTCCAGAGAGATACGGATTTCTCATAAGTGAATCGAATCGACATGTTACTCATTAACGATTACGAACCTATCAGTTATGAAGATTTTCTGAAAAATTCAGAAAGGGATAAATGACTTGAAGCCATGAAGTCGGAAATGGATTCCATGTACAAAAATCAAGTATGGACTTGGTTAACCCACCTGAAGGGATTAAACCCATAGGGTGCAAGTGGGTTTTCAAGAAGAAAACCGACATGGAAGGTAATGTTATTACCTTTAAGGCTAGATTAGTGCCAAAAGGATATCGTCAGAAACAAGGAATTGATTATGACGAAACCTATTCGCCAGTAGCTATGCTTAAATCTATTCGGATGCTCCTGGCCATAGCAGCTCATTATGATTATGAGATATGGCAAATGGATGTGAAAACAGCTTTCCTTAATGGAAACCTGCTTGAGGATGTATACATGATACAACCTGAAGGATTCACATCGGTTAATAAAACCAAAGTATGTAAGCTTCGACGATCCATATATGGACTAAAGCAAGCATCCAGGAGCTGGAACATCCGTTTTGATGAGACAATCAAAGAGTTTGATTTCTCACAAAATCCTGACGAACCTTGTGTGTACAAGAAGGTTAGTGGGAGTGCAGTCGTATTCCTAGTGTTATATGTCGATGACATATTACTTATAGGAAACGATATATCAGTCTTACAGTCAGTTAAAATTTGGTTGTCCAAAACTTTCTCCATGAAAGACCTGGGAGAAGCANGGTTATCATTTAACTTTTAGTAACAATTGCTGTTACATAACTTTAAATGGTGTTCTTTATGGGACCGGAACTTTATGCAATGGTATCTACACGTTAGATTTATTCGGTGACGTTTCAATATCGAAGTTAGCAAACAAACGTGCTCGAATAGATAATCAAATAGACTCCTATATGTGACATTGTCGTCTTGGCCATGTAAGTAGAAACGCATGACCAAATTACACCGATGTAGAATTCTGGAATCATTTGAACCCGGTTCATTTGATACATGCGAATCATGCTTAAAATGCAAGATGACCAAATTACCCTTTTCGAAAAAGGTAAACTAGTGGGAGAATTGCTTGGTCTAATACATACTGATGTATGTGGACCAATGTCAACTCTTGCACAAGGAGCCTATAGCTACTTCATTACCTTTATCGATGATCACTCACGATTCGGGTATGTGTTCTTAATGAAACACAAATCTGAAGCTTTTGAGAAATTTAAAGAGTTCAGAAGTGAAGTAGAGAAACAGCTTGGCAAAAGTATTAAGATACTTCGATCTGATCGTGGTGGTGAATACTTAAGTCAAGAGTTTCAAGATTATCTTAGGGACAATGGGATATTGTCTCAATGGACTCCGCCATATACACAACAGCATAATGGTGTATCTGAGAGGCGTAACCGAACCTTGATGGACATGGTTAGAACTATGATGAATCATGCAACTCTTCCAAAATCCTTTTGGGGCTATGCGCTTAAGACAGCTGTTTACTTACTAAACAGAGTCCCAACCAAGGTAGTCTCTACTACTCCATATGAGACATGGAATAGTAAGAAACCTCATTTATCTCACCTAAAGATATGGGGTTGTCCTGCTTATGTAAAACGGACTGTATCAGAAAAATTAGATGCTAAGTCTGATAAATGTCTATTTATTGGATACCCTAAGGAAACGAAAGGTTACCAATTCTATCATCCCTTGGAACAAAAGGTGTTTGTTTCAAGGCATGCTGTATTTCTAGAAAAAGAATTTCTTTTATAAGAAAACAGTGGGAGTAGCATTGAACTTGAAGAAGTTCAAGAAACTCCAATAGACATTACAGAGACACCTAGTCTAGACCCACAACCAATAACTCATAATGATGAGCTATCAGTTGAACCCAAAACAACATCACTTCTTCATAGGTCTGATAGGACACGCAATATTCCAGAGAGATACGGATTTCTCATAAGTGAATCGAACGACATGTTACTCATTAACGATTACGAACCTATCAGTTATGAAGATTTTCTGAAAAATTCAGAAAGGGATAAATGACTTGAAGCCATGAAGTCGGAAATGGATTCCATGTACAAAAATCAAGTATGAGACTTGGTTAACCCACCTGAAGGGATTAAACCCATAGGGTGCAAGTGGGTTTTCAAGAAGAAAACCGACATGGAAGGTAATGTTATTACCTTTAAGGCTAGATTAGTGCCAAAAGGATATCGTCAGAAACAAGGAATTGATTATGACGAAACCTATTCGGCAGTAGCTATGCTTAAATCTATTCGGATGCTCCTGGCCATAGCAGCTCATTATGATTATGAGATATGGCAAATGGATGTGAAAACAGCTTTCCTTAATGGAAACCTGCTTGAGGATGTATACATGATACAACCTGAAGGATTCACATCGGTTAATAAAACCAAAGTATGTAAGCTTCGACGATCCATATATGGACTAAAGCAAGCATCCAGGAGCTGGAACATCCGTTTTGATGAGACAATCAAGAGTTTGATTTCTCACAAAATCCTGACGAACCTTGTGTGCACAAGAAGGTTAGTGGGAGTACAGTCGTATTCCTAGTGTTATATGTCGATGACATATTACTTATAGGAAATGATATATCAGTCTTACAGTCAGTTAAAATTTGGTTGTCCAAAACTTTCTCCATGAAAGACTTGGGAGAAGCAACCTATATCCTTGGGATTAGAATCTATAGAGATAGATCAAAACGGTTGCTTGGTCTTTCGCAGTCTACATATATAGACCAAGTGCTAGAAAGGTTTAGCATGTCGAAATCCAAGAAAGGTTACCTTCCCATCAGGCATGGGATCAACCTTTCGACGTCTGTGTCCGTGCACAGAAGACGAGAGGATTTGCATGAAAAAGATTCCTTATTCATCCGCGATAGGATCTATCATGTATGCTATGTTATGTACTAGGCCCGATGTATCGTATGCTCTGAGCATCACAAGCAGATACCAGTCTGATCCAGGAATGGATCATTGGGCGGCTGTCAAGACAATCCTCAAGTACTTAAGAAACACTAAGGATGTGTTCCTAATATATGGAGAAGGTGATATGGTAATACGTGGGTATACAGATGCCAGTTTCCAGACAGATAAGGATGACTCCAAATCTCAGTTCGGATACATATTTATTTTGAATGGAGGCGCAATAAGTTGGAAGAGTTCCAAGCAAGACACCGTAGCGGATTCTACCACGGAAGCGGAATATATTGCAGCTTCGGAAGCAGCAAAGGAAGCAGTCTGGATCAAGAAGTTTGTCTCAGAACTTGGTGTGGTTCCAACCATTGATGAAGCAATACCGGTTTACTGCGACAACAATGGAGCTATTGCACAAGCGAAGGAACCAAGGTCTCATCAGCGATCCAAACATGTGCTTCGCCGCTATCATCTGATCAGAGAGATTATAAGTAGGAATGATATACAAATTGAGAAAATTCCCACTGAAAGGAATTTAACGGATCCTTTAACTAAGGCCTTGCCTCAAAGCAAGTTTGAGGGTCATGTTAGAGCCTGTGGTATTGGGTACCATAGCGATTGGCATTAGGCCAAGTGGGAGTTTGTTAGTGATATGAGAGAAGTGTCCTAAGGCAATCGCCTTATGATTGTAATCATTTATTTTAATAAATGAATATTCACTATTTGAGTATACATGCTTGTGTATTTGATTGAGATCTTAAACTCATTTACTGAATGTCCGTAATACAATTCACAGCATGAGAGAATTTGTGATGAATTCACAACTAGTGATTATCTCTACATGTGCAATTGTGAACTATTGAAATTGTCCCTAGTCGATGAATGATAAATACAGACACTAACGATTCTGTTGAGACTAGCATGGGTTATTCTCTAATCAGTTGATTCTCACTGGCTGGTGACATTGAGATGTCCGGAGATAAACATGAATGCTAGTTAAGGGAACTAGTTCATTGGAGTGACTGACTGTAAAACTTCATATGGTAGTCTACATATAGATATGTCAGTGAAGTTCTTACTGCAGCTTAAGTGCGATGTTCCTTTGACTTGTGGTGTTCAAGTCATCTTGGTCATGGAGACTTATACTTTGACATCTTAAGCAAGCATCTCCAAGGAGGTGTGGACCCAGGATGATTGGGTATAAGCCGAAGTGCCTGAAGATGTTTGAACAGCCTACAAAGGATTCACCACTCCTTGCGAGGAGATGTATACCCAAGGCCTATCGTCGGATTATTACTCGAAGCCTCTGGCCAGAGCATGACATGTTCAGAGTATGAATCTCTTAAATACATGAGAGTAATTAGAATCCGTAGGACGAGAAAACGTTACTTGGGCTAGGTGTGACGTAGTCAGCCTAGTGGGGACTGACACACATAGACCATGTCCTGAACCAAGTGGTTATAAGATGGTGAAGGGAATGGGGCACGATTCATTATAGCTACTGAAGGGTTTCAGAATTGTTTCTGAGGTCAACCGTTGATCTTTTGATTAATTGGGGATCATGATGTACTACTAGGTGCCACTCTGGTGCCACTCATGATCGTTCTATAATTAATTGATTAATTATAGACGACCAACATAAATCGAAAGCCTATTTAGTCACACTCACTATGAGTAATCTGAGGGATTTAAAACGAGTTAAAAATTAGATTTTCCAATCAAGAGAGATTAAGTTTGGTTGAGCCAAACGATAAGTCGAATCTGAATTTTTCAGAGACACATCGGAAGCATAAAATGGCTAAGTCTTTTAAAGACTTAATAGATGAATTAAATAAGTTTAATTCATTGGGGCGTGGCTTGGATGGGCCGGCCAAAGAGGGCCTCCATCCTCTTTGCTTGGTCGGCCACAACAAAGGGAGAAAATCAAGTTTTTGGTTCAATTTATAAAATAAACCAAGTGTGGTTTGTTTTATAAAATTATGGATGATATAAATTTTTATATAATAAACCAAGGTTTGGTTTATTTTTCATGGAAATTAAAATGAACCATGGATTGGTTTATTTTATAAAATCAATCATGGATTGATTTACCATGATAAGGAAATTTATTCCATAGGAGAGAAGAATTTTATCATGAATTAAAATATGATTTTAACCATGATATAAAATCAAACTTGGCATGATGGAATAAGTTATTCCATATTTGAGAGGCTTGATGGTTGAGAGGCCAATATATAATGGACCCAAGGCAAGGATTGGGTGACAATCGATGAGATGAAGGCATAGGCTCTCTCCCTCTCTTTCTCTCCTTCTCTTCTCCCCTTCTTGCCGTGCGCCAACCAGCCCCAAGAAGGGGCACCAGCCGGCCATCCTTTTGTGGTTAGTCTTCCGACTTCTCTCTTGGTTTTTCTTGTCGCGTTCTCGGTGAATCTAGTAGTTCTTGAGAACACGAAACTCGTGGCTTTGCGAAGTCATCCCGAAGATACTCAGCGTGGACGCGAATAGAGGCGGAGCTTCCAAGGGACGCTTACGGTTGGATCTCGTCCCTTCCTTCGAGTTACGGAAGGTAATACGTAAATTAGTTTACGTTTCTACAAAATTTTAAATATATGATCATGTCTACACAAGATAAAATTGCATGCTTAGATGTGTGGTTAAATAATTAGAGAAATTATTTATGCTAAACCTTCCGCTGCACGTAATTAATTTTAAAATTACGAACCCGCATCATGTCAACATGCACCCGGTCCCAACAACTTTGACCTTGGAATAATGTAAAATTCATAATCTTCTAAGGTGTGCATGATCAAAAGTAATTGGGAAACACAACCACCCATTGCCACATATTCGGCTTCCGTTGTTGATAGGGCAACACATGGTTGTTTCCTACTACTACTCCAACTAACTAAGGAAGACCAAAGGAATTGACACCCTCCACTAGTACTCTTCCTATCTAGCTTACACCCCGCATAGTCCGAGTCGGTGTATCCAATAAGATCAACATTAAGGGTTCTAGGATACCAAAGCCCGACATTAAGGGTACCTTTAACATACCTTAGGATCCTCTTGACAACAACCAAATGAGACTCTTTGGCACATGATTGGTACCTTGCACACATACCTACCGCAAAAAGTATATCGGGTCTACTAGCGGTTAGGTACAATAGACTCCCAATCATGCTCCTATATTATTTTGAGTCTAGCATTTTCCCTTCAATATTACTTTCCATTTTCACATTCATTCCTATAGGGGTAGATGCTACCTTAGCATTTTCTAATCCAAACTTCTTTAGCATTTCCCTAGCATATTTAGTTTAAAATTCGTGTGCCCCTTCACTTGTTTGTTTAACTTTAAGACCTAGAAAGAAAGTTAGCTCTGCTACAAGACTCATCTCAAATTCATCTTCCATACACTTGATGAATTCTTGTAGGAAGTCATTATTTGTGGATCCAAAGATGATATCATCTACATAAACTTGGTCCACAAATATGTCCTTATCCTTAGATTTTAGGAACAAAGTTGGGTCAATTGTTCCTCTCCTAAAACTTAGACACTAGAAATGAAGAAAGCCTTTCATACCAAGTCTGGGGAGCTTGTTTCAATCCGTACAAGGCCTTTTTCAATTTGTAGGCGTGTCTAGGATAATTTGGGTCTTCAAACCCAGGGGGTTGTTCTACATAGACCTCTTCCTTAATGACCCCATTAAGGAATGCCGACTTCACATCCATTTGGTGAAGTGTGAAACCCATGTAAGCGGCATAGGCTAGTAGAATTCTAATGGACTCTAATCTAGCTACGGGGGCATAGGTCTCATCATAGTCTAGTCCCTCAACTTGGTTAAACCCCCTAGCTACCAACCTAGCCTTGTTCCTAGTAATTTTACCTTGATCATCTAGTTTGATCCTAAAGACCCATCTTGTGGTTACAATGGTGCAATCATTGGGCCTAGGAACCAACTCCCAAACTTCACCTCTCTCAAATTGATTTAGCTCTTCTTGCATGGCTAAGACCTAATCTACATCACCTAATGCCTCATCAATAGACTTAGGTTCTAATTGAGAGATTAAGGCAATTTGACTAGTATGGTCTCTAAAATAGGACCTAGTCCTTACTCCTTGAGTGACATCACCCACTATTTGGTCAATGGGGTGATCTTGGTGATGTCTCAAGGGCCTAGAGGTTATGGGTTCATTGACTACATGTTCCTTATCCTCTAGGGTACTTCTTCCTCCCCCTTGATCATTGCCCTCCAAATGTAGGTCTTGGATTCTTTGGGCAAGGGGTTGACTTTCCTCTATATCCTTATCAATTGAGGCTTTCCTAGGGTAAGTGTTGGTAGATTCATCAAAGACAACATTTGAGGACTCCTCAATTACTTTGGTTCTTTTGTTGTATACCCTATAACCCCTACTAGTGGATGAATAACCAACTAGAATTTCCTCTTCGTCTTTTGATTCAAATTTCCTTAGGTCATCCTTGGTATTTAGAATATAAACCTTACAACCACAGACCCTAAAGTAGTGGACTTGTGGAACTCTCCCATTCCATAACTCAAAAGGAGTTTTACCTAAGAACCTATGTACCAAAACCCAGTTTTGAATGTAACAAGCGGTATTTACCGCTTTGGCCCAAAAATAGATGGGAAGGGAATATGCATTAAGCATAGTCCTAGCAGCTTCTTGTAGGGCATTGTTTCTCCTCTCTACTACCCCATTTTGCTGAGGAGTCCTTGGGCATGAAAATTCATGCTTATACCAATTTTCTACACAAAATTGTGAGAAGCTTGAGTTTTGGAACTCTCCACCATGATCACTTCTAATTCGGTTAATCTTTAGGTGTTTTTCATTCTCAACCCTCTTACTAAAGCCTATAATGATTTCTAGGGTATCATCCTTATGTTTCATAAAGAAAACCCATGTAAATCTAGAAAAATCGTCTACAATGACTAAACAATATTTACTCCCTACTAGTGAGGGAGTACTATGACAATCAAAAAGGTCAATATGTAAAAGCTCTAAAGGTAAAGTAGTGGTGGTTAGGGTTTTACCTTTGTGTGATGATTTTGACTGCTTACCCTCTTGGCATGCATCACACATTTTTGTCTTCTCATACTTGATCATAGGGAGCCCCTTCACCAACTCCTCCTTGGCTACTCTTGCAATGCTCCTCATGTTGACGTGCCCAAGTCTTTGGTGCCACAACCACCCTTCTTCTTCTTTAGACATGAGACACTTAGGCAAATTGTTAGAAGTATAAGCAAGATCAAGATAATAAAGGTTAGTCTCCCTATACCCTTCTAGCATGATATTTTCCGATCCATTTTGTTTAATTAGACATTTCTTAGAAAGAAACTCTACCCTATAGCCCGCATCACATAATTGACTTACACTAAGTAAATTAAATTTCATGTCCTTAATTAAGAGTACTTTATGGATAGAGATTGTAGGAGATACTTCAATGGTGCCCCTACCAATTATTTTGAGTTTCCCACTATTTCGAAAGGAAACCGTCCCTTTTCTTAGGTAGCTTATAGTGGTGAACTTGCTCACATCTCCGGTCATATGTCTTGAGCACCCACTATCTACTATCCACATGTTTGAGGCCTCCTTCACCTTCACCTATACACATGGAAAACACACTCTTTTGGTACCCAAATTTTTGATCCACAAGCATCATTTAAAAATTTCTTTGGTACCCAAGCCTTCTTGATGTTTCCCTTAGCCCCTTGTCTCCTAGATGCACCATTCCTACTCATAAGTGAGACAAATGTCACTTCCTTGGTCTTTGACCTATTTCCTAATCCGGCCTTGTTATAGATGGCTCTTTGACTATTTATTATCATGTCAAGGTTATTAGAGCCGACTTGAAACTTTCTAAGTGCCTTGGTTAGGCCTTCTACCTTTTTCCTTAGTTCCTAATTTTCATTTTCAAAGTATGTATCATATGACATGGTAGAGCAAGCATGCAAATCTTCCTTAAGTTTTGTAGATTCTACTCTAAGCATGACAATTTCATCTTTTAAATCCTTAATTTTCCTTCTGGCTTTAGCTAAATTCATGTTTGTGCTAGAAATTATTTTGACCAAAGTAGAGGAGGGTAAGCTATATGCCTCACTTACTGACGCCTCTGATTTGGATGATGATGAAGATGAGCCGCTTTCATCACTACTTGAGCTTCTCTCATCGTCCGATGACTCCAGGTGGTCCACTCCCATAAGTGCAAAATGAGACACTTGCTCCTCTTCCTCCTCCGATGATGATGGATCATCCCAAGTCGCCTTGAGGTTGGTGGCACTCTTTGTTGGATCGAGAAAACCGATAGAGGGGGGTGAATATCGGAAAGCATTCGGATTTGAGATAGAGAAATTGCACAGCGGAAGATTAAAAACAAAAACACGCAAACACAGATATTTTTACTTGGTTCGGAGCCTAGGTTGACTCCTACTCCAAGGCCTACGGTCGTTGACCGTTACTGCGGGCAATTCTATATTTTCGCAAAACGGTTTACAAATCAATATTACAATTGCAGTATCGTAAACACAAAAAGGAAATTGCTCTTCGTTACCGACGTCCGATGTAGATTGACTTTTCGGAGCGGAGGGACGTCGTCGACTCGAGTTGGGAGGATTCCGGAGCAGAGCGCGGGAGCAGAAGAGCGTAGAAGCATTGAATGAATTGTTGTCTTGAGCCTTGGGGTCGAGGGCCCTTTATATAGCCCTGGGGGTGCCCGGATCGTCGGGGGCGCCCCCCACGTGTCGGTCGATCCGGCATTTGCACGGTCAGCTTCTGATCTCTTCAAATTCGGGATCTGTTAGTAATATGAGAGAAGTGTCCTAAGGCAATCGCCTTATGATTGTAATCATTTACTTTAATAAATGAATATTCACTATTTGAGTATACATGTTCGTGTATTTGATTGAGATCTTAAACTCATTTACTGAATGTTCGCAATACAATTCACAGCATGAGAGAATTTGTGATGAATTCACAACTAGTGATTATCTCTACATGTGCAATTGTGAAGTATTGAAATTGTCCCTAGTCGATGAATTGATAAATACGGACACTATCAATTCTGTTGAGACTAGCATGGGTTATTCTCTAATCAGCTGATTCTCACTGGCTGGAGACATTGGGATGTCCGGAGATAAACATGAATACTAGTTAAGGGAACTAGTTCATTGGAGTGACTAGCTGTAAAACTTCATATGGTAATCTATATATAGATATGTCAGTGAAGTTCTTACTGCAGCTTAAGTGCGATGTTCCTTTGACTTGCGGTGTTCAAGTCATCTTGGTCATGGAGACTTATACTTTGACATCTTAAGCAAGCATCTCCATGGAGGTGTGGACCCAGAATGGTTGGGTATAAGCCGATGTGCCCGAAGATGTTTAAACAGCCTACAAAGGATTCACCACTCCTTGCGAGGAGATGTATACCCAAGGCCTATCGTCGGATTATTACTCGAAGCCTCTGGCCAGAGCATCACATGATCTGAGTATGAATATCACAGATACATGAGAGTAATTAGAATCCGTTGGACGAGAAAGACATTACTTGAGCTAGGTGTGACGTAGTCAGCCTAGTGGGGACTGACACACATAGACCGTGTCCTGAACCAAGTGGGTATAAGATGGTGAAGGGAATGAGGCACGATTCATTAAAGCTGCTGAAGGGTTTCAGAATTATATCTGAGGTCATCCGTTGATCTTTCGATTAATTGGGGGTCATGATGTACTACTAGGTGCCACTCATGATCGTTCTATAATTGGTTGATTATAGACGACCATCATAAATCGAAAGCCTATTTAGTCACACACACTACGAGTAATCCGAGGGATTTAAAATGAGTTGAAAATTGGATTTTTCGATCAAGAGAGATAAGTCGAATCTGAATTTATCAGAGACGCATCGGAAGCTTAAAATGACTAAGTCTTTTGAAGGCTTATTGGACGAATTAAATGAGTTTAATTCGTAAGGTGACGGCTTAGATTTGGCCGGCCAAAGAGGGTCCCCACCCTCTTTGGTTTGGTCGGCCACAATAAAAAGAGAAACCAAATTGTTTGGTTTAAATTATAAAATAAATCGAGCGTGATTTGTTTTATAAAATTATGGATAAAGAAATTTATATAAAGAAATTTATATAAAGAAATTTTTATAAAGAAATTTATAGAAATTTATTCTTTTTTTATGGAAATTAAAATGAACCATGGATTGGTTTATTTTATTTTATAAAATCAATTATGAATTGATTTTTCCATGATAAGAAAAATTTATATAGTAAATTTCTTGTAAAAATTTATTCCATAATAAAAGGGGAGACATGGTTGTTTTTATTATAAATTAAGTTATAACAAAAACTTGGCATAACGGAATAATTCATAGAAAAATTTATAAGATAAATTTCTTATGAAAAATTTATTCCGTTAAAAGGAGACTTGGCGATAAAGAGGCTACTATACAAAGGTACAAAGGCAAGGCTTGGAAATTAATTCAAGAGATCAAGGATTCTTGCGTAGCCTCTCTTCCTCTCCTTCTCTCCCTCTCCCTCTTCTAGGGCCGGCTGCCCTCACCTCCTTTGCCGTGAGCCACCTCCACCAAGAAGGTGCCAAAGAAGAAGAAGAAGCGGGGCGCGACTCCTTCCTTCCTCCCGGAATCTTGATTCCGTTTTTCGTTTGGTTGTTAGTTTTCCATCTCTCTCTCTTGATATTCTTGTCGTGCCTTTGGAGAATCTAGTAGTTCTTGTCGGCACAAAACTCGTGGCTTTGCGAAGTAATCCCGAAGAGAACTTGGCGTGGACACAAATAGAGGCGGAGCTTCCAAGGGACGCTACGGTTGGATCTCGTCCCTTTCTACGAGTTACGCGAGGTATTAAGTAAATTAGTTTACTTTCTGTAAAATTTTAAATGTATGATCATGTCTCCACAACATAAGGTTGCATGCTAGATACGTGGTTAAAATAATTTGAGAAATTATTTATGC
Organism: Boesenbergia rotunda; assembly: GCA_024364735.1. NCBI lineage: Eukaryota > Viridiplantae > Streptophyta > Magnoliopsida > Zingiberales > Zingiberaceae > Boesenbergia > Boesenbergia rotunda. Next base: position 65,253 of record JAGFNQ010006662.1, read on the forward strand.
TAAACCTTCCGCTGCACGTAATTAAATTTTAAAATTACGAACCCGTATCCATGTCAACATGCACCCGGTCCGAACAGGATCAGCTTTGACCTAGGCGCCCGGAACGCTCGGGGCGCCCGTATTGACCGGGTCAAGCTCTCATCTGCTGGCTTCGAGGGGAGTTGCTTCGGTAGTTGGCGTTGGGGGCGCCCGCAGCATGCGGGGCGCCCGCTTGATGGGGGCGCCCAGAGCATCCAGGGCGCCCCAACAGTCTACTGTCCAAGCGGATTTTGCTCCTGCTAGTTGGTCTTCACCTTGGGGGCACCCGGAACATCCGGGGCGCCCTGCTCAGCTTCTGCCTCACTCCTTTGAGGCTCTCTGAGCTGCAGACACTCAGTCCTTTGGTCCTGCATCCAGGGTTAGTCCAAAAAGCAGTAACATATTAATTTTTATACAGCCTTAGCTGTCTTGGTTCTGACTTTCGGCCTCCTAAGTGGAGCTCTAGGTCGAACCGATGTCTACTGTTCCCTCGACGGGGAACGCGTCCTCACCTACTCCTCTCGGGAGAATGTACCTGATGCCAACCGCTCCTCTGGTTGGACTTTTGCCTAGCGGTCCTTCGCCAGGTCTTGGATACCGAGCTGTCCTTCGCCCGGTGCCTAGCATTCCTTCGCTAGGGCTTCAATCCCAAGCTGTCCTTCGCCTGGCGCCTAGCCGTCCTTCGCTAGGGCTTCAGTAGCCTGGCATTCCTTCGCCAATGCCTGGCAGTTCTTCGCTAGGGCTTTTTACCCTGGCATTCCTTCGCCAGTGCCTAGCAGTCCTTCGCTAGGGCTTTTTACCCTGACATTCCTTCGCCAGTGCCTAGCAGTCCTTCGCTAGGGATTTTTACCCTGCACACTAGAGTAACATATTAGATAACAAGTAAGACTTAACTTTTGAGCCCTGTTGCCATTATCAAAACTCAGGTTCGACTTGGGTGCTTTCTGCACCAACAATCTCCCCCTTTTTGATTTATGGCAACCCTGGTTCAAAAAGTTAAGTTTAATCAAGGCATACAGAAATTACCTTTTGTTCCCTCCCCCTGGAAGGAATCTCTCCCTAGATTTTTCACAAATTCGTGGGGTTTTCGACACTAAGTTCCAAGTTTAAGGTTTGGATTTTTACTTAAAAAAAATGATACTTGTAGAGAATTTTTGAGTTCAAATACTTAGAAAATTTTGAAAACTTTAAGTTTATTTAGACAAATTTGAAAACTTAAGTTTAAGAAGGATTTTCAAACTTTAGTTTGAGTACCAACAAATTGAAAGTTTTAAGTTTATGGTACTTCAGAAAAGTTTTGAAAAAACTCTAAGTTTTAAAGTACTTCGTGAAGTTAACACAAACCTAAGTGCTTCTGAAAAGCTTAAGTTTTTCTGAAAAACTTAAGTACTTTTGAACAGTTTTGAAGAGTTTAAGTACTTTAAAAAGTTTTGACAAGCTTAAAAAAAAAATTTTTTTTTAACAAGCTTAAGTACTAGGAAAGTTTTGAAAAGCTTAAGTACTTTGAAAAGCTTAAGTGAGAAAATTTTTGACAAGCTTAAGTACTAGGAAAGTTTTGAAAAGTTTAAGTACTTTGAAAAGTTTAAGTACTTTGAAAAGCTTAAGTAAGAGAAACTTAGTGCTTTAGTACTTTGAAAAACTTAGTACTTTAGAAAAGCTTAGTTAAGTACTTTTTGAATAAAGGACAGATTTTGAAATTTCGAGAGACAACAATAAAAAAATTTTTAAAAAATTTCAAATTCTCTCCTTTCTTATCTCTCCCCCTTTGCCATATATCAAAAACAGATAAATATAGCAGAAATTAAATTGCATAAAGGAAATAATTTTCATAAAAAATATTTGCATGATTTTGCTGTACTGAACCAATTCATTATAAGACTTAAACTAAATCAGTTAATTTTCTCTTGTAGGGACCTGTCTAACCCAATTAGCTACTTACTAACTGTTATAAACAGTAGTTTTTGCTAGGGTTAGTCAAGTTAAGTGTTTCTGTTCAAGTTAGATTTTCTAAACTTGACACTTAACTTGATTGCTGTGTAAGTTGTATTTAGTGCCCCAATTACTGCAGATGCACTGACTTAAAGCATCTTGAATTAAGGCAAAGACCTAAGCATCTCAACCCTTTCTAGATTATCAATCAAAAGTACCCTAAGGTGCTTGTGAGATGCTAACTTCTAAATCTATAGGTGCATGCAGTTCTAGGGTTAGGGCCTAGGCTAAGTCCATTTGCGAAAAAGCCCTAGTTTTGAAAGGGGGTAGTTTTGAAATAAAACTAAGTCGAAAGAAAAAAATTTAAAAAAAAACTGATTTTGAAATTAAGTAAAACAGTTTTTGAAATTCAAGTAAAGCAGTAAGAGAATCAAGAGTAGAGTTAACCTATTCTACAGAGCACAATCCTAACTACCTTCTTAGTGAGCTGAACTCAGACTTAGGTAAGGGTTTTGTGAATATATCAGCTAAGTTGGATTTAGAGTCTATATGCTTAAGTACTATTTCACCCCTGGCTACATGGTCTCTTACAAAGTGATGTTTGACTTCTATGTGTTTGGTTCTGGAATGTTGGATTGGATTTTTAGTTAGATTAATTGAACTTATATTGTCAATAAATACTTGAGTTTGGGTGTAGTTAAGCTAGAAGTCCTTAAGAGTGTGCATCATCCATAAAAGTTGTGCTACACACTCTCCCAAGGCTACATACTCAGCTTCAGTTGTGGACAGAGCTACACAGTGTTGTTTTCTGCTGCACCAACTTACTAGACTATTTCCTAACAGTAGGCAGCTTCCACTTGTGCTCTTTCTATCTAATTTACAACCAGCATAGTCAGAATCCGAGTATCCTGACAAATTGAATGTTGAGGTTCTAGGATACCAAATCCCTACATTTAGGGTGCCCTTTACATATCTTAGTATTCTTTTTAGGGCTGCTAAGTGTGTTTCCTTAGCACAGGTTTGGTATCTAGCACACATCCCTACAGCAAAAAGAATGTCAGGTCTGCTGGCTGTAAGGTACAGTAGACTACCTATCATACTTCTATAGAGTTTAAGGTCCACTGGTTTACCATCAGGGTCACTATCTATTTTTACATTAGTGGCCATGGGGGTACTTATGCTTTTAGAGTTATCCATTTTGAATTTTTTTATTAACTCTTTAGCATATTTGGATTGATGGACATAGTTTCCATCCCTTGTTTGTTTAATTTGTAAGCCTAGGAAAAAGTTAAGTTCACCAACTAGGCTCATTTCAAATTCGTTTTCCATTATTTTATCAAATTCTTTTAGAAAGTTCGAGTTGGTGGACCCAACGATTATGTCATCTACGTAAATCTGGACAATAAATATATCTTTTCCTAGGGTTTTAATAAATAGGGTTGAGTCAATATGTCCTTGTTTAAATTCTTTAGAGATTAAATAAGTTGATAAACGTTTATACCAGGCCCTAGGTGCTTCTTTTAACCCATATAGTGCTTTAGTTAGTTTGTAAACGTGGTCAGGTTTGTCTAAGTCCTCAAACCCAGGGGGTTGTCCTACATAAACTTCTTCTTTAGTGAATCCATTTAGAAAAGCTGACTTTACATCCATTTGGTATAGCTTAAATCCTTTATGGGATGCAAAGGCTAACAACATTCTAATGGACTCAAGTCTAGCTACTGGGGCATATGTTTCATCTTAATCTAATCCCTCTACTTGGCTGAATCCCTTCGCTACTAAGCGGGCTTTATTTCTAACTATTTCTCCTTGATTATTTAGCTTATTCCTAAAGACCCACTTAGTGTCAATGATGGATTTGCCTTCAGGTTTAGGCACTAGTTCCCAGACTTGGTTCCTCTCAAATTGGGCTAATTCTTCTTGCATAGCTATGATCCAATTAGGGTCAGGTAGAGCTTCATCTATAGTTTTGGGTTCTATTTTTGATATCATAGCTATTTGACTAAGGTTTCTATAGGAGGATCTAGTCCTGACTCCTAGAGTTGAATCACCCACAATTTGATCGGTTGGGTGACTGAGTCTGGGTTTCTTGGTTCTTCTAGAACTTGGTTCAGCCTTAGGTCCGGCTGGTCGGTTCGGTTCACTATTTGATTCGACTCTTTGGGCTGGTTCATTTGTTAGTTCGATAATTGGTTCAGTTGACTCATTAATTGGTTCAATAGTTAGTTCATTTAAGGGTTCAATTAAAGGTTCACTAGTTTGTTCATTATTTTCTTGATCAGAATTTGATGAAGTTAGGATTGGATTATCAGATGTTGAGTTGATTTCTTCATCAAATATTAAATTTGTTGTTTCTTCTATTTTCTTAGTTTGTTTGTTATAAACTCTATAGGCTCTACTTGTGGTTGAGTATCCTAGGAAGATACCTGGGGTTGACTTGGACTGAAATTTCCATAAATAGTCTTTGGTGTTTAGGATATGGACTTTGCATCCAAAGACCCTTAGGTAGTGTAGATTTGGGAGTCTATGGTAGTACAGTTCATAGGATGTTTTGTTGTGTCGCTTGTTGATCAGAACCCTATTTTGGATGTAACAAGCCGTACTAATCGCTTCTGCCCAATATTGGTTTGCTAAGTTAAATTCGTTGAGCATAGCCCTAGCGGCTTCCTGTAATGTTCTATTTCTTCTTTCGACTATCCCATTTTGTTGGGGGGTTCTAGGACATGAAAATTCATGTAAATACCCATTGACCTTACAGAATTCCTCGAACCGTTGATTTTTAAATTCTCCCCCGTGGTCACTCCTAAGTCTTTTAATTTTAGTATCGTTTTGATTTTCAATTACTTTACAGAAATCATTAAATAGGTTTAGGGTTTCATCTTTGGTTTTTAGAAACCTAACCCAGGTGAACCTAGAATAATCATCAACTATTACTAAGCAATATCGGTTCCCGCTTAGTGACTTGGCTCCATGTGAATCAAATAGGTCAAGGTGCAGGAGCTCAAGTGTGGTTTGAGTTAGGTCAGATTGGATTAGTTTGTGATTAGATTTGGTTTGTTTACCTTGATTACATGATTCACATATTAGGTTTTCATTGTTTTTAATTTTGGGGATACCTTTGATTAGGCCAAGTTGGGTGACTTTTGAGATAGTCCTCAGATTTGTGTGACCTAGTCTCCTATGCCAGAGGTTTGATTGTTCTAACTAAGTTAACATACATTTGGGTATTAGGGGAAGGTTTATAGTGTATACATTATTTTTCCTAGTGCCCTTAAGCATGATTTCTGAGTCTTGTACATTTCTAATCAGGTAGTTAGAATTGTTGAAGGTGACTATATAACCAGAATCACATAACTGACTTATGCTAAGCAAGTTAAATTTGAAGTTTTCAACCAACAGAACTTTTTTAATAATAAAGTCAGATTTAAGCTCAATATTACCTGACCCAATTACCTTGAGTGTAGCATTGTTGCCAAATGCCACTGAGCCTAGGTTCTTGAACTTGAGTTTGGTGAACTTCAATTTATCTCCAGTCATGTGTCTGGAGCAACCGCTATCCAACATCCATTGGTCCAAATCTTTATGTTCCTACACATAAAGAGTTTTATTGATTTGGATCCAATTAGAGTCAGGAATAGCTTAAATTGAGTTTCACTGCCTAGTCTGTCTCACCCAAATCTAAGATTTTCAACCACGTTAGCCTTATAGGTTTTGTGAGACAGGTTTTGATAAGTAAAATTATTTGAAAAAATTATTTATTTTGAAAACCTTAAATTAATTTTTGAAAACAGTTAAATTTATTTTGAAAGGAAATGTTTGAATCTATACTTTACTGAAAATTTATGTTAGATTTGAATTTGACAAAAAGTAATTTGAATTTGAAATTCAAAAAATTGGCTTCCAGGTCTTGGCAAGGCACTAGGCCTTCTTTGGCCGTAGCCTTATTGGATCATCAACCCTTTCCTTGACAAAGCCGTTTAATGAAATTTCATTTTCAAAATTAATCTTTGAAAAGTTCTGGTCTAACTAGTTTGGATTTTGGATCGGTAGCTTCGGCTAGTTTCACCAGTCTAAAGAGACCAAGTAAACTCGACCTTATTAGAATTGGTTTCCCTAACGTACTATCATCTCACCTCCACCCAATACTATGTTGTCAAGTTTCAGTTAAGTTTGTTCAGTCCTTATACTAACCATTCCTAAGTCTAAGCATGGTAAATTGTAGAAAATAAACAATCAATCAAGCAAGTTGCAAGAATTAAATTCTATTTAACAATAAATATAGTTTTTAATTTGGCTCCCCTGGACTAAAGCCACGGTAATGATTAGGCAAGATGTGAATCTTGTCCTTGGGAATCCAATACTGATTTGATCCAGTTGGTTTGTTCAGGTACAGTTTAGGTACCCATGCCTGAGTAGGTTTCCGGTACTCCTTCAGCGTTCTTCGGAATCTCCAGTCCGGACTGGATGATTATCCACATGTCCACCTGAGTTTTCAGGTGGACCTCCATTCGACTTTTCCAGTAGGAAAAGTCTTCTCCACTGAAAAGTGGAGGTCTGGCGGTGCTGAATCCTTCTTGCATGACCATTTAATCTGAAAAAAATAACTAACAAAAAAAAATTTCCGAAGACTTGGTCTTGGATTAGTAGTGCGGGATAAGGAAAATATTCGTCGAGTGGTGTTGCACCAACCTCGATCAACGAGAAGAAATTCGAACAAAAATATATTGGTAGAAATTCGAACGAGAAAAAGAAATAAAAAAAATCCGAAAAATTTTCAAACTGGTGGTTGCACCAAATTTGAACTTCCCCGCTTTGATACCACTTGTTGGATCGAGAGAACCGATAGAGCGGGGGGTGAATATCGGAAAGTGTTCGGATTTGAGATAGAGAAATTGCACAGCGGAAGATTAAAAACAAAAACACGCGAACACAGATATTTTTACTTGGTTCGGAGCCTAGGTCGACTCCTACTCCAAGGCCCACGGTCGTTGACCGTTTACTGCGGGCAATTCTATATTTTCGCAAAACGATTTACAAATCAATATTACAATTGCAGTATCGTAAACATAAAAAGGAAATTGCTCTTCGTTACCGACGTCCGATGTAGATTGACTTTTCGGAGCGGAGGGACGTCGTCGGCTCGAGTTGGGAGGATTCCGGAGCAGAGCGCGGGAGTAGAAGAGCGTAGAAGCATTGAATGAATTGTTGTCTTGAGCCTTGGGGTCGAGGGCCCTTTATATAGCCCTGGGGGTGCCCGGATCGTCGGGGGCACCCCCCACGTGTCGGTCGATCCGGCATTTGCTCGGTCAGCTTCTGATCTCTTCAAATTTGGGATCAGCTTTGACCGGGGCGCCCGGAACGCTCGAGGCGCTCGTATTGACCGGGTCAAGCTCTCATCTGCTGGCTTCGAGGGGAGCTGCTTCGGTAGTTGGCGCTGGGGGCGCCCGCAGCATGCGGGGCGCCCGCCCGATGGGGGCGCCCGGAGCATCCGGGGCGCCCCGACAGTCAACTGTCCAAGCGGATTTTGCTCCTGCTGGTTGGTCTTCACCTTGGGGGCGCCCGGAACATCCGAGGCACCCTGCTCAGCTTCTGCCTCACTCCTTTGAGGCTCTCTAAGCTGTAGATACTCAGTCCTTCGGTCTTGCATCCAGGGTTAGTCCAAAAAGCAGTAACATATTAATTTTTATACAGCCTTAGCTGTCTTGGTTCTGACTTTGGGCCTCCTAAGTGGAGCTCTAGGTCGAACCGACGTCTACTGTTCCCTCGACGGGGAACGCGTCCTCACCTACTCCTCTCGGGAGAATGTACCTGATGCCAACCGCTCCTCTGGTTAGACTTTTGCCTAGCGGTCCTTCGCCAGGTCTTGGATACCGAGCTGTCCTTCGCCCGGTGCCTAGCATTCCTTTGCTAGGGCTTCAGTCCCAAGCTGTCCTTCGCCTGGCGCCTAGCAGTCATTCGCTAGGGCTTCAGTAGCCTGGCATTCCTTCGCCAGTGCCTAGCAGTCCTTCGCTAGGGCTTTTTACCCTGACATTCCTTCGCCAGTGCCTAGCAGTCCTTCGCTAGGGCTTTTTACCCTGGCATTCCTTCGCCAGTGCCTAGCAGTCCTTCGCTAGGGCTTTTTACCTTGCACACTAGAGTAACATATTAGATAACAAGTAAGACTTAACTTTTGAGCCCTGTTGCCATTATCGAAACTCAGGTTCGACTTGGGTGCTTTCTGCACCAACACTCTTCTCCTTTCCCTTTGACCTCTTCTTGTCACCTCTCTTCTTCTCCTCCTTCTTTTCTTCCCTTCTCTTTAGTTGGGGGCACTCATTCTTCATGTGCCCCTCTTGGTGATAGTTGTAGCATATTATGTCTTTTGCTTTGCCCTTACCCTTTGATCCTTTCCTAGCATAAGACTTGTTAGAAAAACTTTTAAATGCCCTACGCATTTTTCTTACCATGAAGGTCTCTTGGTCGCTATCCATAGAGGCACTAGAGTTCTCTGAGTCGGATGAAGAGGAGTAGATCACCTTCTTCTTCTCCTTCTTCTTCTTCTTCTCCTTTTCTGCAACGAAAGCTATACCTTTCTCTTTGGAAGAAACATTAGCTTGCTCATGCAATTCAAACTCACAAAATAGATCATCTAATTTTACTATTGAAAGATCCCTTGATACTTTGTAGGCATCAACCATTGATGCCCAAAAGGTTGTTCTCGGGAAGGATTGTAGAACGTACCTTACGAGATCCCAGTTTTCAACTTTCTCTCCAATCACATGGAGTTCATTGATGATCTCCTTTACCCTACCATGCAACTGGCTCACGGTCTCATTGGTCTTCATGGACAAGGATTGGAGTTGGGCAACTATTAGATCCTTCTTTGTCCGTCTTGACTAGTTGGACCCTTCATTGAGTTCAATGAGTTTCTCCCATAACTCCTTGGCGTCTTTAATAGCCCCCACTTTGTTGAATTGCTCCTTTGAGAGCCCGCATTGAAGTGTGGTGGTGGCTTTTGCGTTTGCTTGCGCCTTCGATAATTTCCTTCGACCATGTTCTCATAGGTAGTGGCTCTCCTCTTTCGTCGACGAGTGCATCAAATCCATCTGCAACACTTATCCAGTTTTCAATATCATTCATCAAGTAGTATTGCATTCTACCTTTCCAGTATGCGAAGTCGTTCCCGTCGAAGAATGGAGGCCGTGTAGTGCTGTAACCCTCTTGAAATGACATTTTCTTTACTCCGGCCGACGGTGAGTTCTCCCGAAGCGAACCGGCTCTGATACCAATTGTACGATCGAATGCGTTTGCTAGAGGGGGGTGAATAGCAATTTGTCGAATTCTCTACAAAATTGTTAGCGCAATACAAAAATATAATGAAAAGAAATAAGAACAACGCTAACACGAGGATTTACTTGGTATCCACCCGCACGGGTGACTAATCCAAGGATCCACACGAGTACTCCACCTCCACTATGAAAAGTCTCCTTCAAGGTAGAGAAACCTTTACAAAAGCGTCTTCTTCCTCTTTACAAGATTCGATGAAGAACGAGAAGAAGATCTGAAGATTAGTCGCACGAACAACACTTCGTTACAGTAAAAAATCGTACTGTTCACGTGCGGAAAAATCCCCTTTTTATAAGAGAACAGGACAACTTCGCAAGCTGTCTAGACCCGCACCAGTCGACTACCCCTGGGGCAGTCGACTGGCCTAGCAATAAATGCCAGCCAACGGCTAGTTTTTGGGGGGTCACTAGTCAACTGCCCCTAGGGCAGTCGACTGGTAGAAGGCTGAAAACCTTCTGTGAGTTTTGGTAGTCGACTGCCCTCTGGCCAGTCAACTGCCCAGTCTCTAAACTCACTTACAATCACTCAAAACACTCACCTTCACGTATGCTTTCAGGTATGCTCCCTTGGTTCGCCCCTTGAAGTCTTCTTCCTCTGGCTATCGTCCCTCGGATGCGCACACAAGCCTTCCTTAGCTTGCCTCCATGCCACCCTTCACGTGTGCCCTTGAAGTCCACTTCCCGGCTTGCCCTTGGAGCTCTCCTCCCTCGGCTCTCGTCCCTCGGATATGTTCTCCATATGTGATTCTCCAAGTCTTGCAATCTCAATCACACATATCAAATACAACACAACACCCTAACCTTAAACTTATTGGCACACACACATCAAAACTATGATCTTCCCAATCATTCTTGGGCCAATTGCCTCAACAACAAAGACACTCCTCCTCACTCCGAAGACCCGCCTTCACGTGTGCCTTCAAGCATACTCCCTTGGCTTGCCCCTTGAAGTCATCTTCCACCGGCTATCATCCCTCGGATGTCCACGCAAGCCCTCAGCTCGCCTCCATGCCACCCTTCACGTGTGCCCTTTGAGTCCACTTCCCGGCTTGCCCTTGGAGTCCTCTTCCATCGGCTCTCGTCCCTTCATGACTCAGCTGACTCTTCACCAGCAGCCTTGACTGTTACCTTCACCCCCTCTTCGTCTTTGGCCCTCATTCCTCAGATGCGCACGCAAGCCTCCAGCTTGCCTCCATGCCATCCTTCGCGTACGCCTCGAAGTCCGCGTCCCTTGGCTCATTATCCCTGCTTTATCATGGTCCCTCAGGTGTGCACACAAGCCTTCGGCTTGCCTCCATGCCACCCTTCACCGTACCAAAGTCGTCCAGCTAAGTCAATATGTGTAAAACCTGCACACTCACAGACACATATCAAATACACAAGGGTAAACCTAACTTAAACTTTTTGCCCAAACATCAAAACACATGGTCACTTCGGACCAAAGATTGCCCCAACAGTCTCTTCTTTAACATTAGACTTCACGCGTGTAAAGGAGTCTATACGGGGCAGCGTGAGGAGAGCAGGACAAAGAGCAACATGCAACATAAGTGCAATGCATGAGATAGGAAACAAGATGCAGACAATAAACTTCACGGGATATTGAAGTAGAAGATAAAAATATTTCATTCAAAATTTTAGCTTACACATTGGAGTACATTCAAAAAGAAAGGAAAATACAAAATACAAAAAAAAAAGAAAAAAGAGAGAGCGCTACAACTCATTCTCCTCTAGCGGTTGCTCCTCCCAGGCGTGACCGACGTTGAGGAAGCTCAGGTCAGCGCCCGATTTCAGCGCATCAGCCTACTGAAGTTACTGAACAGCTCCATTGAAGCCCTGCGTCAGCCACCTCAGCACTTGACCGACCAAAAGGTCACCAAATTCCTCATATTGGAAGAATTTGACCTTGAACGCTGCCTCTGCCTCTGTCTGTCGGGACTCCTCGTTAGCCTTGTATGTCTTCAGTTCTTCTGAGGCTCGGTCCCAGGCAATCTTCAACTCGACCGCTTTGGAGGATATTTGGTCTCGAGCCGTCTGGGCCTCCTTAAGCCACTCAGAAGTGGTTAGAAGATGCGACTTGGCTCGCTCGAGGTCCTCTTGCAGGTTAGACATTTGCTCAGCAACAGCTTGTATAATTGTCTCTTGCTTTGTTAGCTGGTTTTCCTGCTCCTTAATTTGACCAGTGAGGGCCTCGGTCGATGACTCCAAGAGGCGGACATTGCCCGACAGCTTTGCCTTTTGAGCTTGGAGCCTCCCATTCTCCTCAGTTAGTTGACTCACCTCCGCCGAGAGTGCGAATGCTTTCTCCGACAGGAGCCTTTCTCGATGGAGCACGTTGTGCAAGGATGACTCGGAGGCCAACGACTGTCCAGGTAGTGCTCCGCCTTAACCCGAAGGCCCCTACTGACCTCTGCTTGCATTCGTCCTTCCTCGCGAGCCTGATAAACCTCTGCCTCTAGTTTAGTGACTTGTTGGTATAGGGCTTCAATTTCCTGCTTAGAGGATAGGCGGCAACCCAGGAGAAGGCAGTCGGAAGTGGCCATGCATAACAAATAATAAGGGTCAGAAGAGAAAATAATTGTAATAAGAAAAGAAATGAATTTTATCTTGAGGAGCGACTCATGTAAGCTGGCGATTATCCCAGTTGAATCGTCTATGGTCCTCCCACTCATGGTTTCCTGGCTCCTCGGGGAAGGCACGCCAGAAGTGTCTTCGGAGCGGCAGAGAGGGACGGGTTGGATACGGGGCACTTCAAATGGTACGATGGAGGGGCTCAGAACGTCTTCAACAGTGATGGAGACTTATCTGGAAGGATAACCCTCTGCCAAGGGATCCTTCAGATCCACCGGCCGAGGTCCCAGGGAGGCTACTTTGTCAGCCGCCTGGATCTTCCAGCATAGATGTGTGCTAGTAAATGGGGGCTTTGTCGATCCCACTCGCTTGCCTCTGGAATTATCGTGGAAGCCGGTAGGTATTGCGACTTCGGCACGGTGCTCTACCGCAGGAGATGGCACCCTTCGGTGGCGCTTCGAAAGGGGAATAGTATCCTCCTTTTCCTCCGTGATCGAGGGAGATGCCTGAGGTGCGCGGGTCCTCGTCTTCTGGGGGGGCAGGAGGAATTGATCATTTCGAAAGAGAGACAGGGGGTCTGCCCTCCTCGTCTTCCTCTGTGGGCAAGAAAAGTCATCTTCGCCCCTCTTTTTTAGTCGGCTCTGTCACCGACGGAAGAACCTGAGCTGCAGGTTCCTCATCATCACCTCCCGTCCCAATGGGAGCTAGGGAGGGATCAACCCCCTGAGCACCAGGCAATTCCTGCGCCTGCACGGAGCCTTTAGAATGCTTTGTCACTAGGGCAGTAGGATCTGGAGGAGGGGTGAGAGTCTGCTCGTCTGCCATCTCTCATTTAAGGAGCTTTCTCATGGCCTGGGACAACATGATGTTCCCTGTAACACAAAAAAAATGAAACATCAGATAGAATCGACAAGTGTTTAATGAAATATTGAACTTACTGAAGCTATGGCTAAGGCTAGTGGCTTTGGAGCTAATCCTAGCCTGATACAGGATTTCTTCACACTGTACCAAGCTAGGGCCATGGAACTCCATTCCATCTAAGACGCTTCTGGCCCACTGATTCCCCTGGTCCTGTTGGAAATCGCCCAAGTCCGGATGAGAGGGTAGATCTTCTCGCCAATGAGTTGGGCAGAAGGGACGCTTGGAAAGTCTAATTAAAAAGAGGTGCTCCTTCCATCCCTTATGGGAGGAAGGGAGGCTTCTGATGAACTTATGGCCGGGGCGAGTGGTAATGCTAAATGCCCCTTTAGAGGCCAAGTTCGGGAGAAAAAATAAGTGGAAGAAGTGAGGGGTCAAGGGTATGTTGAAAAGTTTGAAAAGGATAAACGCCTCACCCATCTAAGCAAAAGCGTTGGGAGCCATTTGTTGTAAGGGGATATCAAAGTATACAGTGATGGACATGAAAAAGGGAGGAAGAGGAAAACGAAGGTCAAACTCTACCTGCCCTAAGAAAAAGGTGAAATCCCCTAAGGGAGGTTCTATTGGAGACTGGTCTATCCTGGGGACCTTAACCTCTAACTCTGCCGGAATGTCATATGCTTCACAGGCGGCTCTTAAGGTGTTCGTCCTGACTTTCGAGGAGGTGGTTTCGTACCACTTCGGACGATACGTCCTTTCCTCTTCAGACCTCTCCTTCCTGTCCTGACCTTTCTTTCCCTTTCCTTCCTTGCCCATGGTAATGTAGAAGAGAGGAAGACGAAGGTGAATGGGACTTACGCGTGAAGAAGAAGTCCTAGCGAAAGAAAACTCTAGTTGGCAGAAACGGAATGCGCAAGCTTTGATAGTTGGCAGTGCAAGAAGACGGAAGGCTACTTTCACCTTCCCTTTTTATAGGGAAGGTGCCACTCTCATGCGAAGAATAGAGGCATGACACGTGGATGGTGATAATTGCAAATCTTGAGGCATCGCCGCTCATTATGGTCGTCGGTTGGTATGACCCCGCTAAGCGTATCAAAGGGAAATCACGAAGAAAATGCCCTGTCACCTGGCAGTATTCTATTCGCCGGAATGCTCTCTCACCATTAAGATACCCCATGCGCTCTTAATGGGTGATAGACGACTATCATTACTGGACCTTGGTACTCGTAAGGACTCTTGGATTAACTCAAACGACCGCCTTGGGCCAAGTGACGAATGTTTTGATTCCTAAGACCTGACAAGTCGTCAAGAGAGAAAGAATGGTAATATGACCCCACAGATACTTTTCTTCCCCTCATCGTGCCATCAACCTAATCAGTCAGCCACACATCCTTCGATTAGACTTGAAGGGGAGACTTGTGATAGGGATGAGCAACCCGGGGTGGACACATGGCACGGGAAAGCTACATGGCAGGGCCCACTGAACCAATGTCCCGAGGTCAGACCAGGAACCGGGCTCCCGAGACCATCTCAGGAGAACGGAAGAAAGCCCCGAGGTCAGACCGTGAACCGGGCTCCCAAGATCATCTCGGGAGAATAAAAGAAAGCCCCGAGGTCAGGCTAGGAATCGGGCCCCTGAGACTATCTCAGGAGAGCGGAAGTAGGCCCCGAGGTCAGCTCGGAAGATAAGAATCCGAGATTGACTCGGGAGAGTGGAGCCCAAAGATCAACGTAGGGATAAGAAAGCCAGGCTTCAAGCACCCGCTCCTCCTTCCAGAACAGGAAAGTCATTAGGTAATTATTGTTCGCAATGCACGGTAATTAAGACCTTAATAGTCACAGTGGCCGTTACCAAAAGGGAACAACTATCAAGTAACTGATGATTAAAGAACATGGAGGAGGACATGGGGACATGTGTGAGGAAGATATCAGGTATATAAGATGCCTCGACACCCGCATAAAGGGGGAAGTTTTCCAGAACTATAGCACTTTGATTTCTCGTTGTTCTCCAGAAGATAGAGTTCTGACTTGAGTGTCGGAGAGAGCTCCACCGAAACATCTTCCGGTGCATCCCCTTTACGCTCCTGTTAATCTCGCTGGCATTGACATCCTCTCCCCATCATCGTCATCGTGGGTTGCACTTTGGTGATTCGCCATCCTCATCGTTTGCTTCCGGAATAGTTGCCTTTAGGTTCTTTTGCTTACTTCGACCATCCTTCTTTTCTTTATCTTTCTTCTTCTATTTCAGACAGTTATCCTTAACATGTCCTTCCTCTTGACAATTATAGTAGCAGGCATTCCTTTTGTTTCATAGTAGTTTTGTTGCCTGCGACTTATTAAACTTATTTGTTTTAAGGAACTTTAAAAATTTCCTTACCATATACGCTTTTCTGTCCTTGTCGAGTGATGTGTTTGGGTCTGATTCTTCCTTTTGGGCCTTCACGTCATTTTGGACCTTAAACGCTAGGTTTTTACTTGGGTTTTCCTTTCTCTGTCTTGCATATCTAGATTCATGAACTTCAAAAGTTGAGAATAACACTTCTAATGTACTTACCTCGAGGTCTTTCAAAATGTAGTATGAATCTATAATCGAGGACCATTCTTGCGTCCTTGATAACGAGCTCAGAGCTTATCTGATTGAGTCGTGGTTTGACACTGATTCTCCAAGGTTGTTGAGTCCAATTATCAACTCCTTGGTTCATGCATGCAGTTGTGCTACCATATCTCCAATGTCCATCTAGAGATTTGTCAGTTGATTTTGGAGAAGCTCTTGTCTGGCTAGCTTTGCTTCTGATGTTCCTTCGTGAATCTCTAGAAACTTTTCTCAATGTTCCGTGGCGGAGTGGTAGATGATGATCCGATTGACTTCCTGTGGCGGCAAGACATTTAGCAAATGGATCTCTGCTTTGCAAAAAACAATGATGTTTTCTTGCTCCTTTTTGGTCCATAGTGTTGGTGCCTAAAACACCAGATCGAATCTTGTTTTGATAAGTGACAAAGGGTTCAAGTTAAGCTGGTATGGTGTATTGATGAAGTTGTTGAGATTACAAGAAAGTCCTAGTTGGGGATCGGGCAACGAAAATATGGCAAGTGAAGCCGAGCATGAAGTCCTGGTTGGGGATCGGGCAATGAAGACTTGGCAAGTGAAGCCGAGCATGAAGACTTGAACTAGGGGGATCGAGCAAAAGGCATTGCCGAGCGGGGATCGCAGATAGGAGTCGAGATGGGTCAAGGTCGAACGTCTTGAGATCCGGGAGTCTCAGAGGCCTAGCAAAAGTCCAACCGGATGAGCCGGTTGGCAAAAAATAACTTCTCTTGAGAGGAGTAGGTGGTGACGCATTCCCCGGAAGAGGGAACAGTAGGCGTCGGTTTGACCTAGGATTTCATTTCGAAATCTAAAGTCAGAACCAAGATAGCTCTAGTTGTTATTTCATGAATATTAATTATATTATTGTGGTCTTGGACTAACCCTAGTTGCAAGTTGAATGAAGTGATCTGCTGCGATACCAGGCGCCTGAAAGGTTTCAGACGCTCGAGAACTCATGCGCCTGAATGGTGTTAGGCGCCCCAGAAGGGTTCTTCCAGTGGATGCTCCACGTCAGCTACCAGCACCTATGAGCTACCAAGCGCCTGTGAGCTCACAGGCGTCTCAATTGTCCTAGGTGCCCAAGAATGGTGATAAGTGTTGGCCGAGTCTGCGGATAAGGATGCAGCCAAATCGGGTGACGTGGCAGGCACACAAGAGCCATCAGGCGCCTGAGAAGATACTATAAAAGGGGTTTCACCCCTTTCCTTCGGAATATCAACTCAAGCACTCAAATGCGCTATGACAAGCATCTGTGCTCAAGCCTTCTACTCCGACAATGTTCAAGATCGATGACACGCCGCTTCAACAAGCTCAGGATTTCTTCTTAAATGTCGTCGGTATAAAAGCTTTAATTTCTATTCTATACTTAAATTTATATACTTGTAAAGTATTTTTCGAATTATAGAATTGCCCAACGTAAACGATCAAGGACCGTGGGCCTTGGAGTAGGAGTCATTACAGACTCCGAACCAAGTAAAAAGAATCCGCATTAGCCATGTTTGATTTACTTATTTCCGCTGTGTTTAACTCCGTATTTCTGAAAAATTAACGTTATCGATATTCACCCTCCCTCTATCAATTACAACGATCCCACATGCAGTAGGAGCCGGTCAAGACTCCGGAGCAAGTAAAATCAATCTAAGTTAGCCATCGTGCTGTGTTATATTTTTCGTTGCTTCCTATCTCTCTCTAACTCCAATGCTTACTCTAACCTTAAGTTTCCGCTTGTACTCTATCATCGTTAAGTTTTAAAATCTGATGTTTTGTGGCGCGATATTCACCCCCCTTATAGCTCAATCTCAATCCTACAATTGGTGTCAGAGCGGGGGCTGCTCAATTTTGGTGAAACCACCACTTGAGCACTTTTCAGATTTTTCGTTGTTTTTTTAAAAAGGGGGCAATTTTGCCATCTTTATGAAGTTTTTTCTTCGTCGTGTTTTTTTTAACTCGAGAAAGGTGCAATCACCACTCGAGCACATTTCTTTTTATCCAACACTGCTAATCCAAGACAAAAGTCTTGGTAAATTTTTCTTTTTTGCAAGTTCGGATTTCTCTCTTATATCCTTATGGCCTTGCAAGAGGGCTACAGTACTGCTCGTCCCCTCTCTTCTCTGGGGAAGAGTTCGAGTATTGGAAGAGCCAAATGGAAGTCTACTTGAAAACTCAGGTGGACATGTGGATAATAATTCAAACCGGATTCGACTTTCCAAGAGATGAGCAAGGGGTGGTACTGAGCTACGACAAATAGGATGCCGCTACCACAAAGAGAATCGAAGCTGACGCAAAGGCGACACAGACTCTCCAATGCGAACTTACAATGGAGGAGTTTAACCGCGTCGACTCCTTCAGCAGCGCCAAAGAACTCTGGAACAAGCTGATAGAACTTCACGAAGGAACCTCCTGTTGGATCTGGGATGGCTAGAGAGGGGGGGTGTGAATAGCCACCCACTAAAACCTTCTCTTCGATCTTTCTGCACTTAGGTTTGCAGCGGAAAAGAAACAGAACAGAAAGAACTCAGAAAGAAAACAAACTAGACGCTAACATAGGAGATTTACAAGGTTCGGGGATAACTTGCCCCTACTCCTTGGCGTGCCCGTGAGGTGGGTGATCTCTTGATCGTCAGCAGATTAAGCCCCGGAGAGACTCCGGCTAAAATCTTCTCCATCTCGGTGGAGTAACCTCTCCACAACCGTCTTAGTAGAATATCAGTTAAGCATAGGAGACAACGAGAAGGATAGCTCACACAGATGTAGCAGAAAGCTTCAAGGAAGAAACAATGCAGAGAGCACAACAACACAGCAAAACCCACAGCAAAACCCTTTGCTTCGTTTTCTGTTCGTCCCCCTTCTCCTCTGCTTCGCCAGCTTCTTCTTAAGCCTTCCTTCTGCACATCTACAGGCTTCGTCATCCACTGACCACGGCTTCGTCACCCACTGACCTACTGACCCTTCTGAGCTCACTGAAGTCATCTCTTCAGCTGAAGCTTCAGGCCAGATGCCAGAAGCTGTTGAAACTGCAAACAGATACCAAACAAAATAGCCGCAGTGAAAGTCACCATTGACCCTCCTTCATGGCTCTGTATCTCTCTGTATCATCTGCACACTCACAGACTTATTAGCGAAGCAAATCAAACCAGATCAGAAGAACATCAAAGCAAATCAGAGGTCTGACATTAATTTGAATTAAAGTTCTGAGGCGCTGATCGGTCGCCCTGACCGATCAGACTCCCTCATGACCGATCAAACTCCATTCTGATCGATCCAGTAATGGTCTGATCGGTCTCACTGACCAAACAGAGATCAGGGAACGGTCACCAAACCGATCCCTTAACTTACTAGGATTTCAGGGTTGAGAGTCAAGATGGCTGATCGGTCTCACTGACCGATCAGCCAAGTGGCTGATTGAGCCAGCTGACCGATCAACCCTGATCGGTCCAGCTGACCGATCAGCCCTATGCTGGACCGATCAGGCTACCTCCTGATCGGTCCAGAGCCTATCTGATCGATCCCACTGACCGATCAGAAATTTTTCTAATCATTCTGATCGTTTTCTGATCGGTCACCAGACCGTTCAGAAGGCCTCCTGATTCCTCAGAAACTTTGTGGATCGGCTCTAGATCAGTCAACCGACCGATCAGTCATCGAGAGAGTTTGTGCCAACTCCCTGACTGGACTTCAGACCGATCTACAATCGAGAGAGTTCGTGACAACTCCCTGATCAGGCTCTCTTGCCTTCTCTGACTCAGTCTGGTCCGGTGAATGAGCTACCGAGCCCTCTCCGACCTAACCCGGTCCTCTCCGACCTAACCCGGTCAAGAGAACGAGCTACCTAGCCCTCTCTCTAACCAATACACTTAATGCTCAGTCCCCCGGACCAAGACTTCATGCCCAGCTTCACTCACCGGGACTTAGTCCAACCTAGCTTCACTCACTAGGATTTCCTTCACCTAGCTTCACTCACTAGGATCCGGCTTCACTCACCAGGATTTTTGCCCAGTCCACGACTAGGACTTAATCCTAACTCAACTATCTGATCTCACTCAACTAAACTTAAATCGGTGTTAACACCAAAACAACAATCAGGTCAGACTGCATCAACAATCTCCCTCTTTTTGTTGTTTGACAACCCGATTTAAGTTTAGGTATTAGAAGTCAAGTATATTATTGCAAGGGAATCAGTCCTCCCCCTACAATAGTTAATTTCGTTAACAAATCCTAAACTTAACTAACCATCCTCTCCCCCTTTGTCAAACACCGAAAAGGATGTAGACTGGTTATTAAGTTTAAAAATTCCCCCTTAAACAAGGGTCTCTCCCCAAAACCAAAAAAATAAAGAGTAATAGGTGAAAGGCATATGACATAAATATAGCATGACAAAATACTCATATGCATCATATGTCAATGGAGTAAGGAATCAAAAATGAAATAACACTGAAACAAATAGTCATAGCATAACATAATCATAAGAAAACATCCATTATATATAATTTTTTTTATCATACTATCTAGGCTTAGATACTACTATCTCAGATACTTATGTTTCCATCCAGATCATTTTGTTTAAGACTTGAAGTTTAAATTCCTTTTTTCAATCATTGATGAAAACTAATAATTCAAGTTTCAATCAAATTAATTATTTTGACTGGCTGTTTTTACGTAGATGATAAGAAGAAAGAAATGATCTAATCCCATAGAGATGAGAAACTGGATTTCTATAAATTCAATGGGATGAATTGCATCCTGATGATACTGAATCGGATCAATATTATGAATAACAATATATGTTTCTTTTTATTCCCTTCCACCATTCTTTATAAGTCAAAGCCTACATCGGACATCAACCATCGGATCAAATCAATGTGCATAAAACTCCCTGGAAAGCCCTGATCGGTCTCCTTGACCGATCAGGGAAAGACCTGATCGGTCTGCTTGACCGATCAGGGAGTATCCTGATCGGTCTGCGGACCGATCAGGTTGGATACAGAGATGTTGTTCGATACAAAGCGATTTCAGATCGGTCTGTGGACCGATCAAATTTCAAAAAAATTTCTGAAACTCTGATACGTTCCAGGTCAGACTGTATCAACAACACGATCTTAATCAAAATTTATTCCTACACACCAATTTTGATAATCCAGTTTAATCCATAGTCCCAAGTTTGTATCAAGTTCATAGTTCCAAGTTTGTCTTAACCATAGACCTAATTCTCAATTCTATTGATAATTCACCAAGATTGGATTAAATTTGATAATTCATAGTCCCAAGTTTGTCTACAAATACAAATGAAATTTTTCAGTATGACCGAACGACACCAATAAATAGAGTAACTGGAAAAGATTTTTCATATATCTATATTGTGTGTGGAATTTATGGTTTCCATTGGTGTAAATCCAATCCCCTAAATTTGAGATGAAAGGCAATCCCCATAGGTAGTAAATAGCTAGGAATGACCATGTGTTTGGAGCACCCATTATCAACAACCATGTTGATAGATGCTCCCCCTCAACCAATGCTACACAACACGAAAGATAGATAATTTAGGTACCCAAACCTTGGGACCTAATGTACCTACAATGCAAGTCTTTGGGACCCATGCCTTGGTCATTTTCTTTCTAACTCTTTGAACCCTAGAAGCCTTTGGTGATCTAAATTGGGTTCTAGACATTAATGACACAAAACTAGGTTCCTTAGATTGGTAACCTATACCAGCCTTGTTGTAGACCGCTCTTTGAGAATTGAGGATCATATCCAAGGTCTTAGAGCTATTTGAAAATTTCCCAAGAAGATTCTTGAGTTTTTCAATTTCACTCTTTAGGGTCTTGTTCTCATCCTCAAGGACCTCAACATGCAAATCATCAATTTTATCATCCTTAGATGTTTTCAATTGTTCTACTTCTAATTTTAATGATTTTACCTTGTTCTTAGATTTTTTAAGCAAGTTAGTCAAGCAAGCTATAGTCCTATAACACTTATCAAGCTCGGGAGAGATTACCTCTTCATCATCCGAAGATGATGAAGCCGCGGTTGAAGAGTCACTTGATTCGTCACCACTTTCTTCGTTTGAATCTTCTAGTGCCATGAGAGCCATGTGACGGATGCTTTTCTCCTCCTCCTTTTCCTTCTTGTTTTCCTTCTTCTTTTCCTTCCTCTTCTTTCTTCTGTCCCCTGCTACAAGAGCAATACCCTTCTCCTTTGGTCCTTTGTTAGCAATCTCATGTAGCTCCATTTCACAGAAAAAATCATCTAACTTTACAATGGACAAGTCCTTGGATACCTTGTAGGCATCCACCATGGATGACCACAAGGCATTCCTAGGAAAAGATTTGAGTATATACCTTACAAGGTCACGGTTCTCGACCTTCTCACCGATCGAGTGCAAACCGTTGAGGATCTCCTTGAACCGACCATGAAGCTCACTTACAGTTTCATTTTCTTTCATAGAGAGGTTCTGGAGTTGGTTGAAGAAGAGATCCCTCTTTGCTATCCGAGAGTCTCGAGTGCCTTCGTGTAGCTCTATTAGCTTGTTTCATAGATCTTTGGCACTTGAGAAAGGACCAACCTTGATGAGTTGCTCCTTGGTCATCCCACACTGCAGGGTGACCACTGCCTTAGCATCAGCCTCACCTTTTCTGGTCTGTTCGGATGACCATCTGGAGAACTCAAGCTCCTTGCCCTCGCATCCTATGGAGGAGTGAATCCCTCCTTGACTGAAAACCACATGCCAATGTTGGTTTTCAGATAGTACTCCATTCTGGATCTCCAGTATTGAAAGTCTACTCCATCAAAGAAAGGTAGTCTGTTGGTGCTGAAGCCTTCTCTCAAAGTCATCCTCTTGCTCTTCGGGTGTTAATCCGTTTGAAAGAGCCCCAGGCTCTGATACCACTTGTTTGATTGGGATGGCTAGAGAGGGGGGGTGTGAATAGACACCCACTAAAACCTTCTCTTCGATCTTTCTGCACTTAGGTTAGCAGCGGAAAAAAAATAGAACAGAAAGAACACAGAAAGAAAACAAACCAGACGCTAACACATGAGATTTACAAGGTTTGGGGATAACTTGTCTCTACTCTTGGCGTGCCCGTGAGGTGGGTGATCCCTTGATCGTCGGCAATCAAGCCCCGGAGAGACTCCGGCTAAAATCTTCTCCTTCTCGGTGGAGTAACCTCTCCACAACCGTCTCAGTAGAATATCAGTTAAGCACGGGAGACAACGAGAAGGATAGCTCACACAGATGTAGCAGAAAGCTTCAAGGAAGAAACAATGTAGAGAGCACAACAACACAGCAAAACCCACAGCAAAACCCTTTGCTTCGTTTTCTGTTCGTCCCTCTTCTCCTCTGCTTCGCTGGCTTCTTCTTAAAGCTTCCTTCTGCACATCTACAGGCATCGTCATCCACTGACCCGCAGCTTCATCACCCAGTAACCTACAGACCCCGTCTGAGCTTACTGAAGTCATCTCTTCAGCTGAAGCTTCAGGCCAGACGCCAGACGCCAGAAGCCGTTGAAACCTACAAACAGATACCAAACAAAATAGCCGCAGCGAAAGTCACCATTGACCCTCCTTCATGGCTTTGTATCGTCTCTGTATCATCTACACACTTACAGACTTATTAGCGAAGCAAATCAAACCTGATTAGAAGAAAATCAAAGAAAATCAGAGGTCTGACATTAATTTGAATTAAAGTTCTGAGGCGCTGATCGGTCGCCCTGACCGATCAGACTCCCTCCTGACCGATCAGACTCCATTCTATCGATCCAGTAAAGGTTTGATCGGTGTCACTGACCGATCAGAGTTCAGGGAACGGTCACCAGACCGATCCCTTAACTTACTGGGATTTTAGGGATGAGAGTCAAGACGGCAGATCGGTCTCACTAACTGATCAGTCAGGCAGATCGGTCCAGCTGACAGATCAGCAAGGGCTGATTGGTCAGCCTGACCGATCAACCATATGCTGGACCAATCAGGCTACCTCCTGATCGGTCCCACTGACCGATCAGAAATTCCTCTAATCATTCTGATCGTTTTCTGATCGGTCACTGGACCGTTCAGAAGGCCTTCTGATTCCTCAGAAACTTTGTGGATCGGCTCTGGATCGGTCAACCGACCGATCAGTCATCAAGAGAGTTTGTGCCAACTCCCTGATCGGACTTCAGACCGATCTACAATCGAGAGAGTTCGTGCCAACTCCCTGATCAGGCTCCCTTGCCTTCTCTGACTCAGTCTGGTCCGGAGAACGAGCTACCGAGCCCTCTTCGACCTAACCCGGTCCTCTTTGACCTAACTCGGTCAAGAGAACGAGCTACCTAGCCCTTTCTCTGACCAGTATACTTAATGCTCAGTCCCCCGGACCAAGACTTCATGCCCAGCTTCACTCTTCGGGACTTAGTCCAACCTAGCTTCACTCACTAGGATTTCCTTTACCTAGCTTCCCTTGCTAGGACCCGGCTTCACTCACCAGGATTTCCTTCACCTAGCTTCACTCACTAGGATTTCCTTCACCTAGCTTCCTTTGCTAGGACCCAGCTTCACTCACCAGGATTTTCTTCACCTAACTTCACTTGCTAGGACCCGACTTCACTCACCAGGATTTCCTTCATTTAGCTTCACTCACTAGGACCCGGCTTCACTCACCAGGATTTCCTTCACCTAGCTTCACTTACTAGGACCCGGCTTCACTCACCAGGATTTTTGCCCAGTCCACAACCAGGACTTAATCCTAACCCGACTATCTGATCTCACTCAACTAAACTTAAATCAGTGTCAACACTAAAATAACAATCAGGTCAGACTGCATCAATACATCCGACACTAAGGTGAACCATCGGGATCTGTTGTTAAATAAGCTTTATAATCTAAAAATGCAGGACGGAGAAACTGCTTCCCAACTGCACGCCCGGATTCAAGAAATAATGAATGAACTCCACATCATCAGGCACAAGATCGAGAATAGGGACTTAATCAGGTATACGTTAAATTAATTCCCTAGAAACTCTCTGTGGGCATCTATGATTGATGCCTACAAAGTTTCTATGGATCTTTCAAATATATAATTAGATGAATTATTTGTTGAATTCGAATTACATGAGCAGATTAATGGTTCACTTGTAGAGAAAGGTGTGATTTTGATTGCAGGTAAAACCAAGAAAAATGCACCGGAACCAGAACCGGATTCTGACTAAGAATATGAAGAGGAAGAGCTGACGGAGCTTGTGAACATCGTCCGGATGCTGCTCAGAGCTCGGAAGGCTCAGAAGAAGAAGAAGATGATGGGACAGCTAAAGGACGATCTGGTTGAACCAAAGAACAAGTCAGATCTCACCTGTTATGGGTGTGGGAAGAAGGGGCACTTCAAGTCCGAATGCCCAAACACGAAAGAGACAAAGAAACAACGGAGGAAGAAGGTGTGGCAAGCAACCTGGGATAAGTCATCTTCGGAATCAGACGAGGATGAACCAACGCACTGTTGGTGCCGGAAGCACCAAGATCGAACCTGCATTTTAATAATGGCAAAGGGTTCATAAGTTAAGGTGTTATTGTGATCTAATGAACTTGTTGAAGTACGTAGGAAAAGTCATAGGTAAACTAGGCACGAAGTTCTGATTTAAGGAATTGGGCAATAAGTCCTGGCTGAGGGCTGGGCACCTAAGTCCTGACATTGGGTTGGGTAATAAGACCTGGTCACGGACTGAGCACGAAGTCCTGATTTGAGGAATTGGTCAATAAGTCCTGGTTGAGGGCTGGGCACCAAAGACCTGACCAGGGGTTGGGCAATAAGTCCTGGTCGTAGACTGGGAACAAAGACCTGATCCGGAGGATTGGGCAAAGGTCCAACTGGAGGAGTTGATTGACAAAAAGGTAAACTCTCCTTAGAGGAGTAGGCGAGGATGCGCTCCCTATAGGAGGGAACACTAGGCGTTGGTTCGACCTAGGGTTCCATTTTGGAAGCCCAAAGTCAGAACCAAGACAGCTCTGGCTGTTAACTGGACTTAACAAATATATTGTTTGTGTTTTGGAACTAACCCTGGTCGCAGGAACAAAGGATGGGGTTCACTGCTTCCCAGGCGCCTGAATGGAGTCAGGCGCCTGTATGATCAAGCTCCTGTATGGTGACAGGCGCCCCAAATGAAAGGTGTTCCAAGCAGTCTCGAAGCAAAGCCTCCACGCCATCAAATGAGGCGCCTGTGTTGATATAGGCGCCTCAGTCAACTCAGGCGCCCTAGTTGAAGGGATAAGTGCTGGCCAAGTCTACGAATGAGGATTCGCGCAGATAAGGCCACGTGTCAGGCGCCCCCTTCAACACAGGCGTGCAAGAATGCTGTATAAATAGGGGTTCACCCCCTTGCTTCCAGATACAACTGCTTTCAACGAATTCATTCAAGCGTTATGCTCTAAACGCTTCATGCTCAAGTCTTAAGCGCCAACGACGACCCGCGGCTCCGATCTTCGAATCTTCTCCGGTCGTCGGTATAATTTTTAATTAATTACTGTATTTAAATTCCGTATTCAAACTTCAACTTTGTAATACTTTTGCGAAATATAGAATTGCCCAACGTAAATGGTCAAGGACAGTGGGCCTTGGAGTAGGAGCCGATCTAGACTTCGAACCAAGTAAAAGAAAACCGAGTTAGCATTGTCTTGCAATTTTTTGCTGCGTTCTATCGATTCTAAACGATCCCACAAGTAGTATCAGAGCGGGTGGCTCAAATCTAGTACATCCACCAATTGAACGATTTTTCGGATTATTTTTTTTCGTTCATAATTTTATTTGTTCATTGAGGTTGGTGCAACACCACTCGATTTGTTTAATTATTTTTTTTGTTACCGCACTACTAATCCAAGACTTACTCTTGGGACATGATTTTTTTGTAATTTTTCAGTTTAACTTCCATGGCCATGCAAGAAGGCTATAGCACCGCCAGACCACCACTCTTCTCAGGAGAAGACTTCTCCTATTGGAAGAGTAGGATGGAGGTCTACATGAAAACTCAGGTGGACATGTGGATTATCATCCAGTCCGGACTGGAGATACCCAAAAACACACAAGGTGAGGTGTAAGGCAACACAAATGGGACGGACCACTCAAGAAGAAGATCAAGGCAGACGCAAAGGCCACACAGACACTACAATGTGACCTGACGAAGGAAGAGTTGAACCACGCGGACCCTTCAGCAGCGCAAAGGAACTTTGGAACAAAATAATTGAGTTGCACGAAGGTACGTATGATACGCGGATCAGCAAAAGAGATCTATTACTCAACAGACTCTACACCATAAAGATGCACGAAGGCGAATCAGTAGCACAGCTCCACGCAAGAATCCAGGTGCTGATGAACGGGCTGCACACAATAGGTCACAAGGTCAAAAATCGTGACCTAATAAGGTATACTCTGAACTCGTTCCCAAGGAACACACTTTGGGCATCTATGGTGGATGCCTACAAGGTTTCAAGGAACCTTTCCGAAATTAAATTAGATGAGTTATTTTCCGAATTAGAATTACATGAGCAAACTAATGCTACATTGGTCGAGAAGAGTATTGCTTTTATTGCAGGAAAAACTCCAGGAAGATCTCAGATGAAGAAGCCACAACCAGTACCCGAGTCCGACTCAGATTCGGAGTCTGACGATGATGAGGGAGATCATCCAAAACTGGTACAGTTAGCTCGTGACTACTACAAGGAGCTCAAAAATCAAACGAACAAAATGAAGACAAATCGGAAGAAGGAAGATCCATCTGAACCCTCGACGAACCAGAAGAACAAAGGTAATGTAGCATGCTACGAGTGCAACAAGAACGGACATTTCTGATCAGAGTGCCCCAACCTGAAGGAGAACAAAAAGGCTTGGAAGAAGAAGGCACTTCAAGCCACCTGGGACAAATCGTCCTAGGATGAAGTGTTGGTTATCCCTTGGCGGTTTCCAAGACAACCATGTGGTCGTATCTGAGAGACCTCTCTATGTCTATGGATTACAATTTAATTCGTCCCTATAACGACCGACTCGTCGTCGTGTTAGTTAGTCCAAGTCACAACTTAGCCACAAAGGCTTTGTAACTTTCCGGATTAGCTAACCGCGGAAAAGACGACGATTTGGATCGCCGGTATTTGTGTTTATCTTCGGGGTCCAGTTAAATATTATTATCTAAGATTTCAAATCTATATAATAATTTAACACACATGAAATGACAAAGCAAAGCATAAAGGCATAAATAAATATATCATAATGAAAACTGAGCCCGGGAGAAATATACCCCGTCGTTTACCACGCAGTCTTCTATCCTATGTGTTGGATCGAGAGAACCGATAGAGGGGGGGGGGGGTGAATATCGGAAAGCGTTCGGATTTGAAAAGAGAATGCGTAGCGGAAGATTAAAAACAAAAACACGCAAACACAGATATTTTTACTTGGTTCGGAGCCTAGGTCGACTCCTACTCCGAGGCCCACGGTCACTGACCGTTTACTGCGGGCAATACTATAATCATGTAAAAAATAGTTACAGAAATGGAATTACAATTCAAGTACAGTACTGAAATTGAGCTCTTCTTTTTACCGACGTCCGATGTAGATTAGTTTTTCCGGAGCAGTAGGACATCGTCGGCGCTTGTATCTTGAGTCGGGAGGTTGCCAGAGCAGAGCGCGGAAGCCGAAGAGCGTAGAAGCGTTGAAAGAATTCGTTGTCCTGAAGCCTTGGTTCGAGGGTCCTTTTATAGTGCCTGGGGGCGCCCAAAACGTCGGGGGTGCCCCCCCACGTGTCGGCTGACGAGACCCAAATGATATATTAAATATTGTCACGAAATTGGGTCTATCAAATTTAAATATATAAGAATGAAATGCTGGAAACCCTTTTACAATCAAAAGTATGAAAATGTAATATAGGGGCCACAGGTCGTATTTTTCTCGGGGACTAGTTGATACAATTTGATTCGCGCTTGTATTTGTGTGTCGTTTGTGTTTCGGGTTTCAAATGAATAATTTGGTTTTGGGTTTCAAATTAGAATGAAAACACAATGAGAAGAAGGAAACTCAACCATGGGACTTAACAAGTGATAACAAGTTATCATTCAACCAAAAAGACCACTTAATCAATTCATGCACTTAACCAATACAACTGAAATTCAGTGAAAAGCTAGATGAAAACCCCGCTGATTTCAATCTCTATTACACACTAGAATTTGCACTCAACTTGTCACAAACTAGGGCTGGAGTTTCACTTGAAACATAGTAAAAGAATGAGGCAAACTTGATACCGAGATGAGAACAATTGATGTGCCAAAAATTGGAATTAGCTACAGCAATGGTAGCCGATCTAGTCAGAATTGGAAGGATAGGCTTATCAAGGAAAACACTTGCAGAAATGGATGCAGAAATTCGAACTTTAAATCTGATTAAAGCATGTACAAGTTAAATGCAGAAATTCACATGAAGATGAGATTAAATGCATGCCAACTGATCAAATTGAAATCTGTGCAAGGTTCACTTAACAGGAAACCCTTTTTAAGGACTGAGATCAAGATGAAATTAAAAGATACGCAGGTAAAACAAAACTGACACGCAAGAAAACTGATGCTAATTCATAAACCAGCTGAAGACAGATTTGAATGGAAAACTTAAGGGGTTCAGTGCAGAACTGCATGCAAAAATTAAGGCAAGGATTTCAGCAGCCTCTTGAATGCTAAAACTAACATGTAGCTGAAATCAATTGTCCCAACTAGTGTACAAACACAATTTAGAAACTAACTAGATTTACTGAGACAAAATTCAGAGTTTACTAATTGAAAGTTGGCACATGGAGAAAAAACTGCTGGATTCAGAGGCAAAGAATATGCAGAAATGAAGGATGTGCAAGGATAAATGCAATTGCAGCAGCTGAAAATTAAGTTCTCAGGTCTAAAACTCCATTTCGATTCAGACAAAAGCTGAGTTTACTGAATTGAGACTCAGAAATCAATTTATGCAGAAACAGGATATGCAAGGATGAATCCAATTGATACGGAATTAACAAACCTAGTGCATAAATCAAATTCGATAGCTAGGGAAATGAAACAACACTGCAAGATGAATTCAAAGAGTGAAACTAAAGCAAGCTTGGAACAAAAATGTAGGAATTCAATAGCAAGGAACTAAAAATGCAGAATTGAATTGGCACACAAGCTGGAATTGGCACGCAAGCTTTTGGCAAAGAAATAAGCTGAAATAACATTCAATTTAGCACTAACAAACTTCCTAAACTATTTGACTTGAAGAATTGAAGCTAACTTACAGCTAAACAACTTAAGAACATAAATTGCAGTAACTGAAAAAGAAAATTCAGTAACGAAACATTTCAGAAATGAAACTACAGCTATGAAACATGAATTTAAACCAATTAAACTACTCCTCAACTCTCCCTAAGCTCAAGGTTTCTTTGTTCGTCACGCAAAGGCTGGCCTCGAACCCCTAAGCTCAGCAATTCGCTAGAAAACAGCTCCGCTTGGTAAATTCTGCTCAAACTGCACAGTTGGGGAAATTTCCAATCTGAAAGCTTCGATCTCAGTTGTTGAGCTGCGATGGTGATTTGGGGAAGACCTGAGCTCACCTGAGAACCCCTACAAGTGGCCCAGGTCGTCGGAAATTGGTTGTGGCTGAGATTTAAGCTCCCGGACCACAAAGCTGTCGAAACCCTCAAACAAGCTCTGTCCGGCGCGAATTTGATCTGAAATCTCCAACAAAGTGTCCTCCAGCGATCCAAACCTTGATCCCGATGAAGAATTAAGGGGTCGCGCCCCTTTGGATGAAGAAAACTACTGAAAAACTATGAACTCGAAGAAGATGAACAGTGCGGCGAGGAAACGCGACGCTGAGAAATGTGGCTGCGTTTTGATTAAATAGGAACAAATCGACGGCTCAGATTGATCGGAGGAGATCCAACGGTAGATCTTGGTCTGATTTGAGCCAAACTTTTATGATGATGATCTGGGATCAGGATCTGCCTCGTGGTAGCTCGGATCCTCCAGATATGCAACGGATGGTCCAGATCGACTCAATCTGTGAATGGACGCTCTAGAGCCCTCCTTGCTTGATCCAACGGTTGATCTAGCTCTGATTGGGATGAAACCTTCAGATCTTGATCATAGAGCCTGATCAACCCTAACCCTAGCTCGGATTGCTTCAGATCGTCCCGGATGGCTCAGATCTAGCCGCTCTTGGATCGGACGGCCCGGATTAATCGTAGGCTTGATAATTCGATCCGGTTCACATCCGACTCAGGTTTGACCCAATATGCCCTAGGTCCAGGATCCTTTCATGCCTACAAAAATATATCAGAAAATTAGTGGCCAAATAATCCAAAAATTATGTAATTTTGCAATTAAGTCCAAAATAAGAGGAAATCCTAAAACCTAGGGTAAAATCATAATTAAGCAATAAAAACATGGGTCAAACATGGATTTTAGCAATTAAAATAATCAATAAAATGGTGCTTATCAACTCCCCCACACTTAACCTTGAGCGTCTCGCGAAACAACTAAATATGTATCCCCTAGATTTTCTTAAACATAATTAGAAGCAAATGAAAAGAAATTACCTGAGGTTGTCAATTCTCATAAATCTAAGCTCTATGGATTAGTATCTTGTCCTTAAATCAACAACTTAGCCTTTTCATCCATCATGAGTCATTGAGATGAATTCAAATCACTAGCCTTTCATGGGAAGTTTTGGTGGCTCTCTCCTTAAATTCTGAGTTGATGATGGTAGTGGAGCTCACTCATACACACATGATTCTTGCACTACCATAGGCTTGCTTATTATCTACTCTCCACCATTATTCATGATTGGAATCAACAACTATAAAAACAAAGGAAAACATGAAAAATGGTGAGAAATGAAATAAAGACTAAGAAAATAGAAAATTTTGATGGAGTGGAGGACTTAGTTGTTTAAAAATGTTTCCAATGTGCTTTGCCCCATCTTAACAGTCCTCTAGTGATATCAAAAGTATGGTGGAGTGAAACTTGAATAAATTTCTTTGATTTGGATGAAAAACCCTTCTTTGATTGCCTTGTGCCATTTTTCCCAATTTCGTGCCAACCTTGCTTCTTTCACTCTTTTCTCAGATTTTTTTCTTTCTTTCTTTCTCTCTAGTGAATTCAGAATGTAATGGAACAACTCTTCAATTTGCATGAGCTGCCGTGAGCTTCAAGAACAGCAGAATACTTCATTCCTTGATTCCAAGCCTTGGAAACCCAATTCTCAATTCCAAGTTAACACAAACTGCTTTTCTCTTTACTTGTCTCAGATTTGTTTCTTTACAATGGCACAGATTTGCTTAGTTTCAGATTTTCCAGCTTGTAATTCTTCATTCTTGTAAAGTCAGAAATCAGATGTTAAAAATTCTGATCAGCAGGTGGAATTTCAGCCGAATTACTACACTGCATTTCATCTTTTCTGATTTCTCTTTTCTGCTGCCATTTCCAGAAATTTCAGATGCAGAAATTTCTTCCTTGTTCAGATCAGTTTGAAAACCAGCCATGGCACAATTGTCTTCAAGTTAATACACTGATTTTGGCTCAAAATCTTCTTCC
The DNA here is from genome assembly GCA_024364735.1 of Boesenbergia rotunda. NCBI lineage: Eukaryota > Viridiplantae > Streptophyta > Magnoliopsida > Zingiberales > Zingiberaceae > Boesenbergia > Boesenbergia rotunda. Next base: position 97,089 of record JAGFNQ010006662.1, read on the forward strand.
GAAATGATCACAGATTTTTCCTTTTTAAATGGCACAACTTTCAGATTTCTCCCTTGCTTGCATTCCTTCAATTCAGCTTCCATTCCTTCTTCAGATCAGCCTTCCTTCCAATTCTATAAGTGGCAGGAGACCTCCCTTGCAATCAAGTGGCACTTTTTCTCACTTTGGCACAAAAATCCTGTCTTTTTTGCTTGTGTGTGCCCTCTTCTTATTATTGCAGATTTTTTTTTTTATTGCCGCACCATGCACTTGCATAGATCTCCAAAGTATAATAAGGAATTGAGATTTCTAATTGCTTCCATCCTTAAACACTTCTTCCCATTTGATCTTGATATCAATCCAACTTAGCACAAAAAAATTTTTTTTTCGAATTGAAGTGCCTCCTTGATACCAAATCTTTCCAAAAAGCTAGTCACTCCCCCACACTTGAATCTTTGTCCGTCTCGGGCAAAATAACATCAAGAAACATTCCAAACAACAAGTCCCTAGAAAAGTGAGGGTAAGAGTAAGAAATAAGTAGAGAAAAATGGAATGAACATGATTTTTATCAAGAATTGATATGGAAAGGTAAACAAAGTGATTAGCTTCTATAGATGTGATCCAATCATTGAAATATGGTTTTGAAAGAACCTAAGCAAGTTCTAGAGTTTAATAACATGTGTGTCACAACTATAAGGCTAATTCTCACTAGGTAAAAATAATCCATCTCGAATCCTCAATTAAGAATCTAAAGCAAAGTAGTACTCAAACATTCAAGATTTCATCCATGAGCCCAAACCCTAAGTTTTAACAACCAAATTTAATTTATTTTCAAAAGACTCTAAAATGCTATGGAGAAAATCTAAAGGGATACATTTATTCCTAATCATGCAAAAGTTCTAAAATGAAAGACATGGTATTTACATTGACTCCTATGCATTCTACTCTACTCATGCATTTATTAGCAAGGACTCAATTTAAAGGAAAATTTTAAAAGTCATAAAAGTGAAAGAAAATGCAAGAAGGAACAAACTCCCCTTTATTTCTGGTGGACGGAGTCTATCCAGAAGGAGCCTCTATCTTGGTAGTGGAGGTGTCTGGGTGGCTGAAAGATGTGGGACTCCCCCACACTTGAACTTTACAAAAATATTCTCTGGTGGCCGCAGGCGATTTAGGTTCAGAATCCATCGAAGGAATGGAGGGCTATGGATTAAAGTAAGATCTTCTCCTCCTTCTTTATGCCTTTCAGAAGTCCTTCCAGGAGGCTGAAGTCTGTTCAGTTGGAGCACCCACTCCTGGAGTCTTCTGGACCCTGCAAAACAATGTAATACCTTTCTCAAGCGTTCAGGGTCAGAAAGAAATAAAATGATATCAGTTTCTGCATGAAATGAATCCAATGCTGCATCATATTCAATTAAATCAACTTGTGATGTCTCAATAATATTTTCATGATTATTTCCTATAAAATTTGCATCCAGGAGCTCATCATAAACAAAGAAATCAATTTCTGGCACATCAATAGAAATTTCACAGTTATTTTCCATCCAGGGTGTATCAAGCAATATATCACAGCCAATCAAATCAATATCAGATATCTCCAAAAGTCTTTCACATTCAACCTCAGCATATGATATGGCAAGAGACTCATCAAAATAAATAACATCAATTTTAGGCACTTCTAAAAAATTTTGACTATCCATATCTACAAAAGATGTATTAAGTGATTCATCATAAAAAACAACATCAATTATAGGTGCCTCTAAAATTATTTCACTATCCATATCTACAAGAGATGTATCAAGTAATGCAGTACGATCAATGAAATCAATGTTTGGTACCTCTATTGGATTTTCACAAACAATCTCTACACAAGGTATATCAATAAATTCATCAGAGTCAATAGAATCATCCCTAGGTACCTCACTGAATTTTTCTGAAGGAGGAGAAATACTTACCTGAGCGTGCTGGATAATACCTGGAGGTTCTATAATAGTAGATGTATCTGTGGTCTCCTCCTGGTCATGTACATGCTCCTCTTCAGCCTCAGGCTCTGGTGGACAATCAACTGGTGATCCTTGGGTGCTTGCTTCCACCATGCAAGTCCTTACACTTTCTGGTTCATCATCTAAATCTTGTGGTGGTCCCTGGGGCTTAGTGCAATCCCCTACACCTATGGAATCATCTCCTCTGCATGCTTCTCCTGTAATATCTGCAACAACAGTATCAAAAAAATTAGGACCACTAATAACACTATCATCAGAAAATAAAAATCTAGAATGGTCCTGTGGAGCTTCAGTTTCTTCTTCTTGAGCTGAAACATTTGAAATTGGATTTTGAAAAGGAGTCTCCGGAGGAATGCATGCTATAGGTGCCCAGACTTTAATGTATTCTTCTTCTTCTTCTTCTAAAATTGCAAGATCCATTAAAGAAAGATTTGGCCTTGCACTAGGGTCACCTTGAACTTGTATCTGATTCATTTGACTAGAAATTTGTCCAACCCCTTTTTCGATATCTTGAAGCCTTTGCTGCCTTTGATGATATTGTACAACTTGTTGATAAATCTCCTCCATTCTTTGTAGTTGAGCCTCATTCTCATTAAGATTCTCAAAGCCTCCTTGGTTAGCATAGCTCCTTGACTGATTTTGAAAGGATGAAGTAGGCTGAAAATTTTGAGCTTGCTGATTTGGTTGAAAACATGGCTGTTGAGGCTGATTAAAGGGCTGATTAGAGGGCTGATATGCTGGAAAATTTTGCTGGGAAATGTAGCCCTGAAAGTTTTGATTTTGAGCTGGAAAATTAGGTGCCGAAGGCTGAAAATTCTGCCCTTGAAACCCTTGATTGTAGGGCTGTGAAAACTGGTTCAAGGGCTGTGTAGGCTGAAAATTTTGTTGGTTTTGCGCTGGAAAAACTGGGAATGATTGAAAACTTTGCTGCCCTTGATTGTATTGCTGGAATTGAGGTTCAAATTGCTGAAATGGTTGCTGAAAATTGGGCTGAAATTGCTGAAAACTGGGCTGAAAATTCTGGAAAATTGGCTGCCCGTTCTGAAAATTCTGTAAATTCTGGAAATTGCTGGAATTTTGCTGAAATTGTTGGAAATCTTGCTGTGGTGGCTGTTGAAATTGCTGGAGAGGCTGAAATTGTGGCTGAGGTGGCTTCTGGTACGCAGATGACTGAGCTTTATGTTCTAGTTGGTAGTCCCACTCCTTTAACACATTTCTTATCTCCTCCAATGTCTTTTCTATCTCTTTTGACCCCATTTTGAATTTGCAGCCCTGTCACAAATCAAACAAGAAAAATGGCAGCAACCGTATATGAAAGATAAAGCAAAATAAAACAGAACCCAATGATATGTCTAAAAGTATACAAGCAAAAATCAAACAAATCAACTAGTTGCTTCCCCGGCAACGGCGACAAAAATTTGACGAGACCCAAATGATATATTAAATATTGTCACGAAATTGGGTCTATCAAATTTAAATATATAAGAATGAAATGCTGGAAACCCTTTTACAATCAAAAGTATGAAAATGTAATATAGGGGCCACAGGTCGTATTTTTCTCGGGGACTAGTTGATACAATTTGATTCGCGCTTGTATTTGTGTGTCGTTTGTGTTTCGGGTTTCAAATGAATAATTTGGTTTTGGGTTTCAAATTAGAATGAAAACACAATGAGAAGAAGGAAACTCAACCATGGGACTTAACAAGTGATAGCAAGTTATCATTCAACCAAAAAGACCACTTAATCAATTCATGCACTTAACCAATACAACTGAAATTCAGTGAAAAGCTAGATGAAAACCCCGCTGATTTCAATCTCTATTACACACTAGAATTTGCACTCAACTTGTCACAAACTAGGGCTGGAGTTTCACTTGAAACATAGTAAAAGAATGAGGCAAACTTGATACCGAGATGAGAACAATTGATGTGCCAAAAATTGGAATTAGCTGCAGCAATGGTAGCCGATCCAGTCAGAATTGGAAGGATAGGCTTATCAAGGAAAACACTTGCAGAAATGGATGCAGAAATTCGAACTTTAAATCTGATTAAAGCATGTACAAGTTAAATGCAGAAATTCACATGAAGATGAGATTAAATGCATGCCAACTGATCAAATTGAAATCTGTGCAAGGTTCACTTAACAGGAAACCCTTTTTAAGGACTGAGATCAAGATGAAATTAAAAGATACGCAGGTAAAACAAAACTGACACGCAAGAAAACTGATGCTAATTCATAAACCAGCTGAAGACAGATTTGAATGGAAAACTTAAGGGGTTCAGTGCAGAACTGCATGCAAAAATTAAGGCAAGGATTTCAGCAGCCTCTTGAATGCTAAAACTAACATGTAGCTGAAATCAATTGTCCCAACTAGTGTACAAACACAATTTAGAAACTAACTAGATTTACTGAGACAAAATTCAGAGTTTACTAATTGAAAGTTGGCACATGGAGAAAAAACTGCTGGATTCAGAGGCAAAGAATATGCAGAAATGAAGGATGTGCAAGGATAAATGCAATTGCAGCAGCTGAAAATTAAGTTCTCAGGTCTAAAACTCCATTTCGATTCAGACAAAAGCTGAGTTTACTGAATTGAGACTCAGAAATCAATTTATGCAGAAACAGGATATGCAAGGATGAATCCAATTGATACGGAATTAACAAACCTAGTGCATAAATCAAATTCGATAGCTAGGGAAATGAAACAACACTGCAAGATGAATTCAAAGAGTGAAACTAAAGCAAGCTTGGAACAAAAATGTAGGAATTCAATAGCAAGGAACTAAAAATGCAGAATTGAATTGGCACACAAGCTGGAATTGGCACGCAAGCTTTTGGCAAAGAAATAAGCTGAAATAACATTCAATTTAGCACTAACAAACTTCCTAAACTATTTGACTTGAAGAATTGAAGCTAACTTACAGCTAAACAACTTAAGAACATAAATTGCAGTAACTGAAAAAGAAAATTCAGTAACGAAACATTTCAGAAATGAAACTATAGCTATGAAACATGAATTTAAACCAATTAAACTACTCCTCAACTCTCCCTAAGCTCAAGGTTTCTTTGTTCGTCACGCAAAGGCTGGCCTCGAACCCCTAAGCTCAGCAATTCGCTGGAAAACAGCTCTGCTTGGTAAATTCTGCTCAAACTGCACAGTTGGGGAAATTTCCAATCCGAAAGCTTCGATCTCAGTTGTTGAGCTGCGATGGTGATTTGGGGAAGACCTGAGCTCACCTGAGAACCCCTACAAGTGGCCCAGGTCGTCGGAAATTGGTTGTGGCTGAGATTTAAGCTCCCGGACCACAAAGCTGTCGAAACCCTCAAACAAGCTCTGTCCGGCGCGAATTTGATCTGAAATCTCCAACAAAGTGTCCTCCAGCGATCCAAACCTTGATCCCGATGAAGAATTAAGGGGTCGCGCCCCTTTGGATGAAGAAAACTACTGAAAAACTATGAACTCGAAGAAGATGAATAGTGCGGCGAGGAAACACGACGCTGAGAAATGTGGCTGCGTTTTGATTAAATAGGAACAAATCGACGACTCAGATTGATCGGAGGAGATCCAACGGTAGATCTTGGTCTGATTTGAGCCAAACTTTTATGATGATGATCTGGGGTCAGGATCTGCCTCGTGGTAGCTCGGATCCTCCAGATATGCAACAGATGGTCCAGATCGACTCAATCTGTGAATGGACGCTCTAGAGCCCTCCTTGCTTGATCCAACGGTTGATCTAGCTCTGATTGGGATGAAACCTTCAGATCTTGATCATAGAGCCTGATCAACCCTAACCCTAGCTCGGATTGCTTCAGATCATCCCGGATGGCTCAGATCTAGCCGCTCTTGGATCGGACGGCCCGGATTAATCGTAGGCTTGATAATTCGATCCGGTTCACATCCGACTCAGGTTTGACCCAATATGCCCTAGGTCCAGGATCTTTTCATGCCTACAAAAATATATCAGAAAATTAGTGGCCAAATAATCCAAAAATTGTGTAATTTTGCAATTAAGTCCAAAATAAGAGGAAATCCTAAAACCTAGGGTAAAATCATAATTAAGAAATAAAAACATGGGTCAAACATGGATTTTAGCAATTAAAATAATCAATAAAATGGTGCTTATCATCGGCCGATCCACCTTTAGCTCGGTCAGCGTCTGATCCCTTCAAACTCGGGATTAGATCTTGACCGGGGCGCCCGGGACGCTGGGGGCGCCCGGGTTGACCGGGTCAGAGCTTATCCCTTGGCTTCGCTGGCTTCTAGTTCGCTGGCATGCACAGGGGGCGCCCAAGAGCATGGGGGCGCCCGGGAGATGAGCTGTCGAAGCCTGCCTTTGTTTTGTGTGTTTTGTGTTCACCTTGGGGGCGCCCGGGACACTCCGGGCGCCTTGGTCAGCTGCTGCCTCATTCCTTTGAGGCTCTCTGAGCTGCAGACACTCGTTCCTTCGGTCCTGCATCCAGGGTTAGTCCAAAACACCATAAAACAATAAGATGTTAGTTTATACAGCCTTAGCTGTCTTGGTTCTGACTTTGGGTCTCCAAAATTGAGCCCTAGGTTGAACCGACGCCTACTGTTCCCTCGACGGGGAACGCGTCCTCACCTACTCCTCTCGGGAGAATGTACCTGATGCCAACCGCTCCTCTGGTTGGACTTTTGCCTGGCGGTCCTTTGCCATGTCTTGGATACCGAGCTGTCCTTCACCCGGTGCCTAGCATTCCTTCGCTAGGGCTTCAGTCCCAAGCTATCCTTCGCCTGGCGCCTAGCAGTCCTTTGCTAGGGCTTCAGTAGCCTGGCATTCCTTCGCCAGTGCCTAGCAGTCCTTCGCTAGGGCTTTTTACCCTGGCATTCCTTCGCCAGTGCCTAGCAGTCCTTCGCTAGGGCTTTTTACCCTGGCATTCCTTCACCAGTGCCTAGCAGTCCTTCGCTAGGGCTTTTTACCCTGCACACTAGAGTGACATGTTAGATAGCAAGTAAGACTTATCTTTTGAGCCTTGTTGCCATTAACAAAACTCAAGTTCGACTTGGGTGCTTTCTGCACCAACAATCTCCCCCTTTTTGATTTATGGCAACCCTGGTTCAAAAAGTTAAGTTTAATCAAGGCATATACAAATTACCTTTTGTTCCCTCCCCCTAGAAGGAATCTCCCCCTAGATTTTTCAAAAATTCGTGGGGTTTTCGACACTAAGTTCTAAGTTTAAAGTTTGGATTTTTACTTAGAAAAAAAATTATACTTGTAGAGAATTTTTGAGTTCAAATACTTAGTAAATTTTGAAGGCTTAAGTTTATTTAGACAACTTTGAAAACTTAAGTTTAAGAAGGATTTTCAAACTTTAGTTTGAGTACCAACAAATTGAAAGTTTTAAGTTTATGGTACTTCAAAAAGTTTTGAAAAACTCTAAGTTTTAAAGTACTTTGTGAAGTTAACACAAACCTAAGTGCTTCTGAAAAGCTTAAGTTTTTCTGAAAAACTTAAGTACTTTTGAAAAGTTTAAGTACTTTAAAAAGTTTTGACAAGCTTAAGTAAAAAAATTTTTTAACAAGCTTAAGTACTAGGAAAGTTTTGAAAAGCTTAAGTACTTTGAAAAGCTTAAGTGAGAAAATTTTTGACAAGCTTAAGTACTAGGAAAGCTTGAGTACTTTGAAAAGCTTAAGTAAGAAAAACTTAGTGCTTTAGTACTTTGAAAAACTTAGTACTTTAGAAAATCTTAGTTAAGTACTTTTTGAATAAAGGATAGATTTTGAAATTTCGAGAGAAAAATATTCTACAAAAAATTTTAAACAAAAAATTTTAAATGCAAAAAATTTTAAATTCTCTCCTTTCTTATCTCTCCCCCTTTGCCATATATCAAAAAGATAAATAGAGCAGAAATTAAATTGCATAATGGAAATAACTTTTATAATGGAAAATATTTGCATGATTTTGCTGTACTGAACCAATTCATGATAAGACTTAAACCAAATTAGTTAATTTTCTCTTGTAGGGACCTGTCTAACCCAATTAGCTACTTACTAGCTGTTATAAACAGTAGTTTTTGCTAGGGTTAGTCAAGTTAAGTGTTTTTGTTCAAGTTAGATTTTCTAAACTTGACACTTAACTTGATTGCTGTGTAAGTTGTATTTAGTGCCCCAATTACTGCAGATGCACTGACATAAAGCATCTTGAATTAAGGCAAAGACCTAAGCATCTCAACCCATTCTAGGTTATCAATCAAAAGTACCCTAAGGTGCTTGTGAGATGCTGGCTTCTAAATCTATAGGTGCATGCAGTTCTAGGGTTAGGGCCTAAGCTAAGTCCATTTGCGAAAAAGCCCTAGTTTTGAAGGGGGTAGTTTTGAAATAAAACTAAGAAAAAAAATTTTAAAAACTGATTTTGAAATTAAATAAAATAGTTTTTCAAGTTCTTTTAGAAACTGATTTTTTAAATCAAGTAAAGCAGTAAGAAATTAAAAAGTAGAGTTAACCTATTCTACAGAGCACAATCCTAACTGCCTTCTTAGTGAGCTGAACTCAGACTCAGGTAAGGGTTTTGTGAGTATGTCAGCTAGGTTGGATTTAGAGTCTATATGCTTAAGTACTATTTCACCCCTGGCTACATGGTCTCTTACAAAGTGATGTTTGACTTCTATGTGTTTGGTTCTGGAATGTTGGATTGGATTTTTAGTTAGATTAATTGAACTTATATTGTCAATAAATACTTGAGTTTGAGTGTAGTTAAGCTGGAAGTCCTTAAGAGTGTGCATCATCCATAAAAGTTGTGCTCACTCTCCTAAGGCTACATACTCAGCTTCAATTGTGGACAGAGCTACACAGTGTTGTTTTCTGCTGCACCAACTTACTAGACTATTTCCTAACAGTTGGCAGCTTCCACTTGTGCTCTTTCTATCTAATTTACAACCAGCATAGTCAGAATCCGAGTATCCTGATAAATTGAAGGTTGAGGTTCTAGGATACCAAATCCCTACATTTAGGGTCCCCTTTACATATCTTAGTATTCTTTTTAGGGCTGCTAAGTGTGTTTCCTTAGCACAGGTTTTGTATCTAGCACACATCCCTATAGCAAAAAGAATGTCAGGTCTGCTGGCTGTAAGGTACAGTAGACTACTTATCATACTTCTATAGAGTTTAAGGTCCACTGGTTTACCATCAGGGTCACTATCTATTTTTACATTAGTGGCCATGGGGGTACTTATGCTTTTAGAGTTATCCATTTTGAATTTCTTTATTAACTCTTTAGCATATTTGGATTGATGGACATAGTTTCCATCCCTAGTTTGTTTAATTTGTAAGCCTAGGAAAAAGTTAAGTTCACCAACTAGGCTCATTTCAAATTCGTTTTCCATTATTTTAAAAAAATCTTTTAGAAAGTTCGAGTTGGTGGACCCAAAGATTATGTCATCTACGTAAATTTGGGCAATAAATATATCTTTTCCTAGAGTTTTAATAAATAGGGTTGAGTCAATTTGTCCTTGTTTAAATTCTTTAGAGATTAAGTAAGTTGATAAACGTTCATACTAGACCCTAGGTGCTTGTTTTAGTCCATATAGTGCTTTAGTTAGTTTGTAAACGTGGTTAGGTTTGTCTAAGTCCTCAAACCCAGGGGGTTGTCCTACATAAACTTCTTCTTTAATGAATCCATTTAGGAAAGCTGACTTTACATCTATTTGATATAGCTTAAATCCTTTATGGGATGCAAAGGCTAACAACATTCTAATGGACTCAAGTCTAGCTACTGGGGCATATGTTTCATCGTAATCTAATCCCTCTACTTGGCTGAATCCCTTCGCTACTAAGCGGGCTTTATTTCTAACTATTTCTCCTTGATCATTTAGCTTATTCCTAAAGACCCACTTGGTGTCAATGACGGATTTGCCCTCAGGTTTAGGTACTAATTCCCAGACTTGGTTTCTCTCAAATTGAGCTAATTCTTCTTGCATAGCTATGATCCAATCAGGATCAGGTAGGGCTTCCTCTATAGTTTTGGGTTCAATTTTTGATATCATAGCTATTTGACTAAGGTTTCTATAGGAGGATCTAGTCCTGACTTCTAGAGTTGGATCACCCACAATTTGATCGGTTGGGTGACTAAGTCTGGGTTTCTTGGTTCTTCTAGAACTTGGTTCAGCCTCAGGTCCGGCTAGTCGGTTTGGTTCACTATTTGATTCGACTCCTTGGGCTGGTTCATTTGTTGGTTCGATAATTGGTTCAGTTGACTCATTAATTGGTTCAATAGTTAGTTCATTTAAGGGTTCAATTAAATATTCAATAGTTTCTTCATTATTTTCTTGATCAGAATTTGATGAGGTTAGGTCTGGATTATCAGATTTTGAGTTGATTTGTTCATCAAATATTAAGTTTGTTGTTTCTTCAATTTTCTTAGTTTGTTTGTTGTAAACTCTATAGGCTCTACTTGTGATTGAGTATCCTAGGAAGATACCTGGGGTTGACTTGGACTGAAATTTCCCTAAATAGTCTTTGGTGTTTAGGATATGGACTTTGCATCCAAAGACCCTTAGGTAGTGTAGATTTGGGAGTCTATGGTAGTACAGTTCATAGGGTGTTTTGTTGTGTCGCTTGTTAATCAGAACCCTATTTTGGATGTAGCAAGCCGTACTAATCGCTTCTGCCCAATATTGGTTTGCTAAGTTAAATTCGTTGAGCATAGCCCTAGCGGCTTCCTGTAATGTTCTATTCCTTCTTTCAACTATCCCATTTTGTTGGGGGGTTCTAGGACATAAAAATTCATGTAAATACCCATTTACCTTACAGAATTCCTCGAACCGTTGATTTTCAAATTCTCCCCCGTGGTCACTCCTAAGTCTTTTAATTTTAGTATCGTTTTGATTTTCAATTAATTTACAGAATTCATTAAATAGGTTTAGGGTTTCATCTTTTGTTTTTAGAAACCTAACCCAGGTGAACCTAGAGTAATCATCAACTATTACTAAGCAGTATCGGTTCCCGCTTAGTGACTTGGCTCCTTGTGAATCAAATAGGTCAAGGTGCAGGAGCTCAAGTGTGGTTTGAGTTAGGTCAGATTGGATTAGTTTGTGATTAGATTTGGTTTGTTTACCTTGATTACATGATTCACATATTAGGTTTTCATTGTTTTTAATTTTGGGGATACCTTTGATTAAGCCAAGTTGGGTGACTTTTGAGATAGTTCTCAGATTAGTGTGACCTAGTCTCCTATGCCAGAGATTTGATTGTTCTAACTGAGTTAACATACATTTGGGTACTAGGGGAAGGTTTATGGTGTATACATTATTTTTTCTAGTGCCCTTAAGCATGATTTCTGAGTCTTGTACATTTCTAATCAGGCAGTTAGAATTGTTTAAGGTGACTATATAACCAGAATCACATAACTGACTTATGCTAAGCAAGTTAAAATTGAAGTTTTCAACCAAAAGAACTTTCTTAATAACAAAGTCAGATTTGAGTTCAATATTACCTGACCCAATTACCTTGAGTGTAGCATTGTTGCCAAATGCCACTGAGCCTAGGTTCTTGAACTTGAGTTTGGTGAACTTCAATTTATCTCCAGTCATGTGTCTGGAGCAACCGCTATCCAACATCCATTGGTCCAAATCTTTATGTTCCTACACAAAGAGTTTTATTGATTTGGATCCAATTAGAGTCAGGAATAGCTTAAATTGAGTTTAACTGCCTAGTCTGTCTCACCCAAATCTAGGGTTTTCAACCACGTTAGCCTTATAGGTTTTGTGAGACAGGTTTTGATAAGTAAAATTATTTTGAAAAATTATTATTTATTTAGAAAACCTTAAATTAATTTTTGAAAACAGTTAAATTTATTTTGAAAGGAAATGTTTGAATCTATACTTAACTGAAAATTTATGTTAGATTTGAATTTGACAAAAAGTAATTTGAATTTGAAATTCAGAAATTGGCTTCCAGGTCTTGGCGAGGCACTAGGCCTTCTTTGGCCGTAGCCTTATTGGATCATCAACCCTTTCCTTGACAAAGCCGTTTAATGAAATTTCATTTTCAAAATTAATCTTTGAAAAGTTCTGGTCTAACTAGTTTGGGTTTTGGATCGGTAGCTTCGGCTAGTTTCACCAGTCTAAAGAGACCAAGTGTACTTGATCTTATTAGAATTGGTTTCCCTAACGTACTATCATCTCACCTCCACCCAATACTATGTTGTCAAGTTTCAGTTAAGTTTGTTCAGTCCTTATACTAACCATTCCTAAGTCTAAGCATGGTAAATTGCAGAAATTTAAATAAACAATCAATCAAGCAAATTGCAAGAATTAAATAAATATAGTTTTTAATTTGGCTCCCCCTGGACTAAAGCCACGGCAATGATTAGGCAAGATGTGAATCTTGTCCTTGGGGATCCAATACTGATTTGATCCAGTTGGTTTGTTCAGGTACAGTTTAGGTACCCATGCCTGAACTTTACTTCTGGACTGATTCAGTACAGCAAAGTAAGATCTTTGTCGGGATTTGGTTCTATAGCCAAGTCCGGATTGATTTAGAACGGACTTCTGTTTTCCAAGAATCATGTCAAGACCCTTGGAATCAGAAGTGAATCGTTCTAAGGCAGCTCTAAGATCCTTTACCTGAGTTTTCAGGGAGGAGTTCTCTTTCTCAAGTTTTTCAACTTGAGTAGGAGTTCCTTCTTGAACTTTCTCGGTTAAGGATTTAGAGTCAGCTCCCTCTTTCAGGAGTTTTACTTCCTGTCGGAGGGATTCGACTCGGAGTTTGGCTTTCGCCAAATCTCGAGAAAGATACGAAATAAGTTCATTTAACTGACTTCTATTGAAACCACTTACCTTGATTTCGCCGTCTTCTGAAAAGGTTAGTCTGCCGTCGTCCTGTTCTGACTCTGACTCGGTCCCGACTTCTTCTGAGGCAGTCAGGGCTAGTAGGTTTGACTGAGGTGCTTCTTCTTCTTCTTCTGAGGAAGATTCGTCCCAGGTTGCTTGGAGTGCTTTCTTTCTTCTTGGTCTCCTTCAGGTTCGGGCACTCTATCTTGTAGTGGCCCTTCTTCTTGCACTCATAGCAAGTCACGTTGGGCTTGTTTTTGTCATTTGCGGGTTCAGCTGGTTCATCTTTTCTTCGGTTTGTTTTCCGTCTGTTGGTTTGGTTCTTCAATTCTTTATAGTAGCTTTGGGCCAGTCGGACCAGCTTAGGTCGATCTCCTTCTTCGTCTTCTGAGTCTGAGTCTGAGTCTGAGTTAGACTCGGGTTCAGGTTGTGGCTTCTTCTTTGTTGACCTTCCAGTTTTTCTTGCAACAAAGGCAATACCTTTCCCGGCCAAATTGCAGTTAGTTTGTTCATGCAGTTCTAATTCGGAAAACAATTCATCTAATTTTATTTTTGAAAGATCCCTTGAGACCTTGTATGCATCTACCATAGATGCCCACAAGGTGTTTCTAGGGAAAGCATTTAAGGCATACCTTATTAGGTCACGGTTTTCGACCTTATAACCAATAGTATGTAGACCGTTCATCAGTTCCTGGATTCGGGCGTGAAGCTGAGCGGCCGTTTCATTGTCGGTCATTTTTATTGTATACAGCTTGTTCAGGAGCAGATCTCTCTTACTGATCCGAGTGTCTGATGTTCCTTCGTGCAGCTCGATCAGTTTTACCCACAGCTCCTTGGCACTGTTGAAGGGGCCCACCCGGTTCAGCTCCTCCTTTGTTAAGCCGCATTGAAGGGTCTGAGTCGCCTTTGCATCGGCTTCTATTTTGCGCTTCAGAGTGTTGTCCCATTCTGAGTAGGTTTGCGGTACTCCTTCAGCGTTCTTCGGAATCTTCAGTCCGGACTGGATGATTATCCACATGTCCACCTGAGTTTTCAGGTGGACCTCCATTCGACTTTTCCAGTAGGAAAAGTCTTCTCCACTGAAAAGTGGAGGTCTAGCGGTGCTGAATCCTTCTTGCATGGCCATTAGGGATTGTATCTGAAAAAAACTAAGAAACGAACTTTGACCCAAGACTTGGTCTTGGATTAGTAGTGCTGGATAAGGAAAATAAAATATCGAGGGGTGTTGCACCAACCACGATTAACGAGAGGAAATTCGAATGAAGAATATATTAGAAAAAAAATTCGAACGAAAAAAAAAAAGAATAAATCCGAAAAAAAAATTTCAAACTGGTAGTTGCACCAAATTTGAACTTCCCCGCTCTAATACCACTTGTTGGAGAGAGAGAACCGATAAAGGGGGGGTGAATATCGGAAAGCGTTCGGATTTGAAAAGAGAATGCGTAGCGGAAGATTAAAAACAAAAACACGCAAACACAGATATTTTTACTTGGTTCGGAGCCTAGGTCGACTCCTACTCCAAGGCCCACGGTCGCTGACCGTTTACTGCGGGCAATACTATAATCGCGTAAAAAACAGTTACAGAAATGGTATTACAATTCAAGTACAGTACTGAAATTGAGCTCTTCTTTTTACCGACGTCCGATGTAGATTACTTTTTCCGGAGCAGTAGGACGTCGTCGGCGCTTGTATCATGAGTCGGGAGGTTGCCGGAGCAGAGCGTAGAAGCGTTGAAAGAATTCGTTGTCCTGAAGCCTTGGTTCGAGGGTCCTTTTATAGCGCCTGGGGGCACCCGGAACGTCGGGGGCGCCCCCCCACGTGTCGGCCGATCCACCTTTAGCTCGGTCAGCGTCTGATCCCTTCAAACTCAGGATTAGATCTTGACCGGGGCGCCCGGGATGCTGGGGGCGCCCGGGTTGACTGGGTCAGTGCTTATCCCTTGGCTTTGCTGGCTTCTGGTTCGATGGCATGCACAGGGGGCGCCCGGGACGCTGGGGGCGCCCGGGTGCAGCGGGGGCGCCCGAGAGCATGGGGGCGCCCGGGAGATGAGCTGTCGAAGCCTGCCTTTGTTTTGTGTGTTTTGTGTTCACCTTGGGGGCGCCCGGGACACTCCGGGCGCCCTGGTCAGCTGTTGCCTCATTCCTTTGAGGCTCTCTGAGCTACAGACACTCGTTCCTTCGGTCCTGCATCCAGGGTTAGTCCAAAACACCATAAAACAATAAGATGTTAGTTTATACAGCCTTAGCTGTCTTGGTTCTGACTTTGGGTCTCCAAAATTGAGCTCTAGGTCGAACCGACGCCTACTGTTCCCTAGACGGGGAACACGTCCTCACCTACTCCTCTCGGGAGAATGTACCTGATGCCAACCGCTCCTCTGGTTGGACTTTTGCCTGGCGGTCCTTTGCCAGGTCTTGGATACCGAGCTGTCCTTCACCCGGTGCCTAGCATTCCTTCGCTATGGCTTCAGTCCCAAGCTACCTTCGCCTGGCGCCTAGCAGTCCTTCGCTAGGGCTTCAGTACCCTGGCATTCCTTCGCCAGTGCCTAGCAGTCCTTCGCGAGGGCTTTTTACCCTGGCATTCCTTCGTGGCATTCCTTCGCCAGTGCCTAGCAGTCCTTCGCTAGGGCTTTTTACCCTGTCATTCCTTCGCCGGTGCCTAGCAGTCCTTCGCTAGGGCTTTTTACCCTGCACACTAGAGTGACATGTTAGATAGCAAGTAAGACTTAACTTTTGAGCTCTGTTGCCATTATCAAAACTCAGGTTCGACTTGGGTGCTTTCTGCACCAACACTATGACCCAGGCCACTTAGACGTCGTGTGGCCGACGATCTCCCAAGTCGTGGAGTCACCAAGGCATGCAAACCAATCCTTTCTTTTCTTCTTCCCTTGCGCCGAGAACCAAAAACCCTAGGGCTAGGGTTTTTTTCACCACTCGGCAGTCCCTTGAAGAAGATGGTGATGAAGTCAAGAGGATGTGTTCCTCTCCTTCACCACAACCCAAGCCAACCTCTCCACCTTCTTCCTATCCCGCGGCAGCAACACCGCAAGGAAGATAGCCTCTCTCAACCTCCCTTTTCCGGCGACAAACACCAAAAGGGAAACTTATCCTCGCCGGCGCCTTCACCTTTCTTCCTCCTTGCTCCCGCGCGCCACAAAAGGAGAAGGAAACTGAGAACCAAGTGTTCTCTTCTCCTCCTTTGTCTTGGGTACGTCCACAACAAGATGAACCGAAGAATGGATGAGAAGAAACTGAGAACCAAGTGTTTTCTTCTCCTCCACCACCGGCGCACCCCTCTCCCTTTGCGCCTTCCTTTCTTCTTCCACTCTCCTCACCACAATCCACCAAGAAGAAGAGGCAACTTAATTTAGCGGCTCTTTCCAAAAGTCGTGAATGCAAATAAAAAACATCTCCTGGATAAGCTTCACGACCGGGAGGTCTTCTTAATAGAAGAGACATTTGGCGATAAGCTTGTGCCTGTTTGGAGAGATCATCATAAATTATTAAAGTATGTCGTTCACGATACATAAAATATTCAGCCAGAGCCGCTCCCGTATAAGGAGCGAGGTACTGTAATGTAGCAGGTGAATCCGCCGTTTCAGCTACCACAATAGTGTATTCCATCGCCCCTCTTTCCTGGAAAGTAGTCACTACCTGAGCCACAGAAGATGCTTTTTGACCAATAGCTACATAAATACATATTACATTTTGGCCTTTTTGATTGAGAATTGTATCTGTGGCTACTGCTGTTTTGCCGGTCTGTCTGTCCCCAATAATTAATTCTCGCTGACCGATTCCTATAGGGATCATAGAATCAATAGCAATAAGCCCCGTTTGAAGAGGCTCATATACAGAACGTCTCGAAATAATACCTGGGGCAGGAGATTCAATTAACCGAGATTCAGAAGCTGAAATTTCATCTCTCCCATCAATAGGTTTAGCCAGAGCATTTATAACATGACCCAAGTAACCCTCACTCACGGGTATCTGAGCAATTCGTCCTGTTGCTTTTACGGAACTTCCCTCTTGTATCATCAAACCATCACCCATTAATACAACGCCAACATTATTTGATTCCAAATTCAGAGCAATGCCTATTGTACCCTCTTCAAACTCTACTAATTCACCTGCCATTACTTCATCAAGACCATGAATACGAGCAATTCCGTCGCCTACTTGAAGTACGGTACCGGTATTCACAATCTTTACTTCTCTAGTATATTGTTCAATACGTTCACGGATAATATTACTAATTTCGTCGGCTCGAAGGGTTACCATTAGCGTTTCTTTATTCTTTTTAGGAAGGAAAAAAATAATGCCTAAATTAGAAACTAAGGCTAATCCGTTATTTTTTGCATGGCTCCGAGAATGCGAATATTAGCACGGATCATACGGAAATGTAACTCACTATTCAAGCAACTATTCAAAGTTCCTAGAGCTCCTTGTAAGGCTTGTTAGAAAACTCGTTGTCGGACCTGATTAATCGCTTTTGGTATTCTACGTCCATTCTTACGTGAACCAATACGCCCATTCCTACGTGAACCAATTCTTGGTATAGCTTTTGTCATATTTTATCATCTCATAACTATGAGTCAGAAATATACAAAAAGAAAAGATACGGAAATATCCATTTCATGTTAAAAGAAATCCCCCTTTTGTTCTTCCTTTATTTTAAAAAGTTTTTTTTTGAAAGGGTTATCCTTGTCTTTGTTTATGTCTCGGATTGGAACAAATCACTATAATTCGTCCGCGCCAACGGATCAGTCGGCATTTTTCACAAATTTTACGAATGGAAGCCCGTATTTTCATATTTATTATTCCGGCCTTCCTTTCTTCTTCCACTCTCCCTTTGCGCCTTCCTTTCTTCTTCCACTCTCCTCACCGCAAGCCACCAAGAAGAAGAGGCAACTCCTCCCTTGCTCCATGACCGAATGCGCCTTTAGGATGAGAAGAAACCAAGAGAAGAAGAAGAGGAGGTTGTCTTCTTCTTGCTTGCACCGCCGGCGCCCAAGGGTTGAGGGAGGAGAGGAGAGATTAGTTCATTCTCTTGAGGGAGAGAGTTTTGAGGTTTATATAGGGGTTTAGTTAGTTTTAATTGGAAAAAAATTTCCAATTAAAATTGGATTGATTATAAAAATTTATATAGAATAATTCCTTAATTAATCCAATGATTAATTCTTTTAATTATTCCATCCAAATATTTATATAGAATAATTCCATAATTATTCTTTGATTAATTCCTTAATTAATTTCGAGATTAATTAATCCCAAATTAATTCCTTAATTAATCCTTGATTAATTCTTTAATTAATTTTGAAATTAATAATTAAATTAATCTGAAATTAATTTCTTAATTAATTCGGCCTTTTATCATGACTCTAATGGGGCTTTATTGGGCTAAGATAGGGATCATGAGGAGGAGTTGGTTCTTAGCTCTCTAATGGATCCAAACCAGATCCATTAAATGGAGATCCATTCCACTAAAGGATCCCATTGTACTTCCTCACCAACCCCCATATTTTCATATGGGCTCCACATATTACGAGTCGTCCATCTCCCCGTGTTTAAGATATCGCATGTCCGAAATTAATTATCTTCTTGATCCTTGATTAGTACCACTCAACCTTTTCGACATGCCGGACCATAGTCCACTTACAAGATTTGGCATGGCGATCCTCTTGAGCTCACCAAGGGGGCATCATCACCCTGACTCACCAGGACACGGATTCCGTCAATAATTCAATGACACATCATATTATTAATATTATTTCCCAACTTACCGGATCTATCGATCTAACAGAATAGATCTCGCCCATTGGTAAATCAAAGAAACAATAGTTAATAATATACGCCCGCCATTATTCGGGATTCAGAGATCGTACTCCATAATAGCATCCGAGGTCTAATCCAATTTACTAGGTCAATACAAAAATTGGATGACCTCTCTTTTGGTCCTACTCAATGTACACAAAGTACACTAGTGTAATCCTATGGTTAAGATAAACCACACCTGATTACACTACAACCATTCCGATTGGTTTGTCCAACTCCATCTCGGTTGTGAGCCTCTTTCTTATGCTTCATCAAGGTACCTGATAACATGATCTTCTGTGCGACACCACGTACCATGTTATCTTCAATGCCAAGCATTAGACATTTAGTGCACATACCAATATAAACATAAACACGAACATGCACTGTGTGATTTCTGATTCTCTTTAAAATGTAGATGTATCCTTAACCAAAAGGCAAAGCTTTTAGTATACATCCTAACAAGAAGAAGAAGAAGCTCCGCACTCAAACCTCCTTGCATTGACCGCCTCGGAAGACATCAGCTCCGAAACGGAATCAGAACCGGACGAAGACGTCAACACCGGAAAGCTCTCGATCTCGGAGGACGGACAGATCATGGTAAGAGGTTATCCTGAATCTGAAATTTACGATCTAATTTCATACTTGTCATGCAAGTTGGCGAAAGCCAACATCCGGCTTGAGACCCTCCGACAGGAAGTCATACTCCTGAAAGAGGAAGTCAACTCGAGTTCCTTAACCGAGTCAGTTCAAGAAGGAAACTCAACTCAAGTTCAAAATATTGAGGAAGAGAATTCCTCCTTGAAAACTCAAGTCAAGGAACTCAGAGTCACGTTAGAACAATTCACTTCGGGTTCCAAGAATCTTGACATGATTCTTGGAAAACAGAAGTCAGTTCTAAATCGATCCGAACTAGGCTATCGAACCAACTCGTGACAACGATCTTACTATTCCGTATTGAACCAACTTAGAACCCGAGTCCAAGCATGGGTCCCAAAGCTATGTTTGAATAAACAAGCTGGACCAAACCAATATTGAATCCCCAAGGACAAGATTCACATCTTGCCTAACCCTTATCGAGGCTTCAGTCCAGGGGGAGCTAATATAAAAACCATTGTTATAATTAGATGATTTTTTTGCTTGAATAATTGCTTGTTGCTTGTTTATTTCATTTTTGCACTATTATTATGCTTAGACTTAGGAATGGTTAGTTAAGGACAAAAGATTTACCTGAATCTTGAACAACATAGTATTAGGTGGAGGTGAGATGATAGTACGTTAGGGAAGCCCTTCTAAAAAAGTCAAGTGGGGTAAGGTGTACCCTACTTGGTCTGTTTAGTCTGGTGGAACTAGCCGAAGCTACCGAACCAAATCCTAAGCTAGTTAGACCAAAATTTCTCAAGAAGTAATTTAAAAATAAACTTTCGATAGAAGGCTTTGTCAAGGAAAGGGTTGTTGCTCCAATAAGGCTACGACCAAAGAAGGCCTCTGTGCCTCGCCAAGACCTAGAAGTCAATTATCGAAACTCACTTTTAAATTAATATTTGATAAATTTGAATCTAACATAAGTTCTAATCAAATCTTAGATTTAACATTGCTTCAAAGATAAAAATTAATACATCTCACAAAACAGATAAGGAAACTTATTTTGTCACTTAAAATTGGGTGAGATGTCTTGGACCTAATAATGTAGTTTAACCCAAATAATTAACATTTTTCAAAATTAATTCAATTTTTTAAAAAAAATTAATTCAACATGTTTTTTAAAATTAATTCATTTTTTTTAAAATTAATTCATTTTTTTCAAAATTAATTCAACATTTTTTTCAAAATTAATTCAATTTTTTTATGATTAATTCAATTTTTTTATGATTAATTCAACAGTTTTTTTAAATTAATTCAACATTTTTTTTCAAAATTAACTCTACATTGAAAATTAATTCTAATTGTACATTTAACATTTTCAAATTTTAATTAAAATTTTCAAAATTAAAAATTTTCACTTAATATTTCTCAAATTCAAAATTTCACAGCATCTTCAAAAATGAAATGCACTTAATTAAAAATTGGTGAAACACAAATTCTCAAAATCTCATTTTTTACAAAAAAATTAAATTAATCTCTTCAAAAGTTAAACTGTACCAAATTTGAAAAACCTTAAAAATTAATCCATTGTTGTTAATCAAACTAAGTTTTGATCATAATTACAATGGAACCTAGGGCTTGATTGAAAATTTCCTTGGTCAAACCTGGTCAACATGGTCAAACTTAGTCAACACGGGGGCCCCAAAGCTTTTTCGGCATTCAAGGCAGTCAACCCTGACAAAAGCCTGAGCACACTGAACTCAGGCGCCCAAGAAACCCTCGGGCGCCTCAATTCTATCATGGGCGCCCAAGAAACCCTCACGGGCGCCCATTATCCCTTTTATAAACCCTTCACCTGAAGCCTCATTCACCACACCAAACTGAATTCCTCTCTTCTTCTCCTCACTCCTAAGGTGCCCTAGAGCTGTTCAATCTCCCTCTATCACTCCATTTTCATAATGCCTCCCCGGTATGACTTAATTATGCATTTACGGTTGATTTTACAATTTAATTTCATTAAATAAATGCATAGTTTTTCTACATGTTTAGCAAACGCCGAGTTACGCAAACTGGCCCCGGGGCCAAGCCTAGCCCAGATCCTAGGTTCCCCACCTTAGCCTTATTCAATAAGTTTGCACACACTATCTATAAACCGATCAAGATGCACTATTTAAATCGAAGTTTCTTTATCCAGTCATGCCCCTTAGCAATAGATGTTATAAACTTCTATCAGTTAGACCAGCTAGTGTCCTGCACCAGTCCTATTAACACAACCCTGTGTGCAAAATTATACAATAATTTGGTCAAGATTGATGACCTCTGTTATACCACCACTGTACAGACCCTTCCACTCACCATCACGCCCACTCTGTTTAACCGTTTCCTTGGACTACGACCTTCTCAGTCCACATTTTGCTGTTATCCTCCGACAGACCTTCCTTTCGATCCTCCCTATTCACATATCACCCTTGATACTCTCTATTCCTATTTTTTCGGAGATGCACGAGATTCGACGGTACAGAGATTTCAGTCCGTCGATCTACGCATTCAGGATTACGCTCTCTATAGAGTCCTGGTCCGTTGCATCCTTCCGTTGACCTCTCGAGATGTTGTGGCTATGCGACCTTTTCACACTTTCCTTCTCTACACGATGATCCACTACCTGGACATAGACATTGGTCTACACATGTTCCAGACGATCATTTACGCGTCTAGTATATCCACCCATTCCCGAGTATGCACACCCTACTGTCACGTTATCACTTCCCTCCTTCATCACCATGGTCGCGACATCTCTGCTAGGGAGGTCATCACGATGACCGAGTTTGATGAGATAGGGGCTAGAAACTTTTCCTTAGCGGCCATAGATATCTCGACCACCGGGGTTTTATCGTGGAGACGACGAGGTGCTCGATGCCAGATCGACTCGGACGACGAGGTGGATGTCAACGTAGCCGATCTCGCCTCCGAGATCGAGGAGCAGTTACGAGAGACTCCACCACTGACTATAGACCAGCGCTTGACTCGGATAGAGACAGAGGTCCACAATCTCCGAGAGGAGATGGAGGCCCATCATGTCGAGCACATGGACACTCTTCATACCCGTCACGATGAGATGATGTCTATGTTTCAGTCTTGGCATCCCGACCCATTTTGGCCCCCTGGTCCATCGTCTTAGATCAGAGTTCTGTTGATTTGACTTTCCCTACTATGTAGGGCTGACTTGTTGACTCACATTGTCCTTTTGACTTGGTTTGATCCTTGTGTTGACTTGTTAACTTGCACTACTTCTATTTACTTATCTACTTCATACTTGACTATTTATTAATATGCTTCATAATTAACTGATATTTTAGGGTTGTGCTTAGTAGAATAGGACTGTTCTAATTTTTTTTCCAAAAATCTTTTATATTTTCAAAAAAATTTCATATTTCTCTGAAAAATCTTTTTCTTAAGTCTTGAAATTTAAAATTGTTTTTCAACTTAGATTTTTCAAAAATTACCCCCTTTAAAACTAGGATTTCTACGCAAATGGACTTAGCCTAGGCTTTAACCCTAAAACTGCTTGCACCTATAGATCTAGAAGCCAGCATCTCACAAGCACCTTAGGACACCTTGATTGATAACCTAGACTTGGTTGAGATGCTTAGATCTATGCCTTGACTCAAGATGCTTTAAGTCAGTGCATCTAGAGTAGTTGGGGTGATAAATACAATTGAACAACAATCAAGTTAAGTGTTTAAGCTTAGAAAATCTAACTTGTTCAGATCACTTAACTTAACTAGCCCTAGTGAAAGTTGCTGTTGTATAACTGGGTTTGATAGGACCCGAACAAGTTCAGTTTAATTGGTTTGATTTTTTGGGCTCACTAGAGTTGGTTCAATACGTATTTAAAATTATTTTGATGGCACTGATTCGAAATTGATTTGCAATTAGTTTTCTATTTTTTTTTGATATATGGTAAAGGGGGAGAGAGAAAGGAAAAGAGTAAAAATTTTCATTTTTTTTTCAAAAAGACAAGTTAAATTTAAGTGCATTAAAGTTTCAAGTACAGTTTTTTTTTAAATCTTAAGATTTTTTTCAAAAATCTTAAGTGTACAAAATTTTTCTAAGCAAATTTTTCTAAGAATACAAAATTTTTCTAAGCAAATTTTTCTAAGTGTACAAAATTTTTCTAAAGCAAATTTTTCTAAGTGTACAAAATTTTTTTATCTAAGCAAAATTTTTTTAAGTGCACAAAATTTTTCTAAGCAAAATTTTCTAAGTGCACAAATTTTTTCTAAGTTGAATTTTTTTTCTAAATGCACAAATTTGTTTAAGTAAATTTTTCTAAGTGTAATATTTTACTAAGTGACTTTTAAGAGTAAATTTTTTTCTAAATTTTTCTAAGTACAAATTTTTCTAAGTATGAAATTTTTTCTAAGTGCAAATATTTTTGCAAAATGATTTTTTCAAGTGCACAATAATTTTTTAAGTGGAAAATCTTTGTAAGTGTGCAAATGCTTTGTTTTTTTTTGCAAAACACTTGGTCAAAATTTAAACACAGTCTTTTTGAAAAATTGCATATCATTGAAAGCTTCAGGGGGAGAATTTCTATTTCAGGGGGAACTTAGTAAATGGCTTTTCAAAAAGTGATTTTCTTAGAATAAACATGTTCTCTTTATATACATCTGCTTTATATGTTTTAAACTTAACTTTTTGAACCTGGTTGCCATAAATCAAAAAGGGAGAGATTATTGGTGTCGGAAGCACCAAGATCGAACCTGTGTTTTGATAATGGCAAAGGGTTCATAAGTTAAGGTGTTATTGTGATCTAATGATCTTGTTGAAGTGCGTAGCAAAAGTCCTAGGTAAACTAGGCACGAAGTCCTGATTCATGGAATTGGGCAATAAGTCCTGGCCGAGGGCTGGGCACCTAAGTCCTGACATTGGGTTGGGCAATAAGTCTTGGTCGCGGACTGGGCACGAAGTCCTGATTTGAGGAATTGGGCAATAAGTCCTAGCTGAGGGCTGGGCACCGAAGACCTGACCGAGGGTTGGGCAATAAAGCATGGTCGCAGACTGGGCACGAAGACCTAATCTGGAGGATTGGCCAAAAGTCCAACCGGAGGAGCCAGTTGGCAAAAAGGTAAACTCTCATGAGAGGAGTAGGCGAGGACGCGTTCCCCTTAGGAGGGAATAATAGGCGTCGGTTCGACCTAGGGTTCCATTTTGGAAGCCTAAAGTCAGAACCAGGATAGCTCTGGTTGTTATCTGGACTTAACAAATATATTGTTTGTGTTTTGGAACTAACCTTGGTCGTACAAACATAGGATGGAGTTCACTGCTTCCCAGGCGCCTGAATGGAGTTAGCCGCCTGTATGATCAGGCGCTTGAATGGTGACAGGCACCCCAGATGAAGGGTGTTCCATGCAGTCTCGAAGCAAAGCCTCCACGTCATCAAATGAGGCGCTTGGGTTGATACAGGCGCCCCAGTCAACTCAGGCGCCCCATTTGAAGGGATAAGCGCTGGCCAAGTTTGCGGATGAGGATTTGCGCAAATAAGGCCACGTGTCAGGCGCCCCCTTAAACACATGCACCCAAGAATGCTGTATAAATAGGGGTTCACCCCCTTGCTTCCAGATACAACTGCTTTCAACAAATTCATTCAAGCTCTATGCTCCAAACGCTCCATGCTGAAGTCTTAAGCGCCAACGACGACCCGCGTCTCCGATCTTCGAATCTTCTCCGGTTGTCGGTATAATTTTTAATTAATTGCTGTATTTAAATTATGTATTCGAACTTCAACTTTGTAATACTTTTTCAAAATATAGAATTTCCCAACGTAAACGGTCAAGGACCATGGGCCTTGGAGTAGGAGCCGATCTAGACTCCGAACCAAGTAAAAGAAAACCGAGTTAGCATTATCTTGCAATTTTCCGCTGTGTATTAGTCTTATTTTTCTGAAAAAGATTTTATCGATATTCACCCCCCTCTATCGATTCTAAACGATCCCACACACACTCCAACCTCCTCACCTTAATGGCTAATGATGAGACCGACATCGACTCTAAATTGGACGAACAAACAAAGCACGGAACCGTCTCACTGTCAGAAACAGGCCAACTTAAGGCAATGGGTTTTTGCGAATCAGAGCTTTACGAATTAATTTCTTACTTTTCTAGCAAACTGGCTAAGTCCAATGACTGGGTCAGGTCTCTCTGAAAGGAGGTAAAACTCCTAAAGGAAGAGACTGTTGGTGCCGAAAGCACCAAGATCGAACTCGTGTTTTGATAATGGCAAAAGGTTCATATGTTAAGGGTTTGTTGTGATCTAACGACGTTACTCAAGTGTGCAGAAAAGTCCTAGGTCAACTAGGCACGAAGTCCTGACATAAGGTTGGGCAATAAGTCCTGGTCGTGGACTAGGCACCGAAGACATGGTGAGTGAAGCTGGGCAACAAGTCCTGGTCGTGGACTGGGCACCGAAGACATGGTGAGTGAAGCTGGGCAATAAGTCCTGGTCATGGACTGGGCACCGAAGACCTGGTGAGTGAAGCTGGGCAATAAGTCCTGGTCATGGACTAGGCACGAAAACCTGATCCGGGGGATTGGGCAAAAGTCCAACCGGAGGAGCCGGTTGGTAAATAGGTAAACTCTCCTGAGAGGAGAAGTTAAGGATGCCTTCCCCGTAGAGGGAACATTAGGCGTCAGTTCGACCTAGGGTTCCATTTAGGAAGCCCAAAGTCAGAACCAAGATAGCTCAGGCTATTAATCATACTTAAACTTATATCATTTGCGTGTTATTTGTGTTTTGGAACTAACCCTGGTTGCAGGAACAAAGGGATAGATGTTCTGCTCCCAGGCGCCTGAATGGAGTCAGGTGCCTGTTTAAACAGGCGCCTGCGTTGATATAGGCACCCCAATCAGCTCAGGCACCCCAGTTGAAGGGATAAGCGCTAGCCAAGTCTGCGGATTAAGGTTCGCGCAGAATGAGACACGTGTCAGGCGCCCCCTTCAACACAGGCGCCCCAGTGCTAGTATATAAAGGGGTTCACCCCCTTGCTTCAGAAGACAACTTCTTTCAACGAATTCTTTCAAGTGCTCTGCTCTAAACGCTCCGTGCTCAAGTCTCAAGCGCCAACGATGACCCGCGGCTCTGATTTTCAATCTTCTCCAGTCGTCGGTATAGAATTTTATTATTACTGTATTTTATTTAAATTCTATATTCGAATTCAAAGTTGTAATATTTCTCGGAATATAGAATTGCCCAACGTAAATGGTCAAGGACCTTGGGCCTTGGAGTAGGAGTCGACCGTGACTCCGAACCAAGTAAAAAATACAAGTGTTAGCATTGAATTTTTCCGCTGTGCAATTTCTCTCGTTTTTCCGAAAAATTATTCGATCGATATTCACCCCCCCCTCTCAATCGATTCTAACCGATCCCATAAGTGGTATCAGAGCGGGTGGCTCAAATCTGGTGCAACCACCAGTTGAGCATTTTTTTTTGGATTTTTCAAATTTTAATATTTTTTTCGTTCGTAATTTTCTCGTTAATCGAGGTTGGTGCAACACCACTCAATTTTTTCTTATTACTATTTTTTCCCGCACTACTAATCCAAGACTTAGTCTTGGAACAAGTTTCTTTTTGCAATTTTCTTTTCAGATAAATTCAAATGGTCATGCAAGAAGGATATAGCACCGCCAGTCCACCTCTCTTCTCCAGAGAAGATTTCTCCTATTGGAAGAGTAGGATGGAGGTTCATCTGAAAACTCAGGTGGACATGTGGATCATCATCTAGTCCGGATTGGAGATACCCAAAAATGCACAAGGCAAGGTGCAAGGCTACACTGAGTGGGACGGTCCACTCAAGAAGAAGATTGAGGCCGACGCTTAAGCTACACAAACACTACAATGCGGCCTAACGAAAGAAGAGTTGAACCGCGTCGGACCCTTCAACAGTGCAAAGGAACTCTAGAACAAACTCACCGAACTGCATGAAGCTACGTTCCACCAGACTAAATAGACCAAGTAGGGTACGCCTTACCGAAAAAGGCTTTGGCAAGGAAAGGGTTATTGCTGTTGAGGCAATCAGTGGTCCGGAGTGACCAAGTGTTTTGATGTTTGGGCAAAGGGTTTATGTTAGGTTTCCCTTGTATTTTATATGTGTATGTTGAGTGTCCAGGTTGTACAGGTTACACATATGGACTTGACTGGATGACCTCAGTATGGTGAAGGGTGGCATGGAGACAAGCAGGAGGCTTGTGTGCACCCGAGGGACTTTGGAGAGCAGGGACGATGAGCTGAGGGGTGCGGACTTCGAGGAATGCATTAAGATGGCATGGAGGCAAGCTGGAGGCTTGCGTGCATCCGAGGGACGGGAGCCGAAGATGAAGAGGGCGCGAAGGCAACAGTCGAGGCTGCGGATGAGGAGTCAGTCGAGTAGTGAGGTTACGAGTGATGTGTGATTGTACTCAAGAAATCCAAGGGTTCGAGTGCGGAGTGGAATGTACTCGGGAAGGGTAACCTTAGGTATGTGAGTAGAACAGTCGACTGGCCTGAGGACAGTCGACTGATAAAACTCACAGAAGAGTCTCAGCCAGGGACCAGTCGACTGCCCTGGAGGCAGTCGACTGGTAGGTGGCTGGTGAGTTGGCTGAGAATTCAAACGTTGGGGTGCAACGGTCGAATTTCAGTGGCACCAGTCGACTGCCCTGGGGGCAGTCGACTGGTAGTGAGGGTTTCAGCCCGAGTCCTATTTAAAAAGGACTTCGTGGTGGCTGAGATTTTTGACGAAACTCGCTTGGGTAAAGTGAGTTAGTAGTCTTTTGTGCCCAGATATTGTCAAAGTGATTATGGCGAGGTTTCTCCACCCACAAGGAGCGACGAGGGCTAGTTGGAGGTTATCCGGGGAGTGATCCACCGACGGATTCTTGGATTAGTCACCCGTCCGGGGTGGATACCAAGTAAATCAGGTTGTTAGCGTTTTTCTTCACTGTTAGTTTTGTTTTTATTATATATTCCATTGTGCAACTAACCGTGTAGGAAGAAAGGGGGTCGAAAAATTGCTATTCACCCGCCCCCTCTAGCAAACACATTCGATCTATCAATTGGTATCAGAGCGAAGGACCGCTCTTGATCGGACTAACCGTCGAGGGAGCACACGCTTGAGGAGAAGAACATGGAAGATAAATTTGGGGATGATATCTACACTCCATCGGCCTATGACCATGAGGATTTCGGCTATTGGAAAGCGAGAATGGAGACGTGGTTTGAGATGGAGTGGGAATGTAGAATTGCGCTTGAAGAGCCCTTCAAAATTCCAAAGAACAAGCATGGAAAGAGGCTTCATCCTAGATATTGGGACAAAGAGCAACAAGATCAAGCAAGGGCGAATAAAAAGGTAATTGATATATTGCTTAACATTTTGCCTACTAATGTTTTGAATGGTGTAGGAGCATACGAAAATGCACACGATCTATGGAAAAAGGTAGAAGAAATCCATAAAAACCCTACACGAGATCAATTAGTGGAAGAGGCCGAGGAAGTGAACTCAATAGCCCAAGAAGAGAAGAAAAAGGAAGAAGAATCATCTACCTCCTCAAGTGAAATGGAAGAAGAGAGTGAGAGGTCCTCCACCTCATCCAGAGAAGAAGAAGAAGAAGTATCAGTTTCAAGAATTGAGGGGGAGGAGAGATCCATTTCTATACCGGAGCAAGAAAAAGCTCCAACCTCCACCAAAGCCAAGACCAAGGACCATATCACATGCTTTGGATGCAATGAAAAGGGGCACTACAAGGACAAGTGCCCGAAAGGTAAGAAGGAGGTACTCTCTAATCCCGGGTCCATTCAATTTAAATCTAACATGAATTGTAGGAATGGAGAAGCCCAAGAAAAGAAAAAGAAGATTCGATGCTTCACGTGCAGTGAGCTAGGGCACTACCACACCAAGTGCCCTAGAAAAGGTGAGCTAAAGAAAATGGAGCACTTGAGGAGATGGGAGAAAGAAGAAAGGAAGAAGAGAAGAAGCCCACATCAAGGAGGAACTCCAAAGGTAAGGAAGGTAACTCCTAACCTTAAGCCAAAATATAATTCTAATTTGAGTTCCTCTATGCATGATAAAAATAAAGTTAATTATTCATCCATGCATGCTAGGATTAATAAAAACTGCTTAATGGTGCATAATTTTGGATTTAGATATAATGATAGGAATAGGGTTAACAAGGTAGATCAAAACCCTAGAAAGGTCATGCATCATGAAAAAACAAAGACCTCTAGACCTAAGGATCAAGGCAAAAATCCCAAGAAGGGGAGGAATGTGCCTAGAAAGGAGGGTAGGTCTAGGAATGCCCAAAGTGGACATGTGGATTCTAGGTTTAGGAACCTAGAAAGGGAGAATCAAGCTTTAAGGGAATAGCTTGATAGATTGGAGAAAACCCTAGAGAGATTCACTATTGGATCTAAGGGTTTAGATATGGTGTTGGGTGGTTTAAACCGCACCAATGATAAATCGGGGTTGGGATACCGGTCTAAGAACTCTCATGCCAAGGGGAAGAAATATGCTAGGGTAGCATATGACTATGGCAAGAATGGGAGTCCAAAAATGGCAAGGGGATGCCATTTAAAGGGAAAAAGAAGGACTTAACCAAAGACGATGTGTCTAAGGTTAAGAGTGTCAAGTTTGTAGGCCAAGAGTCACTGGTGGAACACCGATGTGGCCTAGTGTTTGTTGAGTCACCTAGGGAGGTGGCTAGGGCTAAGAGCTCAAGGGGGAGCTCTGGAAGCCTTTGGGATATATGGTGAATGGACCTTGGGAGGGTTGCTCCTAGAGGTCTAGATGGACCATGGAGTGTGCCAAAGGAATTGGAGACGGACTTGAGTCTCAATTCTTGGGTTTTGGCATGGTGTTTTTGAGTCTCATGCATGGAAATATGACATTGGGGTCATATTGCATGAAAATTGGTTTTTGGTGTGTAATTGCCATGTAAATCAATGATAGGGACGCATTGTGGATTGGCATGGGCAAAGACATCAAGAGGAAACCAAAACTAGGACTTTAAGTCAAGGTTTGATTGAAGTTTTTAGCTAGTTTTGGGTTTCGTGTCAAACTTGGGAATGGTAATAAATACATTTTGGAATGTATTTTTTCCAAGTAGGTATGGGTACCACAAATGTCTCCACAAAATTTGAGAATTTTTTGAGATTTGTGGAATTTATGATGCATTTCTAAATTTCGTCAGAAAGGCTGAAATTCTGATATTCAGAGTATCAGTCGACTACCCTGGGGGGCAGTCGACTGGTCAAGGCTGAATTAAGTTTCAACAGTTGGGTATGTGTCCAAATGATGCAAAACAAGTGTATGGGGGTTAGTACACATTGTTTATGATCATTGGGGATTAAAAGAACCAATAATTGGGATATTATTGGGGTCTTTTTGATGTTAGGCAAAGGGGGAGAAGTGTTGGGTTTAAGTTGGGAAACCAAACACTCCTTTGCTAGAAACCCTAGGTTTAGGGGGAGCTGAGGTTAAGGGGGAGCATGGTTGCTCCATTCTTAGCGTAAGGGGAACCTGGGAGAGGTTCTTAAAAAGCCTTTGTAAGTCCAATGTAAGAGGAGCTTTGGAGAAGCTTTAAAAAGCCCGTTTTGGTGAAAAGTCCTAACTTGGGAAGTTAGGTGTGTGAAAATCCTAACCTGGAGGGTTAGGTGTGGAAAATCCTAACTTGGAGAGTTAGGTGTAGGATGCCTTGGGATAGGATTCATTTTTGTATTGCATATGCATTATTTTTGCTATTGACTACTAATTTACTTTCCCTAACTTAAACGTATTGCCAAACATCAAAAAGGGGGAGATTGTTGAGGCAATCTGTGGTCCGGAGTGACCAAGTGTTTTGATGTTTAGGCAAAGGGTTTAAGTTAGGTTTCCCTTGTATTTTATATGCGTATATTGAGTGTGCAGGTTGTACAGGTTACACATATGTGTTGGGATCAGATGGCTAGAGAGGGGGGGGTGAATATAGCCAACCACTTGTAACTTGAATACTTATAGCGATTTCTGCAACTTAAATATCAGTAGCACAGCGGAAAGAGTAGAAAACAGATTATGCAGAAAACGTAACGGAAGAGAAACAAACACAACTAGCAAGATCGCTAACAAGGAGGGTTTACAAGGTTCGGGGATAACTTGCCCCTACTCCTTGGCGTGCCCTTAAGGTGGGCGATCCCTTGATCGTCGGCAGATCAAGCCCCGATTATCACCGGATAAATCAGCAACCTCCTTCTCGGTGGAGAAACCTCTCCACAGTGTGTTTCAAACAAGGATATAGTTTAAGCACAAAGAAACAACAAGAAGGATCTTACTCAAACACTTAGCAAGGACAAAAACACAGCAAGCTTCCCTGAGCTCCACCCAGTGGCGATATCACGCAAGAACCCTTCTCCATGTCTTCCCACTGTCGGACTCCAAGCCTCTTGTTTTCTCCTTCAAGCGCTCAAGTAAACGATGGTTGCTTCTCAATTGCTTGCTCAAAAGTGATGAAGATCGCAAGAACACAGCAGGCAAGTTGTGGAGAACTCAAGGCACGGCAAGAACAATAGTTCGCAAGACTTTTTTTTCACAAAGCCATCCACCGCCCTTTTTGATTCTTCACATACCACCAGGTGACAACATCTCTGTAGCTCCCAGCTACTCATCTGCCAACGCCAGCCTCTACTGAGCTATCTCTGGACTCACTGAGCTCCCTTCAGTCAAGCTCCAGTCTCTGCTCCAGTCTGCAGCTCGCCGTTGCAACCTGAGATGGGAAAATGGACAAACTTGCTCCAAGGAAAGCCTCCATTGACCTCTCCTTAAGTGTTTGAATCCTTCCCTGTCACCAGTAGCTTGATCAGAGTATTAGAACAGCAAATCAACCAGCATATAAAATATCAAAGGAAAGTGCCAGCGAATCGGTTGTGTTTAGACGCGATCAGAGCGTCTGACAATGCAATTTGAATTAAAGTGATCGGTCACCGGACCGATTAGAGAGCCTCCTGATCGGTCACCAGACCGATCAGGCTAGTTCCATACCGATCAGGCTCCGTCCTGATCGATCCCCAACGCTCAATCAGAAATCGCGATTTCTTTGAGATTCTCCCAGACCGATCTTCAGACTGATCCCAGATTGTGGATCGTTCACCGGACCGATCCACCTTTATATTGGGCGATTTCTGAGTTTCGCAGGCTAAGCCTTCTGATCGGTCACCGGACTGATCAGGCAGCCTCCTGATCGGTCACCAGACCGATCAGAACCTGACCAGACCGATCAGGATCAGTCCTGATCGATCATAGAGAGGAACCTGCGATGCCTGATCGTTCTCCAGAACGATCTGCACAGTAAACCTGATCGGTCATCAGACCGATCAGGAGCAGTTCAGCAAGGGAACTCAACCTCACTGCTCGCTCCCTGATACGTCACCAGACCAATCAGGAGCCAGTCAATGGGTGAAACGCATACTCCCTGATCGGTCACCAGATCGATCAGGAGCAGCACAGTAGGTTCCCAACCTCAATGTGTGCTCCCTGATCGGTCACCCGACCGATCAGTCATCGCTGGATCGGTCACCAGACCGATCCACGAAGGAGCAGCGTGCCAGAATCCCTGATCGATCACCAGACCGATCCAGGGACTCAAACTCAGCCCTCCAAGCTAAGTTTCCATCCACCTTAGCCCTCCAAGCCAAGGTTTTTCCATCTAACTCTCCAAGTTGGGAATTTGCACCTAACCCTCCAAGTTAGGACTTTTCACCTAGCCCTCCAAGCTAGGACTTTTCACCTAGCCCTCCAAGCTAGGACTTTTCACCCAACCCTTCCGAGTTATAACTTCATCCAACCTAGCCCTCTAAGCTAGGCACCTGACCCTCTAAGCCAGGACTTTTTCACCTAATTCTCCAGGATGGGAATTTGCACCTAACCCTCCAAGTTAGGACTTTTCACCTAGCCCTCCAAGCTAGGACTTTTCACCCAACCTTTCCGAATTAGGACTTTTCCAACACCTAGCCCTCCAAGCTAGGACTTTTCAAGCACCTAGCCTCCCAGACTAGGATTTTCAACACCTAACCCTCCAGGTTAGGATTTTCCAACACCTAGCCCTCCAGACTAGGATTTTCCATACCATGCCTGATCCCCGATCAGGACTAAATCATAATCAATAATCATCCACCTAAACTTAAATCGGTGTCAACACCAAAACAACAATCAGGGCCAGACTGCATCAACAATATGGACTTGACTGGACGGCCTCGGTACGGTGAAGGGTGGCATGGAGACAAGCAGGAGGCTTGTGTGCACCTGAGGGACTTCGGAGAGCAGAGATGATGAGCTGAGTGGCGCGGACATCAAGGCATGCATGAAGATGGCATGGAGGAAAGCTGGAGGCTTGCGTGCATCCGAGGGACGGGAGCCGAAGATGAAGAGGGTGTGAAGGCAACAGTCGAGGCTGCGGATGAGGAGTCAGTCGAGTAGTGAGGTTACGAGTGCTGTGTGATTGTACTCGAGAAATCCAAGAGTTCGAGTGTGGAGTGGAATGTACTCGGGAAGGGTAACCTTAGGTATGTGAGTAGACCAGTCGACTGGCCTGAGGGCAGTGTTAGTAGGAGCCCTAGAGCCAATTATGTGATGATTGACTAGGGACATTTTGTATCATATTCTATTATTAATAAAGGCATGTTTGATTGTTATACTTACTTTGTATTCTGTGCCGAATGACTAAGTATAATAATGTCCTTATGTAGTAGGTTCTTATCTACATTATATCGATTGGTTGAATCGATAGTGAGATAATGTAGAGAACACTACACTAAATTATTCCTAGTCAAGCATCAATTATTCAGGGACAATATTGATGCATGGAGACTAGCATGTAGGTCAACTGATGACTTGAGCTCACAAGTCATGGATATGTGATATCAAGTTGACACATGGGTATACATTGGAGAATGTATACTGAATGACCCGCCATGAGAAAGTTTCATAGATTGTCATATGAGTGTCATAGACTTTCTCATGTGACTATTGGTATGAATAGTCCTTAGACCTGAAGTCACTACGGTTCCCTACATAAGGAGTTATGTACTTTGGTATCGTCAAACGTCACCCGTAACAGGGTGGACTATAAAGGCGATCACTGGGTATGTAATGAATTATGCGGAGGGATGTGAGTGATGTAGATGGGATCTATCCCTCCCATATGACGGGAGTGATATCTGTGGGCCCCTTGATCAAGTAGGACTACTAAAACGCATGACCATGCTCAAATGAGTCAATATGAGATATTGAGCTCATTTGTTTGAGTGAGTCACTCGGGGATCAAGAAACACAAGATTGATTGAGGATGACACGGTCTATGCCTCATTAGTCAATCTAGATATCAAGGATAGTAGGACAAGGTCATACACTATCATAGTCACGGAGGTTTAGTCGGATCTCGACTTTTCTTGTTACTTGGGTAGCAATGATGCATTGCTAGATGCCGCTCATTGTTTATGTGTCTAAAGTGTTTAGGCGCATTGCCAACGTCACGAGAACCTATTGGGTCACACACAAAGGACACAATGCTTCGGGAAAGTTGATCGGCAGATCTGAGCCCGAGTTGGGAACTCGGGAGATCTGAGCCCGAGTTGGGAACTCGGGAGACCTGAGCCCGAGTTGGGAACTCGGGAGGTCAGTTCGGGGGACTCGAGTTGGGAACTCGAGAGAGACCGAGTCGGAGCTCGGCGGGCCGAGTCGGAGCTCGGCGGGCCGAGTCGGAGCTCGGCGGGCCGAGTCGGAGCTCGGCGGGCCGAGTCGGAGCTCGGCGGACCGAGTCGGAACTCGGCGGATCGGGTCGGCACTCGGCGGATCGGGTCGGCACTCGGCGGATCGGGTCGGCACTCGGCAGACTGGGTCGGAGCTCGGTAGACTGGGTCGGGAGCTCGCCACTCGGGAGACTTGATCGGGAGACCAAGTCGGAAGCCCGAGAGGCCCGGTCGGAGTTGCATGAAGGAAAGAGAAAAGTCTCTCTTCATTGGATGAAAAGATTCTTTTCTTGCATGGGGAAAGATGAAGAGCCACATAAAAAGATGTGCTCTTTATTGGGAAGCCAAAGAGACACAAACCTCTTCATATTCATGGGATGAGTATAAAAGAGGGCTTGTGACTTTGGATGAGGTCTTCTTCTTGCCTTAGCTTTTTCCCTTCCCTTCCTCTCTTCTTCCTCTCCTCCACTCTTGGCCGAAACCTTATTGTAAGGTTCTTGGTGTTTTCGAGCTACCTCAAGTTGCTAGCACAACTAAGGTAGTTCTCCCAAAGTTGAGAGATTGTGTCCGTGTGGATACGAATAGAGGCACGAAGGCTTGAACGTGCAAGAGATCCGGCGCATCTTAGACGAGCGGGATAACCGAAGGTGACCCTTCAAAGGTATAAACAGTAGATAAATCTATTAGATAGATAACTTTGTACGAGTTTTCTTTCGCATGGATCGCTCGTGGGTTCTTGTTTCCGCTGCGTTTTTATTGTTTTGTGCCGGGAGAACCCAACAGGCAGTCGACTGATAAAACTCACAGAAGGGTCTCAGCCTGGGACCAGTCGACTGCCCTGGGGGCAGTCGACTGGTAGGTGGCTGGTGAGTTGGCTGAGAATTCAAACGTTGGGGTGCAACGGTCGAATTTCAGTGGCACCAGTCGACTGTCCTGGGGGCAGTCGACTGGTAGCGAGGATTTCAGCCCGAGTCCTATTTAAAAAGGACTTCGTGGTGGCTGAGATTTTTGACGAAACTCGCTTGGGTAAAGTGAGTTAGTAGTCTTTTGTGACCAGATATTGTCAAAGTGATTATGGCGAGGTTTCTCCACCCACAAGGAGCGACGAGGGCTAGCCGGAGGTTATCCGGGGAGTGATTCACCGATGGATTCTTGGATTAGTCACCCGTCCGGGGTGGATACCAAGTAAATCAGGTTGTTAGCGTTGTTCTTCACTGTTAGTTTTGTTTTTATTATATATTCCGCTGTGCAACTAACCGTGTAGGAAGAAAGGGGGTCGAAAAATTGCTATTCACCCCCCCCCCTCTAGCAAACACATTCGATCTATCAGTTTCTCCAATAAGGCTACGGCCAAAGAAGACCTCTGTGCCTCGCTTAGACTTGGAAGCAGATTATCGAAACTCAAATTCAATTTACTATTTGATAAATTTGAATCTAACGCAAGTTTTAATTAAATCTTAGATAAAATTTTTTCGAAACTCCAAAATTTTCAAAATTAACCTAACATTTTTCAAATTTAATCCAGTATTTTTCAAAATTATTTCAACTCATATTGAAAACCTGTCTCACAAGAACCCATAATAACCCTAGATGTGGGAGAGACAGACTAGGTAGTGAAATTTAGTTCAAACTATTCCTACTTCTACACAAATGGATCCAAATCAAAACATACTTTATGTGTAGGAACATAAAGATTTGGACCAATGGATGTTGGATAGTAGAGGCTCCAGACACATGACTAGAGATAAATTGAAGTTCACCCAAATCAAGTTTAAAAACCTAGGCTCAGTAGCATTTGTCAACAATGCTATACTTAAAGTAATTGGGTCAGGTAACATTGAACTTAACTCAGATTTTATCATTAAGAAAGTGTTATTGGTTGAAAATTTCAAGTTCAATTTGCTTAGCATTAGCCAACTCTGTGATACTGGTTATATTATTACTTTCACCAACTCTGACTGCCTTATTAGAAATCTACAAGATTCAGAAATAACACTTAAGGGTAGTAGGAAAAATAACGTTTACACAATTAATCTACCCTTAGTACCCAAATGATTGCTGACTCAATTAGAAGAAACCAATCTTTGGCATAGGAGACTAGGCCACACTCATACCAAATTAATTTCAAAAATAACTCAACTTGGATTGATTAAAGGTGTACCAAAAATTAAGAACTTTGACCATGCAATTTGTAGTTCATGTCAACAGGGCAAACAAACCAAGACAACTCATAAACCAACCCAAGTAGTTGAACCAAACACTGAATCAAACCTTCCAGTCGGACCTGAGGTTGTACCTAGTTTCAGAAGAACAAAGAAACCTAGACTCAATCATCCATCTGACTAAATCATGGGTGATCCAACCTTAGGAGTCAGAACCAGGTCTTCTTATAGAAATCTTAGTCATATTGCTCTTATTTCAAAAATTGAAACTAAGACAATAGAAGAAGCCCTACCTGACCCAAATTGGATCATAGCAATGCAAGAAGAATTAGCACAATTTGAGAGAAACCAAGTCTGGGAATTAGTACCTAAACCTGAGGGTAAATCAGTAATAGACACTAAGTGGGTATTTAGAAATAAGCTAAATGACCAAGGGAAGATTGTGAGAAACAAAGCCCGCTTAGTAGCTAAAGGGTTTAGTCAAGTCGAAGGGTTAGATTATGATGAAACCTATGCCCCTATAGCCAGACTTGAATCAATTAGGATGTTACTAGCCTTTGCAGCCCTTAGAGGGTTTAAACTGTACCAAATGGATGTCAAGTCTGCATTTCTTAATGGGTTTATAAAAGAAGAAGTATATGTAGGGCAGCCCCCGAGATTTGAGTACTTAGACAAACCTGAATATGTATTCAAACTTAGGAAAGCCCTTTATGGGTTAAAACAAACACCTAGGGCTTGGTATGAAAGATTATTAACTTATTTAATTTCTAAGGAATTTAACCATGGACAAATAGACTCAACTTTATTTGTTAAAACCTTAGAAAAAGATATATTTATATCTCAAATATACGTAGATGATATAATATTTGGGTCTACAAATTCTAACTTTTTAAAAGAGTTTGTCAAAATTATGGAGAGCGAATTTGAAATGAGCTTAGTGGGTGAGCTGAACTTTTTCTTAGGTCTCCAAATTAAACAACCCAGGGATGACAACTACGTTCATCAATCTAAATATACAAAGGAACTAATAAAGAAATTCAAAATGGAAAGTTCTAAAAGTTTAAGTACTTCGATGGCTACAAATGTCAAAATAGATATTGACCCTGAAGGTAAACCAATTGACCTAAAATTATACAGGAGTATGATTGGTAGCTTATTGTACTTAACTGCTAGTAGACCTGATATTGTGTTCATCGTAGGTATGTGTGCTAGGTACCAAACCTGTGCTAAGGAATCCCACTTAGCAGCACTAAAAAGAATTCTAAGGTACATTAAAGGTACCCAAAATGTAGGTATTTGGTATCCTAGGACTTCTACTTTTGAACTATCAGGATACTCTGACTCTGATTATGCCGATTGTAAATTAGATAGAAAGAGTACAAGTGGAAGTTGTCAATTATTAGGACATAGTCTAGTCAGTTGGTGCAGTAGAAAGCAACACTACGTAGCTTTGTCCACAACTAAAGCAGAATATGTGTGGGATCGGTTTGAATCGATAGAGGGGGGGGTGAATATCGATCGACAATTTTTCGGAAAACTTAGAGTAATTGCGTAGCGGAAAAACAAATCAATGCTAACACGTTTGTTTTACTTAGTTCGGAGTCGCGATCAACTCTTACTCCAAGGCCCACGGTTCTTGACCGTTTACGATGGGAAATTCTATATTGCATAAAATTATTACAAATTGAAGTTCAAATATAGAATTAAAATACAACACTTAATAAAAAATGTTATACCGACGACGGGATAAAATTGTATGTCGGAGCCGCGGGTCGTCATTGGCGCTTGAGTCTTGAGCACGGAGCGTTTGGAGCAGAGCACTTGAAAGAATGTGTAGAAAGAAGTTGTGTCTGAAGCCGAGGGGGTGAACCCCTTTATATAGTAGTCACTGGGGCGCCTGTGTTGAAGGGGGCGCCTGACACGTGGCCCATTCTGCGTGAAACTCAATCCACAGACTTGGCCAGTGCTTATCCCTTCAACTGGGGTGCCTGTATGAACACAGGCGCCTCAATTGATGATGTGGCAGCTTGCTTCGATTGGCTTGGAAACACCCTTGTCTGGGGTGCATGTATCAACACAGGCGCCTGTTCAAACAGGCGCTTGACACCATTGAGGTGCCTGGGATCAGAAAACATTTACCCTTTGTTCCTGCAACCAGGGTTAGTTCCAAAACACAAATAATAAACAATATAATATCATTTAAGCATGATTAACAACCTGAGCTATCTTGGTTCTGACTTTGGGCTTCCGAAATGGAACCCTAGGTCGAACCGACGCCTAATATTGCATCCTACGGGGAACGCGTCCTCACCTACTCCTCTCAGGAGAGTTTACCTTTTTGCCAACCGGCTCCTCCGGTTGGACTTTTGCTCAATCCCCCGAGTCAGGTCTTCGTGCCCAGTCCGCGATCAGGACTTATTGCCTAGCTTTACCCACCAGGTCTTCGGTGCCCAGCCCTCGGCTAGGACTTAATGCCCAATTCCTCGAATTAGGACTTCGTGCCCAGTCTGTGACCAGGACTTATTACCATGGCCAGGACTTATTGTCCAATTCTTAGAACTAGGACTTCGTGCCTAGTGTACCTAGGACTGTTCCTGCACACTTGAGTAGCATTGTTAGATCACAATAAAACCTAAACTTCTGAACCCTTTTCCATTATCAAAACACAGGTTTGACTTTGGTGCTTCCGGCACCAACAATATGTTGCCCTAGGAGAGTGTGTGGCACACCTTTTATGGATGATGCACACTCTTAAGGATTTTCAGCTGGACTATACCCAAACCAAAGTGTTTATTGACAACATTAGTTCAATAAATTTGACTGAAAATCAAATTCATCACTCCCGAACCAAACATATAGAAGTAAAACATCACTTTGTTAGGGATCACGTAGCCAGGGGCAAAATTGTACTTATACATGTGGACTCAAAATCCAATTTAGTTGACATCTTTACTAAACCCTTACCTGAATCTGAGTTTAGCTTACTAAGAAGGCAGTTAGGGTTGTGCTTAGTAGAATAGCACTACTCTATTTTTTCTTTTCAAAAACTTCTATATTTTCATAATTTTTTTGAAAATTAGCATTTAATATTTTTTGAAAAATCATTTATTTTATTAAGTTCTTGAAATTTAAAATGATTTTACGACTTAGATTTTTCAAAACTTACCCCCTTTAAACCTAGGGTTTTTTCGCAAATGGACTTTGCCTAGGCTTTAACCCTAGAATTGCATGCACCTATAGATCTAGAAGCCAGCATCTCACAAGCACCATAGGGTACTTTGATTGATAACCTAGACTGGGTTGAGATGCTTAGGTCTATGCCTTGACTCAAGATGCTTTAAGTTAGTGCATCTACAGTAGTTGGGGCAATAAATACAATTGAACAGCAATCAAGTTAAGTGTTCAAGCTTAGACAATCTAACTTGATCAGATCACTTAACTTGACTAACCCTAGTGAAAGCTACCGTTATATAACAGTTAGTAAGTAGCTAACTGGGTTAAACAAGACCCGAACAAGTCTAGTTTAATTGGTTTGGTCCTTTTTATTGCTTGAATTCACTAGAGTTGGTTCAATACGGACTCAATTTTTTTTTAACTCTGATTCAAAATTGATCTGATCTGCAATTAGTTTCTATCATTTTTTTTTATATATGGCAAAGGGGGAGAGAGAAAAGAAAAGACAGGATTTTTTTTTCTTCAAATTTTCATTTTCTCAAAAAGTTAAAGCTTAGTGCATTAAATTTTCAAATTAAAATTAAAGCTCTGATTCTTTCGAAAATATTTTTCTTAAGTGCACAAATTTTTCTGAGCAAATAATTTTTCAAGTGCACAATTTTTTTACTAAGTAATTTTGTTTGTGCACAAGTTTTTCTAAACAAATTTTTACTAACTGTATTTTTCTTAGCAAATTCTTTTTCCAAGTGCATTTTTTTTGCTTTAATTTCCTAAGTGCATGAGTTTTTAAGCAATACTTTTTTAAGTGCACCAAATCTTTTAAGTAATATTTTTTGTGCACAAAATTTTTCTCTAAGCAAAATTTTTCAAGTAAAATTTTGTTTGCAAAATTTTTTAAGTGCACAAAATTTCTAAGTAAAAATATTTTGCCAAGTGCACAAAATTTTTCAAGGGCACAATAAAATTTTCTAAAGTGCAATTTTCCAAAGAAAAATTTCTAAGCGAAAATATCATAAGAAATTTTCTAAGTAAAATTTTTTGAAATGCACAAAATTTTTTGCATTTTGTTTAAGTGCAAAGTCTTTTTAAGTAAAACTTTATTTTTTTCTAATTTTTTTCTAAATTTTTTCTAAGTGAAAACTTTGCACAATAATTTTTAAGTGAAAAATCATTGTAAATGTGCAAATGCCTTGCTTTGTTTCAAAAAACACAGTCAAAATTCATACACTTAGACTTTTTGAAAACTGCATATCATTGAAAGCTTCAGGGAGAGAATGTCCATTTCAGGGGGAGCTTAGTAAATATTTTTTTTAAGTAATCTTTCGTATAAACATGATTGTTATACATATGCTTTAAATGATTAAATTTAACTTTTTGAACCTGGTTGCCATAAATCAAAAAGGGGGAGATTGTTGGTGCCAAAAGCACCATGATCGAACTCGTGTTTTGATAATGGCAAAGGGTACATAAGTTAAGGGTTTGTTGTGATCTAACGGCGTTACTCAAGTGTGCAAAAAAGTCCTAGGTCAACTATGCACAAAGTCCTGACATAAGGTTGGGCAATAAGTCCTGGTCGTGGACTGGGCACCGAAGACCTGGTGAGTGAAGCTGAGCAATAAGTCCTGGTCGTGGACTGGGCACGAAGACCTGATCCGTGGGATTGGGCAAAAGTCCAACCGGAGGAGCCGGTTGGTAAACAGGTAAACTCTCCTGAGAGGAGTAGGTGAGGACGCGTTCCCCGTACGAGGGAACAATAGGCGTCGGTTCGACCTAGGGTTCCATTTAGGAAGCCCAAAGCCAGAACCAAGACAGCTTAGGCTGTTAATCATGCTTAAACTTATATCATTTATGTGTTATTTGTGTTTTCGAACTAACCCTGGTTGTAGGAACAAAGGGATAGATGTTTCTGCTCCCAAGCGCCTGAATGGTGTCAGGCGCCTGTTTGAACAGGTGCCTGCATTGATACAGGCGCCCCAGACAAGGGTCTTTCCAATGCCACTCGAAGAAAGGCTCCACGTTTGCATATGAGGCGTCTGTGTTCATACAGGCGCCCCAGTTGAAGGGATATGCGTTGACCAAGTCTACGGATTGAGGTTCGCGCAGAATGGGCCACGTGTCAGGTGCACACAGGCGCCCCAGTGACTAGTATATAAAGGGCTTCACCCCCTTGCTTCAGAAGACAACTTCTTTCTACGAATTCTTTCAAGCGCTCTACTCTAAACGCTCTGTGCTCAAGTCTCTAGCGTCAACGACAACCCGCGGCTCTGATTTTCAATTTTCTCCGGTCGTTGGTATAGAATTTTATTATTACTGTATTTTATTTAAATTCTATATTCAAATTCAAAGTTGTAATATTTTCTCAGAATATAGGATTGCCCAACGTAAACGGTCAAGGACTGTGGGCCTTGGAGTAGGAGCCAACCGCGACTTCGAACCAAGTAAAAAATACAAGTGTTAGCATTGAATTTTTCCGCTATGCAATTGCTCTCATTTTTCCGAAAAATTATTCGATCGATATTCACCCCCCCCCCTCTATCAATTCTAACCAATCCCACATAGACCAGCTCGAGTCCATTGACTGAGCAAGTTCAGGAAGAAAACTCAACTCAAGTTCAAAGACTTGAGGAAGAGAATTCCTCCCTGAATGCTCAAGTTAAAGAACTCAGAGCAGATTTCGAACAATTTACCCTGGGTTGCAAGAATCTTGATATGATTCTTGAAAAATAGAAATCTATTCTAAATCGATCTGGAATTGAGTTTAAATCCAATTCGCAAGTTACGTCCTACTTTTCAATAATTAACCACCCTAGCACCCGTGTCCAAGCATGGGTCCCCAAACTAAGCTTGACTAATCAAGCCGAACCAAATCAATATTGGATTCCCAAGGATCATATTCATTACTTAGATAGACCATATCGAGGATATGATCCAGGGGAAGCCAATAAAAAGACTATTTATGTGGTTAGATAGTTTTTTTGATTGAATACCTTACTTGATGCTTGTTTACTTTTTTTTTGAAAATTATCATGCTTAGGATTAGAAATGGTTAGTTAAGGACTAGATCTGATTGAAACTTGCACAACTTAGTATTAGGGTGGAGTGAGCTGATAGTACGTTAGGAAAACTGTCTAGGGAGTCAAGTAGGGGAAGACGTCTCCTATTTGGTCTTCTTAGTCCGGTGGAACTAGCCGAAGCTATCTCACCACATCCTCGACTAGTTAGACTAAGGTTTTTGAACAATGAATTTAAAAACACTATTTCTTTATGCAGCTTTGTCTAGGAAAAAGTTGTTGATCTAATAAGGCTAAGGCCAAAGAAGGCCCCTGTGCCTCGCCAAAATCTAGAAGCCAAATATTGAAATTTATTTTTAAATTTCTAATTCTTAAATCTGAATCTAACTCAAGGCTCAATCATATCTTAGACTAAACCTAATTTCAAGATAAAATTAAAAGCATCTCACAAAACAAATAAGGATCCCTGTTTTGTCATTTAGAAATGGGTGAGATGGTTAGGATGAATAAAGTTAGATCAACCCAAATCCTATTAATTTTTCCTCCTCACAAAAATTCGTTTTTAAATTTATCTTTATCTCTTTCAAAAATTCATTTTCAAATTTTTCTTAATCTTTTTCAATAATTCATTTTCAAACTTTTCTCAATCTTTGTCAAAAGTTGGTCTTAAAAACCCTTCTTCAATTTTTTTCTTTAGTTCAATCCAGCTAATTAGATCAAA
Organism: Boesenbergia rotunda; assembly: GCA_024364735.1. Taxonomy (NCBI): domain Eukaryota; kingdom Viridiplantae; phylum Streptophyta; class Magnoliopsida; order Zingiberales; family Zingiberaceae; genus Boesenbergia; species Boesenbergia rotunda. The sequence goes on from JAGFNQ010006662.1 coordinate 141,066, forward strand.
TTGGTTAGACTGAACTCTGTCTCACAAAACAATCATAGGCTTAACATTCTTAATCACTTAAATTGGGTGAGACAAATTAGGCAAGTGAACTTGAACAACCTATCCTGTACTTCTACTAAACTGGATCCAAACGAACCCACATTATGTGTAGGAACATAAAGATTTGGACCAGTGAATGTTGGATAGTGGGTGCTCCAGACATATGACTAGAGACGAGTCAAAGTTCACCAAACTAAAATACAAGGACCTAGGAACAGTAGTGTTTGGCAACAATGCTACACTTTAGGTAATCGGTTCAGGTAACATTGAACTGAGCTCCGACTTTACTATCAAAAAGGTCCTTTTGGTTGATAGTTTTGAATTTAATTTACTCAGTATTAGTCAGCTCTGTGATACTGGATACTTGGTCACTTTTATCAACCAAAACTGCCTGATTAGGAACTTACAAGACCCAGAGGTTACCCTAAAAGGACTTAGGAAAAATAACATCTATGTCATAAACCTACCTACCTCACTTAGTGTTATCTAACTCAAATAGAAGAAACTAAACTCTGGAATAGGAGATTAGGACATGCCAACCTAAAGCTAATCTTCAGACTCAGCCAGAAAGGACTAGTTAAGGGTATACCCAAACTTAGGAATCTTGAAAATTCAGTTTGTGGTCCATGTCAATAGGGTAAACAGACCAAGTCTACCTACAAACATACCCAGCTCGACCTAACCCAATCTGTACTTGAGCTCCTACACCTGGATCTATTTGATTCTCACGGAGTCAAGTCACTAAGTGAAATCCGGTGCTGCTTAGTTATAATTGATGACTATTGTAAATTCACTTGGGTCCAATTTCTTAAAATCAAAGATCAATATCTTGAATCATTTAGAAATTTAACTAAAATCTTTGAAAATTAAAAAATACCAAAATTAAATGAATTAGAAGTGATCACGGTGGTGAATTCAAAAACTTAAAATTTACTGAATTCTGCAACACAAATGGATATTTTATGAATTTTCCTGCCCTAGGACTCCCTATGAAATATATTATTATAAACCACCCAACCTACATTATCTATGGGTCTTTGGCTATAAAGTCTACGTCTTAACCACAAAAGACTACTTAGGTAAATTCCAATCCAAGTCTACCCTTGCTATATTTTTAGGGTACTCAACCTCAAGTAGGGCCTACAGAGTTTATAACAAACAAACCCTTAAGATTGAAAAAACTACTAATATAATATTTAATGAAGAAAACTAATCGAACCCAACCAATCAAACTAACTCAAATCAACCCAACTTAACTAATCTAAAAGATGATGAGTCTAGACCAGAACAAATTACTAACTCACCAATTGAATCAATTTCTGAACCAGTCTTAGACTTAACCACTGAACCGGTCCCTGAACCAAATTTAATGTTATCTACTGAACCAACCCCTGAACCAACCCAAAACCTACTAATCGGACCTAAAGTTGAACTAAGTTCTAGGAGACCTAAGAAACCCAGACTAAATCACCCAACAGACCAAATTATGAGTGATCCAACCTTAGGGGTCAGAACATGGTCCTCCTATAGAAACCTAAGTCAGGTTGCACTGATTTCAAAGATTGAATCTAAGACCATAGAAGAGGGTGCTTCACTTGACCCAGACTGTATCATTGCTATGTAGGAAGAACTAGCCCAATTTGATAGAAACCAAGTCTAGGACTTAGTACCTAAACCTGAAGGTAAGTCCATTATAGACACTAAGTGGGTGTTTAGGAATAAGTTGAGCGACCAAGGTGAAATAGTGAGAAACAAAGCTCGCTTAGTGGCTAAAGGTTTTAGTCAAGTTGAGGGGTTAGACTATGATGAAACTTATGCCCTTGTAGTTAGACTTGAGTCAATTAGAATGATGCTAGCCTTTGCAATCCATAGAGGATTCAAATTATACCAAATGGATGTTAAGTCTGCCTTCCTGAATGGATTTATAAAAGAGGAAGTCTATGTAGGACAAACCCCAAGTTTTGAAGACTTAGACTACCCTAACCATGTATTCAAACTTAGAAAAGCTCTTTATGGTTTAAAACAAGCACCTAGGGCTTGGTATGAAAGACTATCCACTTACCTAATTTCTAATGGTTTTAACCAAGGCCAAATTGACTCAACCCTATTTGTTAAGACCTTAGAAAAAAATATCTTTATATCTCAAATTTATGTAGATAATATAATCTTTGGATCAACTAATACTAATTTCTTAAAAGAATTTATTAAAATTATGAAAAGTGAATTTGAAATGAGTTTAGTAGGTGAATTGACCTTCATTTTAGGACTCCAAATTAAACAAACCAGAGATGAAAATTATGTTCACCAATCAAAATATGCAAAAGAATTAATTAAGAAATTCAAAAGACTTATGTACCCCTATGGCAACAAATGCTAAAAAGATAATGACTCTGAAGGTAAGCTAGTTGACTTAAAGTATTATAGAAGTGCTATAGGGAGCTTACTTTACATAACTACTAGTAGACCTGATACTCTTTTTGCAGTAGGTATTTGTGTCAAGTACCAAACCTGTGCTAAGGAGTCCCACTTAACTGAAGTTAAAAGAATCTCTAGATATATTAAGGGCACCCTAAATGTAGGTATTTGGTACCCTAGGACTTCCAGTTTTTAATTATTAGGATTTTCTGACTCAGAATATGCAGGTTATAAACTAGATAGAAAAAGTACAAGTGGGAGCTGTCAATTGCTAGGTCAGAGTCTAGTTAGTTGATGCACTAGAAAATAACATTGTGTTGCCTTATCTACAACTGAACCAGAGTATGTTGCCTTAGGGGAATGTGTAGCTCAACTCTTATGGATGATGCATACCCTTAAGGATGTTAACCTAAACTATACCCAAACTAAGGTCTTTATCGATAATATCAGTTCTATAAACCTTACCAAAAACTCAATCCACCATTCTAGGACTAAACATATAGAAGTGAAACATTACTTTGTTAAGGACCACGTAGCTAGGGGTGAAATCATCCTTCAAGATATAAAGTCCAAATCTAACCAAGCTGACATTTTTACTAAACCCCTACCTCAGTCTAAGTTCAGTTCATTAAGAAGGCGGCTTGGAATGTGCTTAGTAGAGTAGGACTTCAAATGTTTGATCTTGATTTGATTTTGAACGTTAAAATTCTTTAAGATTCTAAGTCTGTTTTTGATTTTAAAAATGATTTCAAAAACTTTATTTCAAATTTCAAAACTTTATTTTCAAAATTTATTGTATTTTTTCGATACTTAGTTTTACTTTGATTTTAAAACTACCCCTTCAAAACTAGAGTCTTTCTTCGACATGGACTTAGCTTAGGTTTAACTCTAGTATGTATGCTTCCATAGATTTAGAATCTAGCATCTCATAAGCACATTAGGGTAAACTTGATTGATAACCTAGACTGGGTTGAGATGCTTAAGACTGTTGCCCTAGACATAGATGTTTCAAAATTAGTGCATCGACATAAGTTGGGGGCATTATAAATGCAATTCAAATTAATCAAGTCAAGTATTCTGGCTAACTGAGCTGATTTATGAAATACACTTGACTTGACTAACCCAAGTGAAAACTGTTGTTTATTATAATCAGTAAGTAGCTAAAAGGTTAGCAGATGCCTAAAAAGAATTGACTTTATTTTTTAATATTTAAAATTATTTTCAAATTTTTTCTTTCATGCTTAGACTCAAAATGAAGGTACCTAGACTTGACTTAGACTTAGCCTAGACTTAGACATTTTACATAGACTTATTGTGTTGCTTGAAATTGTTGGGTTTTTCGGGCCGCGAAAACCGCCTTTTCGCGTCGCGGAAACCCCGAGAACCCAAAGCCATGGATCTCGTGCGAAGAAAAATTCCGAAACAAAATTCACGTATTCATTTCATGCTCAAAAACTCGATCTACTCCTAGATCTAAAGAGGGATAAACCATTTTACCTTTGGTGCGTGCCCCGCTTAATCCCGCTCGCTCCTTTTGGATGTCGGATCTCTAGGACGTCAAGTGTCGTCCCTCTAGAAGTATCCACGCGAACAAAGTGGATGGAGGAAACCCTTTAGGTGTGCTAGCACCTTTCAAGGGTTCGGGCCAAGAGGAGAAGAAGAAGAAGAGCACCAACACTTGGAGGAGTCAGAAGAGAAGACACACCATGAGAAAAAAAATAGAACCAAAACTTGGCAAGTTCTCTCATTATGGCCGGCCACATAATGGCCATTAATGGCCATTAAGTGGCCGACCATAACCCCCTTTCAATTTGAATTCAAATTCAAATGGGGGGTTACAACCTTTGGAGATGATGTGGAGAATCATCATTGGTCAAATACCAAGCCAAGTCATCACTTGGTCAAGTCAAGGTGAGGTGGCCTTTTGGTCAAGTCAAACTTGACCATTAATCTTCCTTGATGAGGTGGCATCCACACTTAATGCTCTTGATGATGTGGAGCATCATCAATGGTTGGCTCCATGCCAATTCATCACCATGATGTGGCATTAAGTCAAGTCTAACTTGAGGTGGATTTGGGTCAAGTCAAACTTACCTTTTATGGACTTTCCATATTTAGTCAAGTCAAACTTGACTCCATTTCTTCTCCCATGTCAAGTCTAACTTGAAGTGGAACCAAGTCAAGTCAAACTTGATTTGGATTTGGGTCAAGTCAAACTTGCCTTTTATGGACTTTCCATATTTAGCCAAGTCAAACTTGACTTCATTTTTTCTCCATCTATTTGTTCTTTGTGTGTGACCCTATAGGTTCTTGTAATGTTGGCAATGCTTCTAACCTCTTAGAAACATAAGCAATGAGCGGTATCTAGCAACACATCATTGCTACCCAAGTTACAAGAATGTTGAGATCCAACATCACCAATGTGACTACTAATTATGACTTTCATAATATGTGACAATGTCCTTCTATCGTCGATATCTAGATTGATCTTCTATGAAGCATAGACCGTGTCATCCTCTAATCAATCTATGTGTCTTGAACTCCAAGTAGACTCACTATAATCAAATAAGCTCAATATCTCATATTGCCTTATTTGGGCATGGTCATGCACTTAGTGATCTCACTCTATCAAGACTATGATATCTCTCCCGTCATATAGGAGGGATAGATCCCATCTACATCACTCACATCCCTCCGTATAATTTGTTACATACCCAGTAATCGCCTTTATAGTCCACCCAGTTACGGGTGACGTTTGACGAAACCAAAGTACATAACTCCTTATGTAGGAAACTATGGTGACTTCAGGTCTAAGGACTAATAGTCATACTAATAGTCACATGAGAAAGTATATGACACTCATATAACGATCCATGATACTTTCTCATGGTGGGTCATTCAGTATACATTCTCCAATGCATACTCATGTGTCAACTTGATATCTCATATCCATGACTTGTGAGATCAAGTCATCGTGTTGACCTACATGCTAGTCTCTATGCATTAACATTGTCCCTGAATGTTAATACTTGACTAGGAATAATTAAGAGTAGTGTTCTCTATATCATCTCACTATCGATTCAGCCAATCGATTGATATGGATATGAACCTACTACCAAGGACGTTATTACACTTAGTTATTTGACACCAATACAAGTAAGTATAATAACCATAATCAAATGCCTTTATATATATATATGAAATATGATACAATGAGTCCATACAACAACTATCACGTGATTGGCTCTAGGGCTCTCACTAACAATCTCCCACTAGAACTAGTGCCAATCACTGTAGTATCTAATACCCAATGACCTAGTGTGACCATCATGCTTGGTCTGTGCCAAATCCTTGGTCAAGGGATCTGTAATGTTAGCTTCTGTGGGTACTCTGCATATCTTCACATCTCCTCGATCGATGATCTCTCGAATGAGATGGAAACGCCGTAGTATGTGTTTGGTCCGCTGGTGTGAACGAGGTTCCTTAGCCTGCGCAATAGCTCCATTGTTGTCACAATAGAGCTGTACTGGGTCGGCTATGCTAGGAACCACTCCAAGCTCAGTAATGAACTTGTGGATCCAAACTGCCTCCTTTGTTGCCTCAGATGCAGTAATGTACTCAGCTTCTGTTGTAGAATCAGCAACTGTATCCTGCTTTGAACTCTTCCAGCTGACAGCGCCACCATTTAAGCAAAACACGAACCCTGACTGCGATCTGTAGTCATCCTGGTCAGTTTGGAAGCTTGCATCACTGTAACCTTTTACAGTTAGCTCCTCTTCGCCTCCAAATATCAAGAAATATTCCTTAGTCCTTCTCAAGTACTTAAGAATATTCTTGACTGCTATCCAGTGACGTTCACCTGGATCTAACTGGTATCTGCTCGTCATGCTCAAAGCGTACGAGACATCAGGACGAGTACATAACATGGCGTACATGATAGATCCTATGGCTGAGGCATAAGGGATCTTGCTCATGCGGTCTCTCTCCTCTCTAGAAGAGGGACCTTGAGTCTTCGAAAGACTCACGCCATGTGACATTGGCAGATTTCCCTTCTTGGAATTCTGCATGGCAAACCGTTGCAAAACGGTATCAATGTATGTACTCTGACTTAGGCCAAGCAATCTCTTAGATCTATCTCTATAGATCTTTATGCCTAGAATATAGGCTGCTTCACCTAAGTCTTTCATTGAGAAGGAATTCCCCATCCAAGTCTTCACAGACTGTAGTGAAGGAATGTCATTCCCAATTAGTAGTATGTCATCTAGATACAAACAAGGAAGACAACTGTGCTCCCACTAACCCTTTTGTAGACACAAGGTTCATCTTCATTCTTGATGAAACCAAACTGTTTGATTGCATCATCGAATCGAAGATTCCAACTTCGAGAAGCTTGCTTTAGTCCATAAAGGGACTTATGCAGCTTGCATACTCTACCAGTATGCTTTGGATCTACAAAACCCTCAGGTTGTGTCATGTACACTTCCTCGAGGAGGTTTCCATTCAGAAACGAATTTTGACGTCCATCTCCAGATCTCATAATCGTGGTATGCTGCAATAGCAAGCAAGATCCTAATGGACTTGAACATCGCGACTGGAGAAAAAGTTTCATCATAGTCAATACCATGAATTTGCTTGAAACCTTTAGCTACTAGTCTACCCTTATAGGTATGTACAAGTCCATCCATGTCAGTCTTTCTCTTAAAGACCCACTTACACCCAATGGGTTTGACCCCTTCAGGTGGATCAACCAAAGTCCATACTTGGTTGGTGTACATGGAATCCATCTCGGATCTCATGGCCTCTAGCCATTTCTCAGAATCTGGGCTCATCACAGCTTCCTGATAGGAGGTAGGCTCGTTCTCAACGAGCATAACGTCATCATGGTCAGACAAGAGAAATGAGTATCTCTCAGGCTGACGACGTACCCTATCAGACCTGCGAAGAGGTAGGTCTACATGAACAGGTTGTTGTTCCACAGCTTCTTGTGCAACAAACCTCATCAACCACCACACTTTGTGGTTCCTGTTCAACTTCCATCAAGGCTTCAGTGCTATTGTCCATGTCTTGAACTTCTTCAAGACTGAACGTACTCCCACTAGTCTTTCTAGAAACAAAGTCCCTTTCTAGAAATACTCCAGTCTTAGCAACAAACACTTTGTGCTGACTAGGAATGTAGAAGTAGTATCCCTTCGTTTCCTTGGGATACCCTATGAAATAACACTTATCAGATTTGGGTCCCAGTTTGTCTGAGACTTGACGTCGTACGTAAGCCTCACAACCCCAAACTCTCATGAAAGACATCTTGGGACTCCTCCCTGTCCATATCGTATATGGTGTCTTCATGACAGCCTTTGATGGAACACGGTTTAGTGTGAACGCTGCCGTGTCTAGAGCATATCCCCAAAAGGATATAGGAAGATCTGCGTGACTCATCATAGATCGTACCATATCTAATAAGGTACGATTCCTCCTTTCGGATACACCATTCCACTGTGGTGTTCCAGGGGGAGTGAGTTGGGATAGAATCCCACACTCAGCTAGGTAGTCACGAAACTCATGGCTCAAGTATTCTCCACCTCGATCTGATCGAAGTATCTTAATACTCTTGCCAAGTTGGTTCTGTACTTCATTTCTGAATTCTTTGAACTTTTCAAAGGATTCTGACTTATGTGTCATCAAATACACATAGCCATATCTACTGAAGTCATCAGTAAATGTGATGAAGTACCTGTAACCACCTCTGGCAGCGACATTGAAAGGGCCACATACATCACTATGTTATGAGTCCTAACAAGTCTGTCGCTCTTTCGCTATGTCCACTAAAGGGAGTCTTAGTCATCTGGCCTAGAAGGCATGACTCGCATGTCTCATATGACTCAAAATCAAATGAGTCCAGCAAACCATCCTTATGGAGCTGGGACAAGCGACTCTCATTTATGTGGCCTAAGCGACAGTGCCAGAGATAGGTTGGGTTCAACTCATTTGATCTCAACCTCTTGGTATTCACGTTTATAGATAGGGCTCTCTAAGTCTAGAATATAGAGGTCATTCATCAGATGTGCGCTACAATAGAACATATCCTTTTAAATAAACAGAACAACATTTGTCCTTTATTATGAATGAAAAACCTTTGTTATCTAAACATTGAAACTGAAATGATATTCTTTGTTAGTACAGGTACATAACAACAGTTATTCAATTCCAGTACAAGCCCAGAGGGTAGAGATAGAAAGTAAGTCCCTATAGCAACAGCAGCAACCCTTGCTCCATTGCCTACTCGTAGGTCCACCTCGCCCTTGGCCAATGCCCTGCTATTTCTCAGCGCCTGCACATTAGTACAAATGTGAGAAGCACACCCAGTATCTAATACCCATGATGTAGAAATAGAAAGGTTGACTTCTATAACATTTATACCTTGAAGTAGA
>JAGFNQ010006663.1:0-184833 GCA_024364735.1 Boesenbergia rotunda
TTGATGATGCCCCCTTGAGGAGCTCATAAAGTTCATCATGTAAATCCTGCAGGTGGACTTGGTCCGACATGATGAAAAAGATGAGTGGTACTACTCATGGAGTTAGATATTAATTAATTAAATTCTTAGTAATTTAATTAATTAATGGACATTCGAGATCTTAAACATGAGGAGAATTTGTACACATAATAGGTGGAGCCCATAATTAATTATAGGGGTTGGTGAGGTAATTCAATAATAATCCCTTAGTGGATTGGATTATCATTAATGGATTAGGCTTTGATCTATTAGGTGGCCAAGATCCAACTCCTCCTCATGGTCCCTATTATAGCCTATAAATACCTCATGTGTTATGAGACAAGGCATAACCATCCAATACAACCCTAATCCTCTCTCTTCCTCTCCGTCTCATATTCTTCTCTCTCCTAGGGTTTTCGACGCCGCAACTTGCGAGGAGGAGGGCTCGATGGGGAAGAAGGAAGAAGTCCTCATTGTTGGATCGATGGAAATGATAGAGGGGGGGGGTGAATATCGTTAAAAACTTTTCGGACTAAGAAAGAGCAAATACGCAGCGGAAAGAAAATGAAGTGCACAAGAACACAAGTAGATTTTTACTTGGTTCAGAGTCGTGGTCGGCTCCTACTCCAAGGCCCACGGTCCTTGACCGTTTACTTTGAGCAATTTTATATTCAGAAAAATCTTTACAGATTGGGAGTACAGATATAGAATTTGAAAAACAAATTACAACACTTTCGTAAATTTAAAACTTTACCTACACATAAAGAATTTATTGATTTGGATCCAATTAGAATTAAGGATAGCTTAAATTGACTTTCACAACCTAGTCTGTCTCATCCATTCTGTAGTTATCAATCACGTTAATCTTATGGGTTTTGAGAGACAGATTTTAACAGAAGTAAAGATTTTATTTTAAAAAAATGATTAATTTTGAACAGTTGAATTAAGTTTTAAAATAGTTTAATTGAATTTTAATTTTGAATCTAAGATTAATTTCAAAAATCACCCAACTTGGTCTAATTAAAGGAATACCAAAAATTAAGAACCATGAAAACATGATATGTGACTCATGTAACCAAGGTAAACAAACCAGGTCTAATCACAAACAAGTTCAATCAGACCTAACTCAAACCACACTTAAGCTCCTGCACCATGACCTATTTGATTCACATGGAGCCAAGTCACTAAGCGGAAACCGGTACTGCTTAGTCATTATCGATGATTACTCTAGGTTTACTTGGGTAAGGTACCTAACAACTAAGGATGAAACCCTAAATCTATTTATTGACCTATGTAAGGTAATTGAGAATCAAAATGATACCAAAATCAAAAGACCTAGGAGTGATCATGGGGGAGAGTTTGAAAACCAAAGGTTTGAGGAATTTTGTAAGATAAACGGGTATATTCACGAATTTTCATGACCTAGAACCCCCCAGCAAAATGGGATAGTGGAAAGGAAGAATAGAACCCTACAGGAAGCCGCTAGGACTATGCTCCATGAATTCAACCTAGCTAACCAATTTTGGGCAGAAGCAATTAGTACGGCTTGCTATATCCAAAATAGGATCCTAATTAACAAACGACATAATAAAACTCCCTATGAACTATATTACCATAGACTTCCAAACCTACACTACCTAAGGGTCTTTGGATGCAAAGTTCATATCCTAAACACCAAGGACTACTGATAACTACCATTTTGTTGATAAATTTAGGCTCTCAAATCCATGTTTTGATCCACTTTTATATGCTTGAGTTTGCATTTATATTAGATTTCATGAATTATCTCTATTTTGGCTTTTGATGCAAATCTTTGTATACTTGAGATATTTTTGGCATTAAATTTGAATATCATTTTGTAGGTTTCAATTGACCATGGACCTAGATCAGGCTGAGTCAAATTTGAGTCAAAATTGGCTTTGATCAAGGGGATCAAGCATCGGATTAATATGGACTGTCCATTCAAGAGAACGGCTAGATCTGAGCCATCTGTGAGTTTCTGATTAATCCAAGTTCAGGATAGGGCTAATCATGACCCCAGATCAAGATCTGAAAGTTTGAACCCAATCGGAGCACATCTGACCGTCGAATCAAGCTTAAAGGAGTTTCAACCATCCAAGCAAGAGAAGGGAAGATCTGAGCCATCCGCCTCAGATCTGGTTGATCCGAGCTAAGGACGAGTAGATCAGAGCCATTGATCATGATCTGGAAGGTTTGGTTCAGATCGGACTTGATCTGACCGTTGGATGGAGCAAGGAAGATCTCAAACCGTCCATTCCTAACTATAAAAGCAATTAATCCCTCAGATCTGAAGGTCGTCGTCGTCGTCGCCAGGTCGCAGCATTTCTGTTCTTCATGTTTTCACCACATTTCTTCATCATTTTCGTTGTAGTTTTCGTCTGAGGCGTGCACGACCACATCAGATTCAGTCTTCAATAAGATTTCAGATCATCCAGGTATATTTTCCAATTAAGTTTGCTAATCAATTGTGTTTTAGGAAGTTTCAGAGAGGGTTTCGCTGGAGCTTGTTTTCACTGATCGATTCACTGTCGATCGCTGGATTTCCATCGTCCAGAGCTGTCGAAGCAACGTAGGGGGGGTTCTCGAAGCTGTTCTGATAATTGCTGAAGTCGATAGTCATCCAGTCAATCGATGAGGAGGAGATCGCGAAGTGAATCCAGTTCCTAAATGTTCACTGTGATCGGACAGATACGCCTCTGATTGGTCCCCAATCTGATCAGAGTAAGTCCAGATCGGTCCAGCGACCGAACAGGAATATCCAAATGCACCAATCCATTACAACTTGATCTGGGAGATAGATCCTTCTTTGGTTTTTGAGCTAAGGGGTTCATAGCTCATCTTTAGTGTGACGGCAAAGGGAAGTCTTGTCGATAAACTGATTTGATGTTTAATTAGGATAAGTTTTAGTTTCAAGCATTTATTTCTTCAAGTTGTTCTAGTTATTACCATTGCACTTCAAGCCAAGTGCTTAAGCCATGTTTTGATTTAGTTTCTATTATCTTGCAATTTATTCCCTGCAATTAGTTTATGCAATTAATTTCTTGCATTGAAGTTTAGTTCTTGAGTTTTAATTCCATTGTTTGAATTTAATTATTTAGTTGTTAACTAGATCAAGTTTAGTTCCTGAACTTTCCTACTTCATCTCTGCTTAGTTAAGCCCCTTTCGTTCCGAATTGTTATTTCAGCTCTTATCGCAAAAACCCCCATATTATTAGAAAACCCTAAAACATTAAATGACAAATAACCTTCAAGCTCGAGTTAAACATTCATTCAACTAGTCCTTGGAAAAATACGACCTGAGGCCCCTATCCTACATTTAATCTTGTTAGCCAAGGGTTTTCGGTTTATAAATATCTAAATTTGAGGCTCACTTGTGACACTAATATTGGGCTCCATCAACTACCTAGGGAAATTCCAGTCTAAGTCAACCTCTGGAATATTTTTAGGGTATTCAACAACAAGTAGGGCCTATAGGGTCTACAATAGACAAACTAACAAAATTGAAGAAACAACAAATTTAATATTTGATGAGGAAATTAATTCAAAATCTGATAATCCAAACCTGAATCCATCAAATATTGATCAAGAAGATAATGAACAAATTGTGGAACCATCAATTGAACCACTAGTTGAACCCCTAAATGAACTGACTATTGAACCAACTACAGTGTCAATTGAACCAACCCAAGTAATTGAACAAAATACCGAACCTAACCGTCCAGCCGGACCTGAGGCTGAACCAAGTTCTAGAAGAACCAAGAAACCCAGACTCAATCACCCCTCTGATCAAATTGTGGGTGATCCAACCTTAGGAGTCAGAATTAGATCTTTCTATAGAAATCTTAGTCAGATCTCACTGATTTCGAAAATTGAACCTAAGACTATAGAGGAAGCCCTACCTGATCCTGATTGGATCATAGCAATGCAAGAGTGTTAGTCATTATTTACAGCCGTAGCTGTCTGGGTTCTGACTTCGGGTCTCCCAAATGGAACCCTAGGTTGAACCGACGTCTACTGTTCCCTCGTTGGGGAATGCGTATTCACCTACTCCTCTTAGGAGAGTTTACCTTTTGTCAACCGGCTTCTCCGGTTGGACTTCTGCCCAATCCACCTGACCAGGTCTTCATGCCCAACTTCCGGTCAGGTCTTCGGTGCCTAGCCTCTTGCCAGGACTTCTTGCCCAGTCTTCGACCAGGACTTCTTTACCCAGCCTTTGCCAAGACTTTTTGCCTAGTGTACCTAGGACTTTTCCTGCACACTTAGTAGACTTGTTAGATCACAAATAGTACTTAACTTTGAATCCTTTGCCAATATCAAAACAAGGTTCGATATGGTGCTTCCAGCACCAACACTCATCATCTTCTCTTCTCTTCTTCTTTCACTTCTCTTCCTTCGGGCGCACGTAGCTAGGAAGGAGAGGGAGCAGTCGGCGGCAAGAAAGCTTCTTCTTGTTGGCGCCAGCGGTGAGGAAGAAGGTGCAGGCCGGTGACTAGGGATTGGAAGAGGATGAGAATTCTTCACTCTTCTTCTTCTACTTCTTCCTCTTCATCTTGTTCTCCTCTTTCTACATGGCGTGCGCGAGATTGGAGCAAGGAGGAGGGGCGCCGACACAAGCAACCACAACTGAAACCTAGGGTTTCAGCGACAACAAAGAAGGTGAAGGGATCCCTAGGGTTTCGGCCAAGCTAGGGTTTGGAAGAAGGCGCCTTGGTGACTCCATTTCTTGGAAGACCATCGCCCACATGACACCCAAGAAGAGGTTAGGTCATACAATAGAAGATCGCGAGGAAAACAAGAGGTATAATTTCTTGTTTTGGTTCCTTCATTTTCTTGTTTAATTATTGTATGTCGATTAAACATGGACCCCGAAGATAAACACACAAACCCGCGATCCATTCATCGTCTAGTCCACGACTCACCGATTAGACGAGTTAGATTACTTGAACAACAAGTTTGTTTAAGCGGTCACTTGAATCGGTTAGTACGATGATGAGTCGGTTGTTTGGGTAATTCATCTCCATTCGGATTTATTTTAATTAATAAAATTTTAATCTGGGGACATAGAGAGGATTCCCATGCACAACCGAAACCAGCAATTGGTATCAAAGCCAGGTTTCCAGTTTTATGTATTTTGGATTCGGTTACTTTCGTGCACTTTTCATATATGATTTTATACCGGATAATAGTAGGATATGCGTAGGCTAACTCTTTGTTTGCAGGCATAAGATCCGACTATTATGGCTTAATGTGTTTGTATGTGATTATGTGTGCATGATTGTAGTAATTTTATTTGAATCCCAGGGTTGACGAGGCTAATTAGTATTTAATTTTTGTAATTAAATATGACATTGTTTATCCGCTCATTTTAGTTTACTTTCGATTTAGATTTATTTTACACTCCTTTGTGGAGTATATGATCGATGGATGTAAATTAAAATAGTTTTTATCTCGGCTCGGAGCTCCTTCATGGCTTGAGGCTTGCGCATGGTGCTTGGAGGAGGAGACGAGGTGACGACATGACAGAAGACTTATTCAAGAACAAAAGGTCATAATAGTTGGAATTTATTTTCATGTTTATTGCTTATTGTTTGATATGCATGTTGTGTATGCTAGAAAATTCCTCAATTATAAATTACTAAGTGGGAGAGGGATTCTTTGAGTCTCATGGCCTCCATTACAAATTTGATAAGTGATGCGAACAAACTTGCACGTTGGCTCTGAGTGCTTCCTCCATATCGAATGAGCTTGTTTTGTGGATCACTAGGTCAAATATGGTTATAGGAAATTATTTAGGAGCGTGTGATCTTCCCCATCGGAAGGGACAGAATCCTTGATAATTGCCTTAGTATCATGTAATGGTGAACATTTAGATGCAAATAATAGTATTCTCCCCATCGGAGTCACCGCTATTATTTGTAGGGTCGAAGAGGAACCAACCATTAATTTTATTTGTCAAAAAGTAAGGCTGACAAGATAATAAAATTAATGGGTAAAACTTCCTCTTGCAAATGCAGAATTTGTATACATCCGTACTATTGTGACATACGATATTTTCGGTATTTTGAGGTGTTGGTTGATTTTAAAATTTTATTGTTTGAGGAAACAATAATTTTTTAAAATATAATGTTTTGATCATTGTGATTCTCAGGATATTTTCAAAATGGCTTTCAATCCACTTACTATTATTTTGAAAGAAAATAAACTTACTGACCCTAACTATATTGATTGGAAACGGAACCTAGACATTGTCTTGACTGCTGACGAGTACTAATTTGTACTCTTTGAGATCTGTCCTGAAAAGCCTAGCGAGAATTCTGGTGAAGAGAAGAAGGAACGCTATAAAAAGTGGATAAAAGCAGACGAAATGACACGGTGTTACATTTTGGTTTCGATGTTAAATGTGTTGTAACATCAACATCAGGTTTTTTCCATTGCTTATGACATAATGTTCAATCTCAAGGAACTCTTCGGACATCAGAATCAGGCCACTAGGCAAGTGGCACTGAGGAACTTGACAACGACCACCATGATTGAGGGAACATTCGTGAGGGATCATGTTCTCAAAATGATGGCTCATTTGAATGAGATAGAAGTCCAGGTCAATATCATTCTCCAGTCTCTACCTAGGAGTTTTTAGCATTTTTGCTTGAACTATAATATGAACAAACGGACATATTTCTTGGCGGAACTTTTGACAGAACTCCAGGCGGCTGAGGGGCTTTTTCGTCAGAGTGCTCATGCTTTCATTGCTGAAAAGGTTTCTACTTCTAAGCCGAAAGGCAAGAAAAAGAAGAAACAAGGATTAGTAAAGAAGCGACAGGATCTCAGGGACCTCAAGCTGAAGTGAAGAAGCCGAAAGGCAAGTGCTTCACATGCAAGCAGAGTAGACATTAGAAGGCAGATTGTCCCCACCGAAAGGAGAAAAATCAAGGTTTATCTTTTTCTTTAGTTGTTGAAACATGTCTAACAGTGTTATCTACCAGTACCTGGTGTGTAGATATGGGATCCATTGATCATGTCTGCAATTCATTGAAGGGGTTCTAGGAAACCAGAGGACTAGCTGAGGGAGAGATTACCGTCTACATGGGCAATGCTACTAAAGTGACGACTATTGTAGTGGGAGATGTCTATTTTGATATGAATAGCTTGGCAGGTTTCCTAAGTGAACACGGGGTTGAACATGAGAGACCTCTCCATATCTACGGATTAAACAATTTAATCCGAATGGAGACCTATCTCCCAAACGACCGTCTCGTTGTCATACTAATTGGTTTGAGTTACAACTTAGCCAAACTTGAAGGTAAGACCTTGTAACTCGCCTAACCAATTGGTTGCAGAAAAGATGACGAGCGGATTATCGATTTTTGTGTTTATTATCTAGATCCATGACTTAATTAATTATCAACATTAATTAACAACTAATTAAAACATGATAATTAATCAAGAACACACATAAAATGATAGAGAAACAAAGGAGCCAAAGAGAAGTTATACCTCTTCTTTTACCTTGCAGTCTTCTATCGTATGACCCTCCCCTCTTGGACGTCGTGTGGGTGATGATCTACCAAGACCCAGAGTCACCAAGGCCATCCAATATCACCGTCTTCTTCCCTCTTCCACGTGCCAACAAAAACCCTAAGCCCTAGGGTTTTTCCCGTCGACCTCCACCTCCATCTTCCACCGCCGGGCATCGCCAAGCATAATGTACATTGGCTGGAAGAGGACTGAGATGGAGAGCATTAGGAAGATGAAGAAGAAGGAAGAAGAAGAAAGAAGAAGCTTCTTCTTCCTCCCAAAACCCGCCGAAACCCTAGCCTTGCTTCTCAATCCCGTCGGCGCCGTGTGCTTCCAAAACACCACCGGGTCTTTGGCCACCACCCTCTGTTGTATTGCGGGCAACCAGAAGGAAGAAGAGAGGGAAGAAGATGAAGAAGAATCCGAAGAAGAAGGGTACAAAACCACAACTTCTATGGGCCTCCTTCTTCTTGTCGCCGGCACCGAAAAACCTGAAGGTTTTGGTTCTCGCCGGTGAGTTCTCCCCTTCTTCTCTTGTGTGCCGATCTCCTCAATGTATTCTCCTCCTTGTTGAAGCCCTACACCCAAAGGAAAAGATGAGACAACCTCTCTTCTTCCTTCCTTTGCATCGGCGCAAAGGTTAGCCCTAGGAGAGAGTGAGAGGGGAAGAGAAAATAATGAGAGGATTTTTTGGTTCTCTTGGGTGAATTGGATTAGCCTTGTTTCATGACTCTAATGGGGTATTTATAGGGCTAAGATAGGGACCATGAGGAGGAGTTGGGTCTTGGCCTGCTAATGGATCCAAACCTGATCCATTAATGAAGAGTCATTCCACTAAAGGCCCCTCATTGAATCACCTCACCAACCCCTATATTTTCATACAGGCTCCACCTATTATGAGTACATCCATCACCCCATGTTTATGATATCGAATGCCCATTGATTAATTTAAATTACTGACAATTTTAATTAATCAACCTCTAACTCCTTGACTAGTACCACTCAACCTTATCATCATGTTGGATCATAGTCCACTTGCAAGATTTTACATGATGAACCTAATAAGCTCATCAAGGGGGCATCATCATCCCGACTCACCAGGACACAGATTCCGTCAATAATCAATGACACACCACGTAAATAATATTATTTCCCAACTTACCAGGCCTATCGATTTAGCAAATAAATCTCTCCCATTGGTAAATCAAAGAAACAATAATTAAGTACATGTGTCCGTTATTATATCGGGATTCAAAGCATGTACTCCATAATATAACCAAGGTCTGATCCAATTATAAAATCAGTACAAATTGGATCACCTCTATTTTGGTCCTGCTCAATGCACACAAAGTGCACTAGTGTAATTCTATGATCAAGATAAACCACATCTAATTACACTACAACCATTCCGATGGTTTATCCAACTCCATCTCGGTTGTGAGTCTCTTCTTATACTTCTGCAAGGGGTTGATAACATAATCTTTTGTGCATCACCACACACCATGTTATCTACAATGCAAAGTATTAGATATTTTGTGCTCATACTAATATAAACATGCAACCTATAATTTTGTGATTTTCTTTCAAAACGTAGATGTTCTTATACAAAAGCAAGACATTTAGTATACATCCTAACATATTTATCTTTTGATAGAAATAAAAATTTTCTTTTGAGAAATTATCTTTATGTACCTACTTTTAGAAAGAATTTAATTTCAGTTTCTAAATTATTTTTAGATAGATATTCTATTTCTTTTAATGACAGAGTTGTTATAAAAAGGAATACAGAGATTATCTGTTCTGGTACATTGGTTGACAATTTATATACTCTTAATCCAATTTCTTCCACGATGCAATTAGAAATTAATAACACATCTTCTAACTCTAATAAGAGAAAACAATCATAAAAAATGAACCAAACGTATCTTTGACATCTAAGGTTAGGTCATATTAACCTGAGTAGGATTCAAAGGTTGATAGTCAATGGACCTTTGGGTTCATTAGGTGGTGGAAGATTTCCCAACTTGTGAATCTTGCTTGGAAGGTAAGATGACCAAGAGGCCTTTTAAGGCCAAGGGGCATAGAGCCAAAGATGTGTTAGAGTTGGTTCATTTTGATTTGTGTGGTCCTATGCCGATCCAGGCTAAAGGTGGCTTTGAATATTTCGTCTCTTTTATAGATGATTATTCAAGGTATAGATACATTTACATGATGCACCGCAAGTCTGAATGCTTTAACAGGTTCAAAGAATTCAACGCTGATGTGGAGAAACGTCAAGGTAAAAGTATCAAGACACTACGATCTGATAGTGGTGGTGAGTACCTCTTGGGAGAGTTAAGGAGTTACTTATCAGAGGTTAGGATTCAATCCCAATTGTCCGCACATGGTACACCCCAACAGAACGGTGTGGCGAAGCAAAGGAATAGGACTCTTATGGAGATAGTTAGATCAATGATGAGTTATTCTGAGTTGCCAAATTCGTTCTAGGGATATGCTTTGGAAACGATAGTGTACATTCTAAACATGGTACCATCTAAATCAGTACCCTCTACTCCCACAGAATTATGGATTGGGCGAAAGCTTAGTCTGAGACATATTCGGATTTGGGGTAGTCCAGCACATGTGCTGAAGGAAGATGCTGATAAGTTGGAATCTCGTACAGAAGTATGCTTATTCGTAGGCTATCCTAGAGGAACGAAAGGTGGTTTGTTCTATAGTCCTAAAGATTAGAGGGTGATCATTAGCACGAATGCCCAAGTTTTAGAGGAAGACTATGTGATGAACCACAAGCTCATGAGTAGGATTAATCTTGAGGGATTGAGAGGGGAAGTTCCAACTTCAGTACCAACAATACAGGAGGGTATACCACAAGTGACTGCACCGCGTGTCATAGAGGATACACAATTAGTACCTCGTCGTAGTGGGAGGGTTGTTAGACAATATGATAGATTCATGTTCTTGGGAGAGTCATCAGACTTGGTCCCTGGTGAACATGAACCTAATCCCTGGACATATGACGAGGAACTCCAAGATAAAGATGTGGTATCTTGGCAAAGGGAAATGAATTCTGAGATAGAATATATGGATTCTAATCAGGTATGGGAACTAGTAGAACCACCTAATTGTGTAAAAGCCATTAGATGCAAGTGGATCTACAAGAGAAAGAGAGGATCAGACGAGAAGGTAGAGACCTTCAAAGCAAGGCTTGTTGTGAAAGGGTATACTCAGCAAGAGGGTATCGATTATGAGGAGACCTTTTCACCGGTAGCCATGCTTAAGTTAATCCGGATTCTCTTATCTAATGCCGCCCATATGGATTATGAGGTTTGACAAATGGAAGTCAAGACAGCTTTCCTTAACGGAAGTCTTGAGGAAAACATCTATATGAAGCAACCAGAGGGATTCATTGCAAAGGGAAAAGAGCATCTTGTGTGTAAGCTTAATCAGTCCATTTATGGATTGAAACAAACTTCACAATCTTGGAATATCCGCTTTGATGAAGTAATCCAGTCTTATGGATTTATTCAAAGTCCAGATGAGTCTTGTGTATACAAGAGATGTGACGGAAACGTAGTGGTATTTCTTGTACTATACGTAGATGATATTTTGTACATTGGCAACAATGTCAAAGTATTATCAGACATAAGAGTATGGTTGTCCAAACAGTTTGATATGAAGGACTTGGGAGAAGCGGGACACATCCTTGGGATCAAAGTTATAAGGGATCGCAAGAAAAGGATGTTGTGCTTATCTCAAGCTTCATACATAGACACTATCCTAGCTCGTTTTAGCATGCAAAACTCCAAGAAAGGTTTTCTACCTTTTCGGCATGGAGTACCTCTATCTAAGGAGATGTGTCCTAAAACATCGAAGGAGATAGAGGAGATGAAGGCGGTTCCTTATGCTTCGGGTGTAGGAAGCCTCATGTATGCTATGTTATGTACGAGACTGGATATCTGTTTTGTCGTGGGAATGGTTAGCTGATATCAGAGTAATCCAGGATAGGGACATTGGACTACGATAAAGCATATATTGAAGTACCTGAGAAGGACTAGGGATTAGATGCTAGTTTATAAGGCAGATCAATTACTCCCTGTGGGTTACACGAATTCTGACTTCCAATCAGATAGGGATAAAAGTAAGTCTACCTCGGGGTATGTGTTTACTTTGGGAGGTGGAGTCATAGTATAGAGGAGTGTCAAGCATAAATACGTGGCGGACTGCACCATGGAAACTGAGTATGTGGCAGCCTTTGAGGCGGCTAAGGAAGTTGTATGGCCTAGGAACTTCTTGATGGACTTGGATGTGATTCCTAGTTTGCCCAAAGCTATCATAATTTATTATGATAACAGTGGTGCAGTTGCAAACTCAAAGGAACCACGAGCCCATAAGGCAAGTAAACACATTGAGCGTAAGCACCACCTGATACGAGAGATCATGAAGCGAGGAGAAGTTGTTGTCGCCAATATTGCATCAGAGGATAACCTAGCAGATCCTTTCACTAAGGCCCTTCCAGCGAGAGCTTTTGATAGACATATGGAGGGAATGGGAGTCAGATGTATGGCAGTTTGATGGCAACATAGTCTTTTAGTATAAGTGGGAGATTGTTAGGATGCATACTAAAAACCTAGGTTTTGTATGGGCATCTATATTTTGTAATGAGAATCACATGATCATTGTTTGCATTTTATATTTGATATATACATGCTATTGTCTAATACTTTACATTGTAGATAACATGGTGTGTGGTGCCACACAGAAGATCATGTTATCAGTCTCTTGTAGAGTATAAGTAGTGACTCACATCCGAGATGGTTTTGGACAAACCATTGGGATGGTTGTAGTGTAATTTGGTATTGGTTTATCTTGACCATAGAATTATACTAGTACACTTTGTGTGTATTGAGTAGGACTGATATAGAGGTTATTCAATTTATACTGACTATATAATTGAATCAAACCTTAGATATTATGGTGTACATGCTCTTAATCTCGATATAATAACGTGCACATATACTTAATATTTATTTCTTTGATTTATCAATGGGCGAGATTTATTTGTTAAATCAATAGGCTCGGTAAATTAGAAAATAATATTATTTACATGATATGTCATTGATTATAAAAGGAAACCATGTTCTGATACGTCAGGTTGATGATGTCCCCTTGAGGAGCTCATAAAGTTCATCATGTAAATCCTGCAGGTAAACTTGGTCCGACGTGATGATAAGGTTGAGTAGTACTACTCATGGAGTTAGATATTAATTAATTAAATTATCAGTAATTTAATTAATTAATGGACATTCGAGATCTTAAACACGGGGAGAATTTGTACACATAATAGGTGGAGCCCATATTTAATTATGAGGGTTGATGAGGTAGTTCAATAATAATCCTTTAGTGGATTGGATTATCATTAATGGATCGAGATTTGATCCATTAGGTGGCCAAGACCCAACTCCTCCTCATGGTCCCTATTGTAGCCTATAAATACCTCATGTGTCATGAGACAAGTGTAACACCCGCTTTTTTTTTTCATAAAGCGGCGTTACGTTAACATACTTGGGCATGTAGACATCATAAGGCAGCGGAATAACTTTAAGACTTACACATACATGCCCTACTACCATTCTTAACATAATGACATGAGAACTTGGCATATTAACTTTGTACTTAGCATCATATCATACTTAACATCATGTCATAGAGTTTCATAAGTCACCATTCAAACACATAAGTAGTAAAGATAGAGTTCTAGCATAAACGAGTAAACATATTGTTTTCTTGGCCAAGTCACTACCACACACATGCATTCTTGCCCTCCTGCTGCTTCCTTACAGTCCCCTTGCGTGATCTGCGGTATAAGGAAATAAGACTATAAGCACACAGGCTTAGTAAGACTCTTTCCTACTCACTAAAACCATTCATCACTTAATCATAAACACATGAAACATAAACCTAACTTGAACATAACTATGAATAAACTTACATAGCATGATACATGACATAACCTGAACATAATTCAACTTAGCATAGCCTAATACATGACATAGACATAAACATAAGGAAACATTCTTAACATGCATGGAACATGGCATAAGCATAAACATAAAGAAGCGTTCTTAACATGCATGATACATGGCAAAAACATAAACATAAAGAAGCATTCTTAATATGCATGATACATGACATAAACATAAACATAAAGAAGCATTCTTAACATGCATGATACATGACATAAACATAAACATAAAGAAGCATTCTTAATATGCATGATACATGGCATAAACATAAACATAAAACATGAACTAACCTGTATGCCATAAACATAAGCCTACTTTCCATCATATCATAGGGCATCTTCTTAACATAATCATGAGCATAAATCGTTTACTATCATGCTTATTTCTTGACATGGACATAAGTATAAGACATGAATAGCATGGCATAATGCAATACATGAATGCATGAGTCTAATGCATATACATAGGGATGCTTAACTTTTTAAAACATACTTTTAAATACTTAAACATCATCATATCATCATTGGGGGTCCCCGGCTTGTACCACATACATACATCATAAGCGCGCATCCCTAAGTAGATACGAGGTAGCGAGCCCCGACCTACTAGGGTAAGGACAGCATAGTCGGTAGTCCCAGAACCGGGGCGTTCTTAAGGTGCCCATCCCTGTTGCACAGCTTCGGTAGTGCCAGAACCGTGGACAGCATAATCGGTAGTCCAGAACTGGGGCGTTCTTAAGGTGCCCATCCCTTGGACCCATACTTCGGTCCGGTACAAGCCCATTCATAAAGTAAAATACTTTACATGCGTCATCATTCATAAGACATGGCATACATCTTCATTCATAAAACATGGCATGCATCTTCATTCATAACATGACATGCATCTTCATTCATAAACATAGCATGTGTAACGACCCGGCCCGTCTACCGGCCCATTTACCGGCCCATTTACCGGTCTCACGACCGTCGTACCATCGTACCGTCAACCATCGACCGTGTCGTCATTCATAACATGGCATGCATCTTTATTCATAAAACATAGCATGCACTTTCATTCATAAACATAACATGCATCATCATTATAGTCATAACATGCATCTTTATTCATAGAACATAGCCTACTTATGTAACCATCATTCTTATTCCTAGTATTTGCATAATCATGGCATATAAGGTAAGCATTGCATTACATTCATTGAACATGGCATGCTTGCATAGATATTTATCCTAATCCATAGAACTTGCATGATCATGATGCATAAGGTAAACATTGCATTTCATACATAAGCATGGGATCTATCTCAAGCATGCATAGGTAGGACTTCCATAAACATACCACCTACCATTCAAGTACATGGCATAGGACATAAGACATTTATAATTAAACCCTATTAAGCATGGCATCCAATCATAAACATACAAACATAAAACATGGTGCTTAAGGTTAGGGTTATAGGTAACTTAAGTTCTACCACATGCTTGAACCTTGATACATACATATATATACTTCCTGGTAAAGCATAAATCATCATTCTTCAAACCCTAACCCCATCCAAACCCTACATTCCTTTGCTTGGCCGAAACCTATAGGGATGGGTTCCATCATTCAATTAACATGTAAAATAGCATAAGGTAAAGAACCAACCATACTTTACTTATAAGACCATGGGAGGCCATTAGGGCTCATAATTAGGGTTGTCCCTAACCTTTAGCCCTCTTTCCTTGTGCTGGCCGAAACCCTACAAGGCCATGGGTGCATGGAAAAATTCCATGAAAACCCCAATCAAACATTAACACCAAACATACTCTACCATAAAGCCATTGGGACCCCCTTGCTTGAGGGAATCCCTAACTTTTTGCCCTAGATCCAACTTGGCCGAAACTTGTGGGGGTCACAAAGCCTTGTAAAAGTTCACATAAGTCCCCCTCAATCTCCCTTATATCATGATAATACACAAAACACATGCTTGAGGGTTTAGATTCATCCCTACCCATGGATTCATGAGATGGCCGAAACCCTAGGGGATCCTAGGGTACCCCAAAAATTTTCAAAAATTATATTTAATCTCTAAACATCATGAGGACACATTAGAAAACATAATAGAGATTTTTAGCATCATCATGGACTCAAAAACTCTAGTGGCCGAAACCTATGTGGGGTTCATGCCTTCTTTTCTTTTTTTTCCAACATATAATCTCAAACAACTTCATATTATGCTAAAATCCAAAAGGAACTATTATACCACAAGTGAGGGAGTCTTACCTTAGTTGATCTTGATTTTTCACCTTGATTATAGAGAATCAAAAGAACTCCTTAGACCCTAAGTCACCTCTAGCCCTTGTAGTCTTGGGAAACCTCTAGATCTTGGAGATGAGACCTTCTTGTGGAGCTTTTCCAAGGGAAAACCTCCCTTATGGTGTTCGGCTAGAATAAGGAAGGAGGAGGAGAGAAAATGCAATTGATGGAAGGAAGAAGGTAACTCCCAAACCCCCCTCTTTATAACCCATTAAGGAGGTAAATGAAGAGTCTCTTCATGACCCTTCATCTTCTTCTAAGCCTTAACCAATATCCACTTCATTTCCTCCTAGCACTCCCTTGCTAGGTGAATTGGTTAAAGCATACATGGTTGTGCAAGAGGTCTAAGGTTCAATCCTTGGTCTATGCACATTATTTTCCATTTTATTTTTATTTTATTTTTCTTAATATTCGAAAATCCCCTAAAAATCCCTCCATAATTATGTTAATATTTCCCATTAAAATTCCTTTATATTTCTATAAATTTAACCTAAAATTCACCAATAATCATGGTACTAGAAAGCCCATATAAGGCCCATTAGTGCCCATTTCCTCAATTTAATTGGAAAAGGTATGGATTTCTAGGCTAAAATTCATGTCAATACTTCTAGGTCCCTCGGAAAATTATTTAGACATGCTTAATATTTTAAAGAAATATTAAGAAAATTTTCCGGGTCGTTACAACAAGGCATAACCATCCAATACAACCCTAAGCCTCTCTCTTCCTCTCCGTCTCATATTCTTCTCTCTCCTAGGGGTTTCGGCGCCGCAACTTGCAAGGAGGAGGGCTCAATGGGGAAGAAGGAAGAAGACCTCATCATCTTCTCTTCTCTTCTTCTTTCACTTCTCTTCCTTCGGGCGCACGCAGCTAGGAAGGAGAGGGAGCAGTCGGAGGCAAGAAAACTTCTTCTTGTGGCGCCAACGGTGTGGAAGATGGTGGAGGACAGCGATTAGGGTTTGGAAGAGGAAGAGTATTCTTCACTCTTCTTCTTCTTCTTCTTCTTCCTCTTCATCTTGTTCTCCTCTTTCTCCTTGGTGTACGCAAGCTTAGAGCAAGGAGGAGGGGCACCGGTGCAAGCAACCACAACCGAAACCTAGGG
The DNA here is from genome assembly GCA_024364735.1 of Boesenbergia rotunda. Lineage (NCBI taxonomy): Eukaryota > Viridiplantae > Streptophyta > Magnoliopsida > Zingiberales > Zingiberaceae > Boesenbergia > Boesenbergia rotunda. Next base: position 16,976 of record JAGFNQ010006663.1, read on the forward strand.
TTTCGGCGACAATAAAGAAGGTGAAGGGATTGTTGGTGCCGGAAGCACCAAAGTCAAACCTGTGTTTTGATAATAGCAAAGGGTTCAGAAGTTAAGGTATGTTGTGATCTAACAAGGTTAATCAAGTATGCAGGTAAAGTCCTAAGTACACTAGGCACTAAGACTTGGTTCTATGAATTAGACACCAAGTCCTGGCCGCGGGCTGGGTAACTAAGTCCTAAGGTAAGGTTGGGCACTAAGTCCTGGCCAAGGGCTGGGCACCGAAGACCTGTTTCAAGGAATTGGGCACTAAGTCCTGGCCGAGGGCTAGGCACCAAGACCTGGTTCGAGGAATTGGGCACTAAGTCCTGGCCGAGGGTTGGGCACCGAAGACCTGGTGAGTAATGCTGGGCACTAAGACCTGATCCGGGGGATTGGGCAAAAGTCCAACTAGAGGAGCTGGTTGGCAAACAGGTAAATTCTCCCGAGAGGAGTAGGTGAGGACGCATTCCTCATAGGAGGGAACATTCGGCGTCGATTCGACCTAGGGTTCCATTTGGGAGACCCAAAGTCAGAACCAAGACAGCTTAGGCTATAAACAATGTTTAATATATTATGTATATTTGCTTCTTGTGTTTGGAATTAACCCTGGTTGCAGGAAACGAAGGGATTGAGTTTCTGCAGCTCAGGCGCCTCATTGGAAAGAGGCGCCTCACTGGGGTAGGCGCCTGTATCCCCAGTGCAAGGCCAAACCAAGTCATTGAAGCAAACTGCCACGAAAGCCTTTAGACGAAGTCAAGCTAGGCGCCTGTGTTAGCACGGGCACCCCAGTCAGCTTAGGCGCCTCAATGAAGGGGATAAGCACTGACCAAGCCTGCGGATTAGAGTTCACGCAGGAGATGCCACGTGTAGGCGCCCCTTCAACATAGGCGCCCAAGCGACCACTATAAAAGGGGGTTCACCCCCAAGGCTTCGACACAACTTGCAAATCACGCTCTCAACACTTTCGCTCAAGCGCTACTCTCCGGCACGCTCTGCACTCACGATTCAAGCGTCGACGACGACCCGCTGCTCCGAAATTCCATCCACTCCGGTCGTCGGTAAAACCTTTAATTTCTTAAGTGTTTTAACTTCCTTTTTAATTCTATATCTGTACTCCAAATTGTAAACATTCTTTGAATATAGAATTGCCCATCGTAAATGGTAATGGACCATGGGCCTTGGAGTAGGAGCCGACCGCGACTCCGAACCAAGTGAAACAAACTGTGTTAGCGACTTTGTTTTACTCTTTCCGCTGCGTAATTTCTCTATTTATCTGAAAATTTTCCGATCGATATTCACCCTCCCCTCTATCGATTTACTCCAATCCAACAAGTGGTATCAGAGTGGGTGGCTCAAACTTGGTGCAACCATTAGTTTGAGAATTTTTTTCGGATTTTCAAATTTTAAAATTTTTTTCTCGCTCGAATTTTCTCGTTAATCGAGGTTGGTACAACACCACTCGATCTTTTTCCGTTGTTAATATTTCTTCCCTCACTACTAATCCAAGACCAAGTCTTGGTACATTTTTGTTATTTCTTTTGTGTACGAGGTTTATATTCAATGGCCAATCAAGAATGGAATAGTGCCCGTCCACCCTGATTCTCTGGCAAGGATTTCAGATCTTGGAAAAGTCTAATGGAATCCCACCTGAAGGCCAATCTGGATTTATGGTTCATAATCCAAACAGGGTTCACATTCCCCACAGAAGATGGAACATCGATCACTTGGGACAAATTGGACGAACCAACTCTGAGGAAGATCGAGACTGATGCTAAGGCAACAGTAATATTAAAATGTGGCCTACCCAATGAAGAATTGAAGCGGGTCAGATCCTTCAACTGTGCCAAAGAGATGTGGGAGAAGCTAATCAACCTACATGAAGAGAGCTCCAATATTGAGATCTTAGAAGGTGTGATGTCTGACTCATCGAAGGATTCAAATGATGAAGAAGAAGATAAGGTAAGTTATTTTGCATTCTTGGCTCAAGCACAAGTAGCTGAGACAGACTCAACACCCGGCGTCAAAATTGACTTTAGATCAAAAGATGAGATAGAATCTGTACCTGACTTCAAAATTGAACCAGAGTCAGAAAACAAGTTTTCCAAGACAAAATTGGTAACTAATTTTGAATCGTTTTCTGAATTAAGATTAAATAATCAAGCTGATATTGCAATGGTCGAGGAAGGTATAGTTTCCATTGCAGGGAAAACTCCAAGAGAACTGCAAAAGAGGCCTCAACCAGTACCTGAGTCCGACTTAGACTCAGAATCTGAAGACGAAGAAAGGGATCGTCGGAAACTGATCCGGTTGGCTCGCGACCACTACAAAATGCTGAAGAAACAATCAAGCAAAAGAAAGATGGCTAAAATCAAGGGGGAGACATCCAAAAAGAAATCAAAAGGTAACGTTGTAGATTTAAAATCTAACAGTCATATAGTATGTTATAAATGCAGGGGGAGAGAGCATTACCAAGACCAGTGTCCCACTCGTAAGAGTCGGCCTTCACCGTCTACAATAAAAAGAGCTCCCAAGATTACCGGACAAACAATCGACAAAGGTAAATTTATAGTATTTGAAAATCCAGTATTTACCTTGAATAATGTGATTGATTCATATAAATTAGTTAAGGTAAATTTAAGAAAATTGAAACAAGAAAATGAAACCCTGAAACATAAGGTCAATATGCTAGAAAATTTAATTCATAATCTTGCTGATTTCGAAAATCTGGAGTATTACTCCAATTGTGACCTTACTTAGATAATTGTTTGCTTTAATTGTGTTGCTTTTTATTTTTTTTTATGCTTAGAATTAGCATTGATTAGTTTAAGGACTAAAGAGTTACTTAAAACTTGAACAACCTAGTATTAGGTGGAGGTGAGATGATAGTAAGTTAGGGAAGCCTTTCTAATAAGGTCAAGTGGGGTAAGGCGTACCCTACTCGGTCTGTTTAGTCTGGTGGAACTAGCCGAAGCTACCGATCCGAAACCTAAACTAGTTAGACCAAAATTTTTCAAGAAGTAATTTGAAAATGAATTTTCGGTAAAAGGCTTTGTCAAGGAAAGGGTTGTTGCTCCAATAAGGCTATGGCTAAAGAAGGCCTCTGTGCGTCGCTAAGACCTGGAAGCCAATTATCGAAACTCAAATTAATTTACTATTTGATAAATTTGAATCTAACACATGTTTTGATTAAATCTTAGATTTAACACTAATTCAAAGATAAAGATAAAAACATCTCACAAAACAGATAAGGTAACCTATTTTGACATGTAGATCTTAGGAACTGGGTGAGATGTCTAGGTCCTAATAATGTAGTTCAATACTTTTTCAAAATCAACTCAATTTTTTCCCAAAATTAACTCTAAATTAACTCTACATATTTTCCACTCAACATTTTTTTCAAAACTTAAATTTCATTTGTTTTCAAAATTAACTCATCAAGTATTGATTGAATAATACTAAGATCTAGGACTTGATTGGGTCAATTATTGATTGGTCAAACCTAGTCAACACAGTCAAACTTGGTCACTACTGAAGTCCCTTAAGGCACTTAGATAGAGTCAGACGGTATCGGATGCAGGGTTTTTTTTCTTCTTTATTCATATTTTTGAAAAACCTTATGCTCTAAAACTTATTATCATCTCAAAATAAGGTTTTCAAAAATCGATTCAAAACCCTTGTTATATCACTATCTCTTTGAAAAATTATTATCATTTATCATCATTTCAAAATATTTTTCGAAAACTATACTATCATTCCAAATTATGTTTTCCAAAATTATCTCCTTGAAACTATCATACTTAAAAGGTCGTTCAAAATTATTCTTTTAATTTTGATAAACCCTAAAGATACAGAGGAAGTCTTCTTCATGATCTACAAGGTTTCCTAGGAATGTGTCAGACTGGAAAAGAAACTAAGTCAAGTAAAATATTGTGTTTTTAAAAGTACTATTAGTTTTCAAAATACTAATAGTTTTCAAAGTATAAATATTTTTCAAAGTATAAATATTTTCAAAGCACAAATATTGTGTTTTCAAAAGTACTAATAGTTTTCAAAATACTAATAGTTTTCAAAGTATAAATATTTTTCAAAGTATAAATATTTTTCAAATCACAAATATTTCTCAAAGTACAAATATTTCTCAAAGTGCCAATATTTGTTAAGTAGAAAATATGTTTCAAAGTACAAATTGTTATTTTTAGTACTAAGTACAATATTTTTTGAAAAAAAAAATTTTGTGTTAAGTACAAGATTTTTCAAAGAACCATTGTTTCCAATATTTTTCTAAGTACTAATGGTTGAAGTATAAAATATCTTTCAAAATGCAAGGTTTTGCATAATTTTTTTTCAAAGTGTACTATATTTGGCTAAGTGAAATTATTTTTAAAAGTGCATAATTTTCTTTTGGTTAAAGTCCTTTTCTAAATGAATTTTTTTGGCAATATTAAGTTCAAAATATTTTTTCTAAAAAGTTTCCAAGTGCACAATACTTTTTAAAGTATAATTTTTTTGGGGTGCAATTTAAGTACTTAATTCTTTTCTAATATTTAGTCCTTTTTCAAGAAGGAAGATTTTTAAAATTGTTTTGTTAAAAATGATATGTTTTTCAAAAATTATACTAAGTACTTTGCAAAGGAAAGAAGTTTTGTTGGTGAGATTCATAGATCAAATTCAATTCAGTGGGTCTTTCACTTACAATTTTTTTTCATCAAGAACGCTTTATGAAACCATTTGACCCCCAACTAGACAAGTCTAGATTAAGTGGGTTGGTCCTTTTGTAATTCACCAGAGTTGGTTCAATACGGACTTCAAATTTTTTAACTAGCTCAAATTCAAAATTAACATACAATAGTTGTTATCATTTTTTTTATATATGGCAAAGGGGGAGAGAAAGGAGAAAAGAGAGAAAAATTTTCTTTCAATAAATTTTTCAAAGTTTTATCTCTTCTCTTTTTCAAAAAGTAAAGTAAAATGTCTAAGTGCTTCAAAATTTGTTTTAAGTACTTCAAATATTTTAAGTGCTTCAAATTTTTTCTAAGTGCTTCAAATTTGTTAAGTGCTTCAAATTTTTTAAGTACTTTAAAAATTTCATCTAAGTATTTCTAAGAGCTTTCAAAAATTTCTAAGTGTTTCAAAATTTTCGAAGAGCATTTTTCTATATATTTCTAAGTAAAATTTTCCTTAGCAAACAATGTTTGTCTGAGCAAAAACCTGTTGAAATTTTTTAGCAAAAGTTTTTAAGTAAAATTTTTTCTTAGAAAACAAATCTTTGCGAAAACTTGTTGAAAAATTCCTTAAAGAGTTTTTATTTCAAGTAAAATGTTTTTTTGCACAAACTGTTCTTAACCGAAATCTTTCTAAGTGTGCAAAAATGAAACCATTTTAAAATTTTGATTAAATTATTTTTGTAAAATAGCCTTGTAAGTAAAAGTTTTTTAAACCAAAATTTAGGCTTGCAAAACTTGTCTAAGTGGAAAATTGTCTAAGTGTAAAAGAGTTTTTTGGTAAAAATGTTTTTGCAAAACACTTAGTCTAAAAAGTTTTTTGGTAAAAATGTTTTGGCAAAACACTTAGTCAAACATAAAAACACTTAGAAGTTTTACAAAAACTGAATGCTTGTTTGAGGGGGAGAATGCTTGTTTGAGGGGGAGAATGTTTATTTCAGGGGGAGATAATTGAAAAGTGTTTAAGTAATCTTTCTTGTTAGATGTGCTATAAAATATTTTTTTAACATAACTTTTTGAACCGTGTTGCCATAAATCAAAATGGGGGAGATTGTTGGTGCTGGAAGCACCAAAGTCAACCCTGTGTTTTGCTAATGGCAAAGGGTTCAGAAGTTAAGGTATGTTGTGATCTAACAAGGTTAATCAAGTATGCAAGTAAAGTCATAGGTACACTAGGCACTAAGTCCTGGTTCTATGAATTGGGCACTAAGTCCTAGCCGCGGACTGGGCAACTAAGTCCTGACGTAAGGTTGGGCACAAAGTCCTAGCCGAGGGCTGGGCACTGAAGACCTGGTTCGAGGAATTGGGCACTAAGTCCTGGCCGAGGGCTGGGCACCGAAGACCTGGTGAGTAAAGCTGGGCACTAAGACCTGATCCGGGGGATTGGGCAAAAGTCCAATTGGAGGAGCCAGTTAGCAAACAGGTAAATTCTCCCGAGAGGAGTAGGTGAGGGCGCGTTCCCTGTAGGAGGGAACATTAGGCGTCGGTTCGACCTAGGTTTCTATTTGGGAGACCCAAAGTCAGAACCAAGACAGCTTAAGCTGTAAACAATGTTTAATATATCATGTATATTTGCTTCTTGTGTTTAGAACTAACCCTAGTTGTAGGAAACGAAAGGACTGTGTTTCTGCACCTCAGGCGCTTCATTAGAAGGAGGCGCCTCACTAGGCTAGGTGCCTGTATGGATACAGGCGCCCCAGTGCAAGGCCAAACCAAGCCATCGAAGCAAACTACCATGAAAACCTTTGGACCAAGTCAAGCTAGGCGCCTGTGTTAGCACAGGCGCCCCAGTCAGCTCAGGAGCCTCAATGAAGGAGATAAGCGCTGACCAAGCCTGCCGATTAGAGTTCGTGCAGGAGAGGCCACGTGTAGGCGCCCCCTTCAACATAGGCGCCCAAGCGACCACTATAAAAGGAGGTTCACCCCCAAGGCTTCGACACAACTTGCAAATATCGCTCTCAACACTTTCACTCAAGCACTACGCTCCCACACGATCTGCACTCGCGATTCAAGCGCCAACGACGACCCGCTGCTCCGAAATTCTATCCACTCTGGTCGTCGGTAAAACCTTTAATTTCTTAAGTGTTGTAACTTCCTTTTTAATTCTATATCTGTACTCCAAATTGTAAACATTCTTTGAATATAGAATTGCCCATCATAAACGGTCAAGGACCGTGGGCCTTCGAGTAGGAGCCGACCGCGACTCCGAACCAAGTAAAACAAACTGTGTTAGTGACTTTGTTTTACTCTTTCCGCTGCGTAATTTCTCTATTTATCCGAAAATTTTTGGATCGATATTCACCCCTCCCCCCTCTATCGATTTACTCCAATCCAACAGGGATCCCTAGGGTTTTGGCCAAGCTAGGGTTTGGAAGAAGCTGCCTTGGTGACTCTATTTCTTGGAAGACCGTCGCCCACATGACGCCCAAGAAGAGGTTAGGTCATACAATAGAAGATCACGAGGAAAACAAGAGGTATAATTTCTTCTTTTGGTTCCTTCATGTTCTTGATTAATTATTATATGTTGATTAAACATGGACCCCGAAGATAAACACAAAAATTGACGATCCATTCATCGTCTATTCCACGGCTAATCGATTAGACGAGTTAGATTGCTTGAACAACAAGTTTGTTCAAGCGGTCACTTGAATCGATTAGTATGATGATGAGTCGGTTGTTTGGGTAATTCATCTCCATCCGAATTTATTTTAATTAATAAAATTTTAGTCCGGGGACATGGAGAAGATTCCCATGCACAACCGAAACCAACAACAGGGTGGACTATAAAGGCGATCACTGTTATGTATCAAATTATGCGGAGAGATGTGAGTAATATAGATTGGATCTATCCCTCCCATATGACGGGAGTGATATCTGCGGCCCCTTGATCGAGTAGGACTACTAAAATGCATGGTCATGCTTAAATGAGCTAATATGAGATATTGAGCTCATTTGGTTGAGTGAGTCTACTTGGGGATCAAGAAATATAAAGATTGATTAGAGGATGACACAGTTTATGCTTTATTGATCAATCGAGATATCGATAATAGAAGAAAAAAATTATACATTATAATAATCATGGAAAGGTTATGTCAGATCTCGACATTCTCGTCACTTGGGTAGCAATGATGCATTGCAAGATACCGTTCATTGTTTATGTATCTAAAGTGGTTTAGATACATTGCTAATATTACGAGAACCTATTAGGTCACACACAAAGGATACGATGTCTCGGAGATAAGATGATTTTAGTTTGACTAAAATGTGATCCGAAATTGGATTAATTGAGTTAGACTCAAATGATTGAGTCTAATCTAAGTTAGACTCATTTAGATTAGATTCAACAACTTAAAAGGGATTAGTGTTCATTAAAAGGGTTTAATGGACTTTATTAAAGAAGAAGACCAAGAGAACAAAACCCTTTGTATTCATTGGATGAATACAAAAAGTTAAAAGATACGAAGAGGCTTTGGTATTCATTGAGATTAATGGGAATTAATAGGTTGAGAAGACCAAAAGTCAAAGACCTTTTGTATTCTAAAGCTTGACTCTAAAAGGGTCATTTTGGTGGAAAGAAAACAATGTCTCTCTCCTTATTCTTCCTCCTCTCCCTCTTGCTTGGTCGAAACTCCCTTTGGTGGAATTTTGGTTTTTGTGCTTTGTGAACCATCCCAAAGTTGCTAGCACAACTAGGGTGGTTCTTCTCCGAGGCTTAGATCGTGTTTGTGTGGATACTACTACAGGCATGGACACTCTAAACGTGCAAGAGATCTAGTGAACCAAAGGACTAACGGGATAACCGAAGGGCACGCATCAAAGGTATAACCCTTTAGATAGAAACTTCTTATGAGTTTTTCGAATGGTTCACTCGAGGGATCTTATTTTCCGCTACATGTATGTGATGTTTTTTTATAGAGATCCCTACACCACCATCCTTGCATTGCTACATGCTGACGATCATTGGCTCCCTTATGGTCTGAGGTCATCTACTGTTACATGATCTACACACACGACCACTCATGGGTTAGTCGATACTAGTGTGTGTGCAGTTGCCCTGGGCTGCTCCGCTCGGCCGCTCATGGGTAGTGGTTTTGGAGCGTGGTAGTAGGCAGGGATCCCTCCTCTTTCTAGTGACATGAGAAGATGAGAGAGATATCTCCAACATTTTGACATGGGGAGGAGTGTTTACTCCACCAGCATTCTATCCACTCGGTCACTCATGAACAATGATGGCAGAGTACGTATAGTGTTATAGCCCTACCCACTCGGCCGACATATATGACATGTCTCGATGGCTTGATTAGTGTCAGGGGTGATGACCATGTCATTGCATTATGTACATGATGCATGAGATTGCATTTGCTTGTGCTTGTTGTATTTATTTGTTGCATATGCTTGACATGCACATACATAAGGTATTATGTATTTTAGTTCGATGACCTTGCACCAGCTCGTGTGATACGAGCCTTTATGATCAAGATAGGCTGATTTTAGTATGTACATTCATTTAGTACTTCAGTTATGTATATTTTGATATTCCCCTGAGACTGTATCCTGTTGTTTCCTTATAGCTTGTATAACTATTATATTGTCATGTCTGTTTATCTCTATACCCGCAGAGTTCACTTGAACTCACCACCGCTCATTTTATTTTATGTTTCCAGGATGATGTCTATCGGGAGAGCCCAGCTGCCAGTCCCATGTCTTCGACGTCTCTAACTTTGGTTTTCCGCTTTATTTACGGATATTAGTTTGCTATATTTCATACTTTATATTTATTTGCGTCGTGGGATTGTATTTACGTTGTGTTGTTGAATGGACTGTACTTTTGAGTCCTTTGTTTGGCTTTATGTAATATGGTTTTGTTGTGCGTCTGTCCAGATGGAAAATCAGGAAAGTTTTATTTGATTTATGATATAGATGTATTATATTTTATGTACTCTGACTTGGATTGGTCGTGATATGTTATTGGAGGCCATGGAGGTCATATTATGTTTGTATGAGAATTCATATTGTCCATCGTACAAAGGAGATGTCGTTTGATTTATATCAGACCAACAACTTCACTCTAGAGGCGTGACACAAAAAATAAATAATACGAATAAATAATAAAGTAACAAATATAAACAAGAGATAAAGAAAAGGAAATATATAAAGAAATAAAGAAAATAAAGATATAAATATAAAATATAGAAATAATTCAAGAATAAAAAATAAAGAAAGAAATATAAAATATAATTAAATTAATTAATAAATTTTAAAAATATTGGTTACATTTATAAAAATATGATTGGAGAAAATAAAGATATTTAAAAATGACAAATTATTTTTGATAACAAAAAAGTTAAATATATAAGAAAGTAAATAATAAATTTTAAAAATAAATACAAGACAAAACAAATATAAAAATTATAAATAATCAGGCCCGCGTAGGACCTGAAATTTGGGGAGATCAGACCCACCATTGAAACAACAAGTGACGGGTGTATAGCATCCTTTGGAGTTGTGTGGTTAACGATCATTGTCTTCTTCCTGTTTTCTTCGCGATCGAAGGTACCCTGTCTTCCTCCTTTGCAGCCATGTGGTTAGCGTCCTCATCATCGGACCACTGGGATTGTACATACCTTTGTTTTTAGTTTTTATTTAAGTCATGGTTTTCACCTAGGGTTTTCAATAGTCTTTAGTCAATGATCGAATCTGAGCAGACCCTTTATCTATGGAATCTAAGAGTTTGTTTGTGTGTGTGATTGTTGATTTATGGTTGCTAAGTTTGGGATGGCTTCAAAAACAATCATCGTCAAAGCAAGGCACTCCAAAAAAATTCGTCGTCACAACAAGGTGTTGCTCGATGTAAAAAAGGATAGTTGAGTCGAGAAAAAAGTAAAATCCTTTGCAAATATCCAAGTTATGTCAACAGAGGATAAACTAAAAGAATGAACTCGAAAAGTAGCCTTTGTCATTTTAAAAAATTTATTGATTATGTTCAACCGACAGCAGCACAAGAATAGTTGATTCGAGTCACATGCTTTTCGTGGGTCCTTGACCTCCCAAATAGTTCTCCTGTAAGAGCTCAGGTCCAAAATATGTTTGATAATTAGGATCAAGAGGAACATACCTTTATCTTCCACGGTAAAAAACTCAAATTCACAAAGGTAGATATTTCACTAATTCTAGGGCTACCTGACAATGGAGAGATAATCTAACTTGATTTAAACGAAGCCTCTAGCCCATTGTACAAGGAGTATATCTATGAGTTTGATTGTTCTACCCAGCATTTGGAGAAACTTATGATGAAGTCAAGATCAAATGACAAGATGTACTGTCAGTTTTACCTACTATATTTTTTTGCTACTATTATATTTTGCGATAGTAGCAACGTTGTTAGAATTTCTGTGCTCTCACTGATTGACTGCATAGATGAGTTTGACAACCTAGCTAGGTATAATTGGTGTAATGTCGTGTATAGTTTCATGGATCCTCAGTTGGAAGCCATTGGTTTGGAGATTACGTTGAGGCCAAAAACACATGTAGATGATTCAATGCAAAACCCCAAGGCCCCCTTGTGTTGGGACCGGATGCATGTTGACAAGGATACGGGTTCGTAATATTTTAAAATTTTACGTGCAGCGAAAGAATTAGCATAAAATAATTTCACAAATTATTTTAACCACGTATCTAGCATGCGACCTTATGATGTGTGGATGTAATCATAAATTAAAACTTTGCGGAAAAGTAAACTAATTTACTTTGTACCTCGTGTAACTCGAAGAAAGGGACGAGATCCAACCGTAGCGTCCCTTGGAAGCTCCGCCTCTATTCGCGTCCACGCCGAGTTCTCTTTGGGATGACTTCGCAAAGTCATGAGTTTTGTGCTGACGAGAACTACTAGATTCTTGGAAGGCACAACTAGAAGAACAAGAGAAAAGAATGGAAACTTACCAACAAGAAACGGAATCTAAATTCCGAGAAGGAAGGAGATGCGTCCCGCTTCTTCTTCTTCTTGTTTGGCTCCTTCTTGATGATGGTTGCTCACGCCAATCTCAAGGTGATGTGAGGGAGGTGCGCCGGCCCTAAGGGGAGGAGGCGCCGGCCCTAGGGTTGAGGTGCGCCGGCTCTTGCAAGAAGAAGTGGGCGCCGGCCCTAGGAGAAGAGAGAAGGAGAGGGAGAGATTAAGAGAGAGGGAGAGAATTAATCTCTTGATTACTCAATTGATTAAGGAATTCAAGCTAGCCTTGGTTCCTTTATATAGTAACCTCTCCCTTGCCAAGTCTCCCTCTTAAGGAATTTTCATAAGAAATTTATCCTATAAATTCTCTTATTAATTATTCCGTTTAAGCTAAGTTTTATTATAACTAACTTTATAATAAAACAAATACCTTCTCTCCTTTTATTATGGAATAAATTTTATAAGAAATTTATAAACTTTCTTATTATGGAAAAATCAATTCATAATTGATTTTATAAAATTAAAATAAACCATTCCATGGATCATTTTAATTTCCATGAAAGAATAAATTTCTATAAATTTATTTATATAAATTTCTTTACACAAATTTATTTATCCATAATTTATAAAACAAATCGCGCTAGATTTATATTATTAATTAAACCAAATAAATTGGTTTCTTCCCCTTGTTGTGGCCGGCCAAACCAAAGGGGGTTAGCACCCTCTTTGGCCGGCCAAACCAAACCGAACCGATCACGAATTAAACTCATTTAATTCGCCCAATAAGCCTTCAAAAGACTTAGCCATTTTAAGTTTCCGTTGCGCCTCTGATTAACTCAGATTCGACTTATTTCTCTTGATTGGAAAATCTAATTTTTAACTCGTTTTAAATCCCTCAGATTACTCGTAGTGCGTGTGACTAAATAGGCTTTCGATTTATGTTGGCCGTCTATAATCAACTAATTATAGAACGATCATGAGTGGCACCTAGTAGTACATCATGACCCCCAATTAATCGAAAGATCAACGGTTTGACCTCGGAAGTAATTCTGAAACCCTTCAGTAGCTCTAATGAATCGTGCCCCATTCCCTTCACCATCTTATACCCACTTGGTTCAGGACATGGTCTGTTTGTGTCAGTCCCCACTAGACTGACTACGTCACACCTAGCCCAAGTAGTGTCTTTCTCGTCCTTTGGATTTCTAATTACTCTCATGTATTAAGAGACTCGCACTCTAAACATGACATGCTCTGGCCAGAGGCTTTGAGTAACAATCCGACAATAGGCCTGGGTATACATCTCCTCACAAGGAGTGGTGAATCCTTTGTAGGCTGTTCAAACATCTTCGGGCACTTCGGCTTATACCCAATCATCCTGGGTCCACATCTCCTTGGAGATGCTTGCTTAAGATGTTAAAGTATAAGTCTCCATGACCAAGATGACTTGAACACCGCAAGTCAAAGGAACATCGCACTTAAGCTGCAGTAAGAACTTCATTGACATATCTATATAGATTACCATATGAAGTTTTACAGCTAGTCACTCCAATGAACTAGTTCCCTCGACTAGCATCCATGTTTATCTCCGGACATCCCAATGCCACCAGCCAGTGAGAATCAGCTGATTAGAGAATAACCCATGCTAGTCTCAACAGAATTGATAGTGTCCATTTTTATCAATTCATCGACTAGGGATATTTTCAATACTTCACAATTGCACATTTAGAGATAATCACTAGTTGTGATCCCATCACAAATTCTCTTATGTTGTGAATTGTATTGCGGACATTCAGTAGATGAGTTTAAGATCCCAATCAAATACACAAACATGTATACTCAAATAGTGAATTATCATTTATTAAAATAAATGTTTACAATCATAAGGCGATTGCCTTAGGACACTTATCTCATATCACTAACACCTTGCTCAAGGGATTTTGAAATATTTTGGCTGTAACTTAGATTATATATAGCTTACCATAATTTTTTTTGGACATTATTTACTCATTATAATCACTTTGTAGGTATGGGTGAGTAAGCAAATCAATAGTTCTGCTCTAGATTATCCTAATAGATTTCCAAGAATTCTTCAGTGGAGTTGGCCTAACAATCATGCTGACACTGTGAAAAAGATGATAGACCATGTGAGTGTAGATAAAATTGTTGTTGATTTATGTTCAGCAAAGTCAGAGGCGAATTTGGTACCACACTAGTCTCCTCCAACTCAAGCACTTGAGGGGTTTGGCCAAGGATCTTTACAGCAAGCTAAAGAAGGTATCCTATAGGGCAGAGATATGGTAGGCTATAATGAGTGCATGGAAAAGTCAAAACAAATCGAGATTTTACAGCAACAATTATCTATAACTGTTAAAGGTTTGGAGGAAGTTAAAAGTGTGATGGCACGGCCGTAAATGAAAAGGAGTATCTCTTATCATCAAAGGATATATTAATTACTGAGAAGGATTCCCAACTTAGAGATAAAGATGTTCAAAAAAGAGAACTTCTTGAGGCACATAAGGATTCGAGTGGCAATGTTGTGATGGAACAAAGACTATTAGCTGCAAAAGATAAAATCATAGCAACTGCTAAGAATAAAATTCAAATGTTCTTAAAACAATTGGAAAGCAAAAGCTCAGATGAGCCACTACCTACAAATTTTAGACAAGGGCCTAAAAGAAAGAGAACGGAGAGAAAACAAGTGTACGAAGGCAAAGGCAAAGAGATTGTTGAGGATGATGATGTAGATGAAGAAGCTCCTGTCCCATCAATTACTAAACAACAATTGGAACCACAATATCTGACCAGCAAGCAGATAAAAGTAAAAAAATTCAAAAGGTGAAAAACAGAATCTTGAAGAATGCCAAGCCATTGTTTAAGAAGAATAAAGATGCTGAGATAGTAGAAACATTAGTAAATCTCAGTAAGTTAAAGTGAGTTAGTTGGTATCACAATTGCATAATAATGTAAAACAATGATGATTCTTGCAATTCAATAATAATATTTAATAAATCCCTTGTTATTAAGTTTTTTAGTTTATTTATGTAGGTTTATGATATGGTCCAACAATACCTTCTAATTAGATATACAATCTTTTTTGACTATATTTGATTGGAATGATAACACTAATGGGGATTGCATAAATACATACTGGACAATTTTAGTTAACGAGACCAAAACCTCAAACTCACCATACCACCCCTCTATATTATGTGGGGTGGGGTCTGATGTAAGTAATTGAGCATCTTATTTTGTTGCTTTTTTCTAGGATTTAGTCCACTCACAGTTTTCTCTAAAAACAAAGGATATGTTTGGAGTGATGTACACAGCGACACTGGAACAAACTATTGCAACTGATACAGACAAGTCCATTAGATATATCATCTATCCTATAAATAATGCAGATGATCATTAGCTTCTATTGGTGATAGACCTGGAGGAAGGTAATATAATTCATTATAATTCTCTCGGTGTCACAAAAAGTTAAAATGCTATGTTTGAGAAAACTGTAAGTTTTATATTTTATATATACACCATTAAGTAGCATTAAATATGTATTTTTTTTGCTAATGTCATTTGTGTGTAGGTGGCATTTTTTAAGAAGATGAACTGGTTTATTACCTCAGATGGCATAAAGGATTGTCATCTATTGTCGGAAAAGACTATAATAAAATTAAAGTAAAAGGCCCCATACAATGCAAATCATAAGTATTGTTGAGGCAATCTGTGGTCCGGAGTGACCAATGTTGAGGCAATCGGCCCTTAAATGATTGGAAGATCATGGTTTTGATGTGTGGGCGAATATGTTTAAGGTTAGAGTGTTATGTTGTATTTGATATGTGTGATTGAGTTTGCAGGACTTGGAGAATCACACATGGTGGACATATCCGAGGGACGAGAGCCGAGGGAGGAGAGCTCCGAGGGCAAGCCAGGAAGTGGACTTCAAGGGCACACGTGAAGGGTGGCATGGAGGCAAGCCAAGGGAAGGCTTGTGTGCGCATCCGAGGGACGATAGCCAGAGGAAGAGGACTTCAAGGGACGAGCCAAGGGAGCAGACTTGAAGGCACACGTGAAGGAGAAGGTCCGGAGTGGCTGGAGCTGAGCTGGGAGGCAGGGCAGTCGACTGGCCCAGAGGCAGTCGACTGCCAAAACCCATAGAAAGTTTGCGGCCTCGGACCAGTCGACTGGCATTTGGGCAGTCGACTGGTATACCCCGAAAACTAGCCGTTGGCTAGCAATTAATGCTAGGCCAGTCGACTGCCCCAATGGCAGTCGACTGGTGCGGGCTGGACAGATTGTGAATCTGTCCTGATCACCTATAAAAGGAGAACTTTTTGTACGTGCACGGTACGGTTCCGTACAGTGTCGAAGTGCTGCTCGTGTGTAGAGTGATTCTTGCTTCCTCTCTCGTATTTCTACATCTGTAAAGAGGAAGATCTTGCTGTAAAGGTTTCTCCACCTCAAGGAGACTTTTCGATAGTGAAAAGTGGTGCTCGCAGCGTGGATCCTTGGACTAATCACCCATCTGGGTGGATACCAAGTAAACGATAAGTGTTAGCAGTGTTTTTGATTTCTTTGCATATTATTTCCGCTGCGCTAACGATTCTGTAGAGATCCAAGATCCGAAAAAATGCATTCACCCCCCCCTCTGCACACCTTAAACGATCCTTCAGTTGGTTCAGAGCGAGTGCGTTTCGGAAGATCTAACAGTCAACCGAAGCAATTGTAATGGTGTTTCAAGAGGGATACTCCACCGCACGACCACCCTTCTTCGACGGGATGACTTCGCCTATTGGAAAGGTAGGATGCAATACTACCTCATGAATGATATTGAAAATTGGATAAGTGTTACAGATGCTTCAAGGCGCCTGTCGATGAAAGAGGAGACCCAACACCAATGAGATCATGGTCGAAGGAGGTGATGAAAAGGGCGCAATCAAATGCCAAGGCCACCACCACATTGCAATGCAGACTCTCGAAGGAGCAACTGAACAAGGTGGGGCCGTTCAAGAGCGCCAAGGAACTATGGGACAAGTTGGTTGAACTGAACGAGGGGTCAAACGAGTCCAGAAGAGCCAAGAAGGACTTGCTAGTGGCCCAACTACAATCCCTCTCCATGAAGAGCAACGAGACCGTCAGCCAGCTACATGGAAGGGTAAAGGAAGTGATAAATGAGCTCCATGTGATTGGGGAGAAGATTGAGAATTGGGACATCGTCAGGTATGTTTTACAAGCCTTCCCGAGAACCACCTTGTGGGCATCCATGGTTGATGCATACAAGGTATCGAGGGATTTGTCAATTGTTAAATTAGACGATCTTTTCTGTGAATTTGAGCTACACGAGCAAGCTAATGTCTCGGCAAAAGAGAAAGGTATTGCTTTTGTTGCAGAAAAGGAGAAGAAGAAGGTGGTTTACTCATCCTCGTCAGACTCAGAAGAATCTAGCACCTCCTTGGATAGCGATCAAGAGGCGTTCATGGTAAGAAAATTTCGTAGAGAATTTAAAAGTTTATCTAACAAATCCTATGCTAGGAAAGGGGCCAAAGGTAAGGGTAAGGCCAAAGACATAATCTGCTACAACTACCATCAAGAGGGACACATGAAGAATGAGTGCCCTCAATTGAAGAAAAGGGATGACAAGAAGGAAGAGAAGAAGAAGAGTGACAAGAAGAAATCAAAGGGAAAGGAGAAGGGTGCCACCAACCTCAAGGCAACTTGGGATGATCCCTCATCCTCAGAGGAAGAAGAAGAGCAAGTCTCCCACTTTTCTCTTATGGCACAAGATCACTAAGACTCATCGGATGATGAACGAAACTCAAGTAGTGAAGATGAGAGCTCCTCCACTTCATCATCAGAATCAGAAGCTTCGGTAAGTGAGGTATACCACTTACCCTCCTCTACTTTAGTGAAAATAATTTCTAGCACGAACATGGACTTAGCCAAGGCTAGAAGTAAAGTTAAGGATCTAAAAGAACAAATTGCCATGCTTAGAGTAGAAGCTACTAAACTTAAAGATTTGCATGCTAGTTCTACCTCTTCACATGCTTCACACCTTGAAAATGAAAATAGGGAATTAAGGAAACAGGTAGATAACCTCACAAAGGCCCTTAGGAAATTTCAAGTAGGATCAAGTAACCTAGATATGATCATCAACAGTCAAAGGGCTGTATACAACAAAGCCGGGTTGGGCTATAGGCCTAAGACAAAGGAGGTAGCCTTTGTCTCACTTACCGGTAGGATTGGTGCATCTAGGAGACTAGGGGCTAGGGGAACCAAAAAGAAGGCATGGGTACCTATGAGATTTCTAAATGATGCTTATGGATCAAAGATATGGGTACCAAAAGAGTATATTTTCCGTGTTGTTTAGGTAAAGGTGAAGGAGGCCCCAACAATGTGGATAGTAGATAGTGGATGCTCAAGACACATGACCGGGGATGTGAGCAAGTTCACCACTATTAGCTTCCTAAGAGAAGGGACGGTCTCCTTTGGGAATAGTGGAAAGTTGAGAATCATTGGTAGGGGCACAATTGAGGTATCTCCCACCATTTCCATACATAAGGTACTTTTGATCAAAGACATGAAGTTCAATTTATTAAGTGTAAGTCAATTATGTGATGTTGGGTTTAAAGTTGAATTTCATGCTAGAAAATGCATCATTAGACATAATGAATCAAGTGCTATCATATTAGAAGGGTTTAGAGAAGCGAATCTATATTATCTTGATCTTACCTATGCTACTAACAATGTTGTTAAGTGTCTCATGTCTAAAGAAGAAGAAGGGTGGTTGTGGCACCGGAGACTTAGACACGTCAACATGAGGAGCATTGCAAGAGTGGCCAAGGAAGAGTTGGTGAAGGGGCTACCAATGATCAAGTATGAGAAAAACAAGTTGTGTGATGCATGCTAAGAGGGTAAGCAATCGAAAGCATCACACAAAGGTAAAACTCTAACCACTACCTCATTGCCTTTAGAACTTTTGCACATAGATTTATTTGATTGTCATAGTACTCCCTCACTTGTGGGGAGTAAATATTGCCTAGTGATAGTAGATGACTTTTCTAAGTTTACTTGGATTTACTTCTTGAAACATAAGGATGATACCCTAGAGATTTTTATAGGATTTAGTAAAAGGGTAGAAAATGAAAAACAAATCAAAATAAACCGAATTAGGAGTGACCATGGTGGGGAGTTCCAAAACGCAAGTTTCACACAATTTTGTGTTGAAAATGGGTACAAGCATGAATTTTCATGCCCAAGGACTCCTCAACAAAATGGAGTAGTTGAGAGGAAAAACCGAGCCCTACAAGAAGCTGCTAGGACTATGCTCAATGCATATTCCCTTCCTAGCTACTTTTGGGCCGAAGCGGTTAACACCGCTTGCTATATTCAAAACCGGGTGTCTGTACATAGGTTTCTAGGGAAAATACCCTTTGAATTGTGGAATTAAAGGGTACCTCAAGTCCACTATTTTAGGGTCTTTGGATGTAAAGTCTACATCTTAAACACCAAAGATGACCTAAGGAAATTTGAGTCAAAAGCCGATGAAGGAATTCTAGTAGGGTACCCTTGACTAGTAGAGGGTATAGAGTCTACAACAAGAGGACAAAAATGATTGAGGAGTCCTCAAATGTCAAATTTGATGAAACAACTAGTACCTACCCTAGAAAGGCTTCAATTGATAAGGATATAGAAGAGGTCCAACCCCTTGCCCAAAGAATCCAAGACCTACATTTGGAGGGCAATGATCAAGGGGGAGTAAGAAGTACCCTAGAGGATGAGGAAGAAGGAGTAAACGAACCCACAACCTCTAGGCCATTGAGACATCACCATGATCACCCTATTGACCAAATAGTGGGTGATGTCACTCAAGGAGTAAAGACTAGCTCCTACTTTAGGGATCAAACTAACAAATAGCTCTTATCTCCCAATTAGAACCTAAGTCCATTGATGAAGCATTGGGAGATGTTGATTGGGTCTTAGCCATGCAAGAAGAGCTAAATCAATTTGAGAGGAGTGAAGTTTGGGAATTAGTTCCTAGGCCCACTGATTGTATCATTGTAACCACAAGATGGGTTTTTAGAAACAAACTAGATGACCAAGGTAAAATCACTAGGAACAAGGCTAGATTGGTAGCTAGGGGGTTTAACCAAGTTGAGGGACTAGATTATGATGAGACTTATGCCCCCGTAGCTAGGTTAGAATCAATTAGAATTCTATTTGCCTATGCCGCTCACATGGGTTTCACACTCCACCAAATGGATGTGAAGTCGACATTCCTTAATGGGATCATTAAGGAAGAGGTTTAAGTAGAACAACCCCCCGGGTTTGAGGACCCTAACTTTCCAAGACACGTGTTCAAACTAAGAAAAGCCTTATATGGATTGAAACAAGCTCCCCGGGCTTGGTATGAAAGGCTTTCTTCATTTCTAGTGTCTAAGGGGTTTAGGAGAGGAACAATTGACCCTACATTGTTCCTAAAATCTAAGGACAAGGACATATTTGTTGCCCAAGTCTATGTAGACGATATCATTTTTGGGTCGACAAATAATGACTTTCTACAAGAATTCATCAAGTGTATGGAAGATGAATTTGAGATAAGTCTTATAGGAGAGTTAACCTTTTTCTTAGGCCTTCAAGTTAAGCAAACTAATGAAGGTATACATGTCTTTCAAACCAAATATGCTAAGGAGATGTTAAAGAAATTTGGTTTAGAAAATGCTAAGGTAGCATCTACACTTATAGGAACCAATGTGAAAATGGATAGTGACATTGAAGGGAAAATCGTAGACTCTAAACAATATAGGAGCATGATTGGTAGCCTCCTATACCTAACCGCTAGTAGACCCGACATACTTTTTGCGGTAGGTATGTGTGCAAGGTACCAATCTTGTGCCAAAGAGTCCCATTTGGTTGTAGTTAAGAGGATCTTAAGGTATGTAAAAGGGACCCTCAATGTCGGACTTTGGTATCCTAGAACTCCAAGTGTTGACCTAATTGGATACACCGACTCGGACTATGCGGGTTACAAGCTAGATAGGAAGAGTACAAGTGGAGGGTGTCAATTCCTTGGGTCTTCCTTAGTTAGTTGGAGTAGTAGAAAACAACCATGCGTTGCCCTATCAACAACTGAGGCGGAATATATGGCAATGGGTGGGTGTGTTTTCCAACTCCTTTGGATCATGCACACCTTAGAGGATTATGAGTTGCATTACACCAAGGTCAAAGTCTTATGTGATAATATAAGCACAATCAACATAACTAAAAATCCGGTTCACCATTTGTAACGCCCGCCCCTTACGTGAGCGACGCGTTATCTTTTTTTTTCTTTCTTTCATACATTATTGCATATGAAGCGTAAATATAGCAGCGGAAATAATACTAAATCATGAACATATGCAATTGGATAAATTTCTTTCTAACTAAACTACTTTAAGCATGTGAATCATAGCATAGCATATCTATCCAGAGAGTATATAGTTCTACATTACGCATGCATATCATAAAGAACTTCAACTCCAACAGGTAGTAAGTGTAAACATAAAAACTAACACATGCATTTATAAGTAGCAACATTAAGTCCATGGGAAATAAGTCCATAAGTAAGAGTAAAAACAACAATAGGATCGTTCTGCAAAGTCACTGCCACACACACACATGCCCTCCGGCTGCTTCCCCTTTAGTTCGATCCTACAACATAAGAAGGTAGACTATAAGCATAAAATGCTTAGTAAGCTCCTTGCTTACTCACAAAATCCGTACATCACAAATAAGTAGAAATCTACATCATTTAACATAAACATATAACATGAATAAATACTTAAAGCATCTAAAGTACATAAGCAGAAACACTTAACATTTGCATAATTTTTAAGACATAATCATGTACATAAACATTAAACATAGCATATGCAATATCATTAAACATAAACATGTGCCTAAACATTAAAGATGCTCTTTTGAAAATATATATAATATAATACTTGAACATCAACATATCATCATCATTGGGATCCCTGGCTTTGTACCCATTCATCATTTGCGCGCATTCCTTAGTAGAGTACGAGGTAGCTAATCCCGACCTACTATGGTACTAGGCAACCTTGGTGCCTAGGGACAGCTGCGGTAGTCCAGAACTGGGGCGTTCTTAAGGTGCCCATCCCTTGGACCTTTTTCAAGATCTGGTACAAGCCAATACATAAAGTAAAATAGCATACATGATTCCTTTTCTTTCCTTAGCAATTGCTCTTTAGCATGACATTCATCATTTCTTTTCTTTTCTTAGCAATTGCTCTTTAGACATTCTTTTATTCATAATGTCATGCATGTCATGGGTATACATTCAAAGCCTAAATATCATCATAACTTTCAAGCATGAACATGGCATGGAGAAAACATAATTTCATGGTAAGGAACTTCATAACATGCCAACTTATCATTCATGATTCTTAAAACACATAATGTTCAATTTACGACTAAGGATAATACATCTAGGGAACTTGTTCCATTTTTCTTTTCATCTATCATGGCCTAATGAAACATGGATACCATTAATTCAACCCTAATTCCACACATACTCTACTGGTCAAAACATCTAATAGGGTTATCATGGCATATAAACATAACACAACATCACACAACTCATACAATATGCATACATTGAATATCCTATTACAAGGAGACCTTATCAAGTGGGGTAGTGACCTTAACCCATCCTAAAACCTAATTTAAGAAACTGATCAGAAACTCCTAAGGTTCATATCAACATGAAAATGACAAAAACAAGAGCAATTGACTCATACAACCTACATATAATACATATCCTACCACTAGGAAGCATTAGCAAGTAACATGACATCTTTAACTCTTCTTTTTCTTTCTTTTTGCCCTTATTTATGGTATTAACCCAACATGATCAGAGGGGAAACATGGCCTAAAAATATATATAAAACCTCCAAACAAACATTAACAAGGACTTAAAACCATTAGCTAGTCAAAAAGAACTCAACCATCCTCTTATGGCCAAAAAGTCTATGGCTTCATGAGAGCCTTGGCCTAAAATTTTAAGGGTCTTTTTGCTCCATCCTTTTTCATCATAACTCATGACTTAACATCAAGAAAACATTGGAGTCATTAGATAGCATCAAACACAAACCTAATCCCTAAATCTCATGTTGGCCGAAACTTGCCTATAGGGAAAACCTTTACGATTTTTGCAACACATCGCCAAAAACATACAAGAACATGAATCAAAAACATATATAACTATTATGTTGCAGGTGAGGGGAGTCTTACCCTTGTGCTAAGGATTTCCAAACAAAATATATCACCTAGAAGGAGAAAGAAAGAACTTCTTGCTCCTTGGCTCTTCCTTTGCTTCACAAACACAAAGCCTTCACTAGATCTTCTTCGAGAGAATTTTCTTGATGGAGAGGGGACCTTGATTTTCGAAAATGAGAAGGAGGAGAAGATGTCTTATGGCATTTTCCTTCTTTCTTCATCTTCTTATAGTAAATGAAGAGGTATGCCTCTTCACCTTCCATGGAGACTCTTTATTTTCCATGGTGACTCTTCATCTCCCATGGTGCCTCTTCATCTCCCTTATCCTTACACTTATCTACAATTGCCTTTATCCTCCTAATAGCACTCCCTTGCTAGGTGAATTGGTTACATAGGCATTCTTAAGGCTTACAACATCTCTAAGGTCCAAGGTTCAATCCTTGGCACCTACATTATATTTTTTTATTCTTTATTCTTTTGCAAGCCCATCTAAAGTAAGGCTCATCACATGATGTGTTATTTCTTTTATCCTCATGGGGCCCATTAGGATGACTAATGAAGTGCTATTTAAGACCTATTAGAAATTTCCCCACCATTTAGAGCCTATAAAAGGCCTATTAACACTTACACTAAAATTCCCACAACTCTAACTATCGTTCATGAATCATGCTCAATATGACTATCATTCATGCAATCCTACTCAATATTAGGGATAATATTGAAGGGAATTTTAGTGGGGTGTTACAATTCTCCATACCTTCTTGAAGTTCATCCTCGAACTTAAAATAGCTCCGGAAACTTTTGTTTCATATTGTCCTCGCGTTCCCAGGTAGCTTCTTCAGATTGTTGACTTTGCCAGAAGACCTTGACTAAGGGTACATCTTTGTTCCTCAGTCTCTTGACATCTCGATCCAGGATCCGTATGGGTTTGCTTTCATAACTCAGGTCCTCCTGGATTTGTACGGCCTGCGACTCCATCACTTGGTCTGCATTGGGAAGACATTTCTTGAGCATCGATACGTGGAACACGTTGTGGATTGATGACATATCCTGAGGTAGCTCGAGCTCGTAAGCCACCTTGCCAATTCTGTTTAGGATCTTGTATGACCCCACATAGCGCGGACTTAACTTTCCTTTCTTCCCGAATCTCATTACTCCTTTCATAGGTGTTACTCGGAGGAACACCAAATCCCCGACACCGAATTCCAAAGGCCTACGTCGCTGATCCGCATAATTCTTCTGCCGACTCTGAGCAGTCTCTATTCTTTGGCGGATATTCTGTATAGCTCGAGTGGTGTCGTCGATGAAATCCGTCTGGAGTCCCATCCCTTTCTTTTCGCCTCCTTCATACCAACAGATTGGAGATCTACATCTCCTCCCATACAGAGCTTCATAAGGTGTCATTCCGATAGTAGCTTGGTAGCTATTATTATAAGCGAACTCCGCTAAACATAAATATCGGCACCAACTCCCTTTGAAATCCAGGGCACAAGCTCGTAACATGTCTTCCAGTACCTGGTTCACCCTTTCCGTTTGCCCATCTGTCTGAGGATGAAAGGCGGTACTGAATCACAACTTCATGCCGAGAGCTTTATGAACGCATTCCCAAAACTGTGAGGTGAAATGACCATCCCTATCTGAAATGATGGTCTTGGGAATACCATGTAGTCTG
Source organism: Boesenbergia rotunda (assembly GCA_024364735.1). Taxonomy (NCBI): domain Eukaryota; kingdom Viridiplantae; phylum Streptophyta; class Magnoliopsida; order Zingiberales; family Zingiberaceae; genus Boesenbergia; species Boesenbergia rotunda. The sequence goes on from JAGFNQ010006663.1 coordinate 41,610, forward strand.
ATAATTTCCTTAGCATATAGTTGAGCTAGTTGCTCAACTGAATAGGTCATCTTGATCGCTAAGAAATGTGTCGATTTCGTCAATCTGTCGACGACAACCCATATAGCGTCGTATCCGTTCGTGGTCCTGGGAAGTCCTGAGATGAAATCCATAGAGATATCTTCCCATTTCCACTCTGGAATTTGGATCGGTTGCAAAACTCCTCCGGGCCTCTAGTGCTCCGCTTTAACTTGCTGGCAGGTCAGGCAGGTACTGACATGCCGAACTACGTCATTCTTCATACCGAGCCACCAAAATCTCGTTTTCAGATCTTGATACATCTTGGTGGATCCCGGATGCATAGAATAAGGGGTTCCGTGAGCCTCCTCCAGTACCTTCTTGCGTAGCTCCGGATCATTAGGGATACATAGACGATCCCTAAGGTATACTACTCCGTTATCGGTGATATGAAAACCCTTGCCTTTTCCTTCTAGAATATTCTGCTTGATCTTCTGGAGGCTTGGATCATCATTCTGCTTGTCTATTATGTCGTCGAATAGTGCCTGTATGATTGTCATGGTCGAAAGTCGTCCGGAAATAATCTCGATTCCGTAGTTCACGATTTCCTTTTCCAGTGGTCGAGATAATACTGATACGGACATCAAGGCGGCACTGGACATCCTGCTAAATGCATCGGCCACTTTGTTCGCCTTGCTTGGATGATAAAAGATCTCGCAGTCATAGTCCTTTACCAGTTCGAGCCATCTACGTTGTCGCATGTTAAGGTCCTTCTGAGTGAAGAAATATCGCAAACTTTAGTGATCTGTATATATCTTGCACTGTGCTCCGTATAGATAGTGTCTCCATACCTTCAGAGCAAAGACCACGGCTGCTAACTCTAAATCATGAGTGGGATAGTTCTTTTCATGTTCTTTGAGTTGCCTAGAGGCATAGGCAATAACTTTACCACTCTGCATAAGTACAACTCCGAGTCCCAGTTTGGAGGCATCGCTGTACATGTCGAAGCTCTTGTCATCTTCGGGAAGAGTAAGGATTGGAGCACTTGTAAGTATCCTTTTCAGCTCCAAGAAACTCCTCTCGCATTCTTCTGTCCATACGTACTTCTGGTTCTTCCTGGTGAGGACCGTCATAGGTGCTGTGATTCTGGAGAAGTCTTCCACGAACTTCCGGTAATAGCCCGCTAGTCCGAGAAAACTCCTGACTTCGCTAGCATTCTTCGGCCTGTTTCAGTTACTCACGGCCTCGATTTTCTTCGGGTCCACCATGACTCCGTCCTTGGAAATAATATGGCCTAGAAAAGCCACTTGATCGAGCCAAAATTCGTATTTGGAGAACTTGGCATATAACTTCCTTTCCTGAAGGAGCTGTAATACCATCTCCAGGTGTTCAGCGTGCTCTTCTGATTTCTCGAATAGATGAGGATATCGTCAATGAAGACAATCACAAACTTGTCAAGAAATGCCGAGAATACCCGATTCATCAAGTCCATAAACATAGCGGGAGCATTCGTCACTCCAAAGGGCATAACAACGAACTCATAATGTCCGTATCTTGTTCGAAAAACCATCTTCGGTATATCATCCAGTTTCACATTTACTTGATGATAGCCAGACCTCAGATTAATCTTAGAGAAGACGGTGGCTCCCTTCAATTGGTCGAATAGGTCATCTATCCTTAGGAGGGGGTACCTGTTCTTGATCGTCACATTATTTAGCGCTCGGTAATCTATGCACATTCGCATAGACCCATCTTCCTTCTTCACAAACAGTACTGGAGCTCCCCATGGAGAGTGACAAGGGCGAATAAGTCCCTTGTCGAGTAACTCCTATAGCTGTCGCTGAAGCTCTTTCAATTCAGTCGGCGCCATACAGTAAGGTGCTTCAGAGATCGGGTTAGTACCAGGAATCAGTTCGATCTCAAATTCAATCTCCCTATCAGGGGCTAACGCTGGTAATTCATCGGGGAATACCTCTGGGTAGTTGCATACAACTCTAACCTTTTCTAGCTTCTGGTCCTTTACTCGACTTGTGTTGACCACATGTGCTAGATACCCAATGCATCCCTTGCCTAACATCTTTTGTACTCTTAGAGCTGATAGGAATTTCTTGGTTCTTTTTCTTGGCTCTCCAATAAATTTAATTTATTGGATCATTTAGTACTTAAGCCTAAGTCATGGAATGGACGTCCCTATAAGGTCAAGTGGAATCAGCTCCATTTCCATCAGTTCGAGTCCGTCCATTTCATTTGGTTCACTCGTCTTTTGGCCTTGACCCTTTCCCACCCATTCTGGCATCTCCAAAAAGGCAGAGATGCACACTAAATCTTTTCATGTTCATGCCAGTGTAGCAGCTCCACTATACTTTCCACCGTCTTGAACCAGGCTTGGGCATCCCACAGTTCGCAAGCACCCGTAAAAGTTTCCGGCTTCAGCCTCTGCCACTGGATTAAGTAAGCTTCCGGTCGCATTCCGGTGGCAGGGCCTGTCGGGGGTGCTGGCGGAGTCGGAGGCACTACAGGTGTCACCATCTGGTTCACAGATGGAACGGTAGTATTTGCTTGCTGACTCATCAAGGTGTTGATGGTCTACTGCTGCTCGGTGAGTTGACGCTGGAGTTCTATCACTAGGTGCGTCAGGTCAAGCTGAGGTACGGTATCATTAATTCTAGTACTTCTTCTAGCCATGCTCTTCTCAAATTACAACAATAAGCTAGTATAAGATTATTTATCATTTTCATCATTTCCATGTATATATATGCATTTGTATTTTTTTTCATTATAAGGCAAGGTACTACCCTAAGTTTCCATTCCCAGGTAAAAACATGGTTCCATAATTTCGTATTTGCATACTTAGTCATAAACACTCTTTATCATTCTAGAACAATATAGGGTATCACATCTACTTGTATGGTTAGTCTAGAAATATTCCTATCATAAGTAAACATAAAGCAAACATACTTAAATTATGAAAGGTAAGATCTTACTTGGAAGCGGCAGGATGTAGGCTTGATGTGTGTGTAGTGAGATGGCAAACTGCTCTGATACCAAGCTGTAACGCCCACCCCTTACGTGAGTGACGCGTTACCTTTTTTTTTCTTTCATACATTATTGCATATGAAGCGTAAATATAGCAGCGGAAATAATACTAAATCATTAACATATGCAATTGGATAAATTTCATTCTAACTAAACTACTTTAAGCATGTGAATCATAGCATAGCATATCTATCCAGAGAGTATATAGTTCTACATTAAGCATGCATATCATAACGAACTTCAACTCCAACAAGTAGTAAGTGTAAACATAAAAACTAACACATGCATTTATAAGTAGCAACATTAAGTCTATGAGAAATAAGTCCATAAGTAAGAGTAAAAACAACAGTAGGATCATTCTGCCAAGTCACTGCCACACACACACATGCCCTCCGACTGCTTCCCCTTTAGTTTGATCCTACAACATAAGAAGGTAGACTATAAGCATAAAATGCTTAGTAAGCTCCTTACTTACTCACAAAATCCATACATCACATATAAGTAGAAATCTACATCATTTGACATAAACATATAACATGAATAAATACTTAAAGCATCTAAAGTACATAAGCAGAAACACTTAACATTTGCATAATTTTTAAGACATAATCATGTACATAAACATTAAACATAGCATATGCAATATCATTAAACATAAACATGTGCATAAACATTAAAGATGCTCTTTTGAAAATATATATAATATAATACTTGAACATCAGCATATCATCATCATTGGGATCCCTGGTTTTTGTACCCATTCATCATTTGCGCGCATTCCTTAGTAGAGTACGAGGTAGCTAATCCTGACCTACTATGGTACTAGGCAACCTTGGTGCCTAGGGACAGCTGCGGTAGTCCAGAACCGGGGCGTTCTTAAGGTGCCCATCCCTTGGACCTTTTTCAAGATCCGGTACAAGCCGATACATAAAGTAAAATAGCATACATGATTCCTTTTCTTTCCTTAGCAATTGCTCTTTAGCATGGCATTCATCATTTCTTTTCTTTTCTTAGCAATTGCTCTTTAGACATTCTTTTATTCATAATGTCATGCATGTCATGGGTATACATTCAAAGCCTAAATATCATCATAACTTTCAAGTATGAACATGGCATGGAGAAAACATAATTTCATGGTAAGGAACTTCATAACATGCCAACTTATCATTCATGATTCTTAAAACACATAATGTTCAATTTACGACTAAGGATAATACATCTAGGGAACTTGTTCCATTTTTCTTTTCATCCATCATGGCCTAATGAAACATGGATTCCTTTAATTCAACCCTAATTCCACACATACTCTACTGGTCAAAACATCTAATAGGGTTATCATGGCATATAAACATAACACAACATCACACAACTCATACAATATGCATACATTGAATATCCTATTACAAGGAGACCTTATCAAGTGGGGTAGTGACCTTAACCCATCCTAAAACCTAATTTAAGAAACTGATCAGAAACTCCTAAGGTTCATATCAACATGAAAATGACAAAAACAAGAGCAATTGACTCATACAACCTACATATAATACATATCCTACCACTAGGAAGCATTAGCAAGTAACATGACATCTTTAACTCTTCTTTTTCTTTCTTTTTGCCCTTATTTATGGTATTAACCCAACATGATCAGAGGGGAAACATGGCCTAAAAATATATATAAAACCTCCAAACAAACATTAACAAGGACTTAAAACCATTTGCTAGTCAAAAAGAACCCAACCATCCTCTTATGGCCAAAAAGTCTATGGCTTCATGAGAGCCTTGGCCTAAACTTTTAAGGGTCTTTTTGCTCCATCCTTTTTCATCATAACTCATGACTTAACATCAAGAAAACATTGGAGTCATTAGATAGCATCAAACACAAACCTAATCCCTAAATCTCATGTTGGCCGAAACTTGCCTATAGGGAAAACCTTTACGATTTTTGCAACACATCGCCAAAAACATACAAGAACATGAATCAAAAACATATATAACCATTATGTTGCAGGTGAGGGAGTCTTACCCTTATGCTAAGGATTTCCAAACAAAATATATCACCTAGAAGGAGAAAGAATGAACTTCTTGCTCCTTGGCTCTTCCTTTGCTTAACAAACACAAAGCCTTCACTAGATCTTCTTGGAGAGAATTTTCTTGATGGAGAAGGGACCTTGATTTTCGAAAATGAGAAGGAGGAGAAGATGTCTTATGGCATTTTCCTTCTTTCCTCATCTTCTTATAGTAAATGAAGAGGTATGCCTCTTCAACTTCCATGGAGACTCTTTATTTTCCATGGTGACTCTTCATCTCCCATGGTGCCTCTTCATCTCCCTTATCCTTACACTTATCTACAATTGCCTTTATCCTCCTAATAGCACTCCCTTGCTAGGTGAATTGGTTACATAGGCATTCTTAAGGCTTACAACATCTCTAAGGTCCAAGGTTCAATCCTTGACACCTACATTATATTTTTTTATTCTTTATTCTTTTGCAAGCCCATCTAAAGTAAGGCTCATCACATGATGTGTTATTTCTTTTATCCTCATGGGGCCCATTAGGATGACTAATGAAGTGCTATTTAAGACCCATTAGAAAATTCTCCACCATTTAGAGCCCATATAAGGCCTATTAATACTTACACTAAAATTCCCACAACTCTAACTATCGTTCATGAATCATGCTCAATATGGCTATCATTCATGCAATCCTACTCAATATTAGGGATAATATTGAAGGGAATTTTTGTGGGGTGTTACACCATTCTAGGACAAAACACATTCAAGTGAAACATCACTTCATTAGAGACCATGTGGCAAGGGGAGACATAGAACTACACTATGTTGAATCAAAGTCGAACCTAGCCGACATCTTTACCAAGCCTCTTCCTGAATCGGAGTTTACATCCTTAAGAAGAGGCCTTGGAATGTGTTTTGTGGAAGTGTTGGATGAACTTGGAGATATTAGCTTTGAAAAAGGGTGCTTAATCCATTAGGGTGATACATTTGGTTCACTTGTGCTTGTGGCACATTGTTGGACCATTAGAAATATCAATATATGAATACTAGACCAACTATAGGGAAGGTAAGTGCTTAATCAATGGACACTTTGCCCAAAGATCATAGTTGGACATTTTAAACCTTTGAAAACCATTTTATGCTTTACATACTTTGCCATGTTTTTAAAAGACATATGATTGCAAAATTGGTTTCAAAGTTTGATACAAAATGTAGTGGTTTCAAAGCTTTTGGATTTTTTTCAAAAGTCATGCATGTTTGAAATTTTATATGGTTTAATATTTTTTCCTGATATAGTATAACATTTCAAACATGTATGCAAAATTTTATAATTTTTGGAATTTTCTAGAATTTTCTGGGAGTTTCTGAAATTCGACAAAAAAGCTGAAATAGGTTACTGATAGCATATCAGTCGACTGCCCCATGGGCAGTCGACTGGCACGCAAGTTTTCAGCCACTGTGAGAAATTTCAGACATTAAAATTTCATTCATTTGATGCCATGGGTTTTGGTTACGTGAGACAATCATTTTGATGGTGTCAAAGGGGGAGAATGGGTGGTTTAAGTTAGAATTTCAACTTAGAATGGATGGTTTAAGGCTTTCTTTCTAACTTAGAACTTGAATGTTTAAAAATGGAGAAGACATGGATTAAGGGGGAGGTATCTCTTAGGTTCTGATATGTCTTATATTTTTAACATATTGTTGTTGTTAAGTGGAAATTTAACTTGAATTTAGATTAGAATTGAAAATGGGGAGAAGACATAGGTTAAGGGGGAGGTTACCTCCTAAGGTTACTATGTCTCATGTTTTTTTTTCAATTGCTATCTTTTGCTATTGTTATTATGGCTGTTATATATCTCTAACTTAAACATATTGTCACACATCAAAAAGGGGGAGATTGTTGAGGCAATCGACCCTTAAATGATTGGAAGATCATGGTTTTGATGTATGGGCGAATATGTTTAAGGTTAGAGTGTTATGTTGTATTTGATATGTGTGATTGAGTTTGTAGGACTTGGAGAATCACACATGGTGGACATATCCGAGGGACGAGAGCCGAGGGACGAGAGCTCCGAGGGCAAGCCAGGAAGTGGACTTCAAGGGCACACGTGAAGGGTGGCATGGAGGCAAGCCAAGGGAAGGCTTGCGTGCGCATCCGAAGGACGATAGCCAGAGGAAGAGGACTTCAAGGGGCGAGCCAAGGAAGCAAACCTGAAGGCACACGTGAAGGAGAAGGTCTGAAGTGGCTGGAGCTGAGCTGGGAGGCAGGGCAGTCGACTGGCCCAGAGTCAGTCGACTGCCAAAACCCACAGAAAGTTTGCGGCCTCAGACCAGTCGACTGACATTTGGGCAGTCGACTGGTATACCCCGAAAACTAGCCGTTGGCTAGCAATTAATGCTAGGCCAGTCGACTGCCCCAGTGGCAGTCGACTAGTGCGGGCTGGACAGATTGTGAATATGTCCTGTTCACCTATAAAAGGAGCACTTTTTGTACATGCACAGTATGGTTCCGTACAGTGTCGAAGTGATGCTCGTGTGTAGAGTGATTCTTGCTTCCTCTCTCATATTTCTGCATCTGTAAAGAGGAAGATCTTGCTGTAAAGGTTTCTCCACCTCAAGGAGACTTTTTGATAGTGAAAAGTGGTGCTCGCGGCGTGGATCCTTGGACCAGTCACCCATCTGGGTGGATACCAAGTAAACGATAAGTGTTAGCAGTGTTTTTGATTTCTTTGCATATTATTTCTGCTGCGCTAACAATTCTGTAGATATCCATGATCCGAAAAAGTGCATTCACACCCCCTCTGCACGCCTTAAACGATCCTTCAACCAGCTATTTTGATGTTTGGGCAAAGGGTTTAAGTTAGGTCTACCCTTGTTATCTCATATGTGTATGTTGAGTGTGCAGGATGTACATGTTACGCATATGGACTTGACTGGACAGTCTCAGTATGGTGAAGGATGGCATGGAGATAAGCTGAAGGTTTGTGTGCACCTGAGGGACCTTGGAGAGCAGGGACGATGAGCTGATGGGCACGGACTTCGAGGCATATGTGAAGGGTGGCATGGAGGCAAACTGGAGGTTTGCGTGTGCATCTGAGGGACGAGGGCCGAAGATGAAGAGGGCGCAAAGGCAATAATCGAGGCTGCGGAGGAGGAGTCAGTCGAGTCGTGAAGATACGACTGCTGAGTGATTGTACTAGGGAAGGGTTCAGCTGGGGACTAGTCGACTGCTCTGGCTGCAGTCAACTGGTAGGTGGCTGGTGAGTTGGATGAGAATTCGAACGTTGGGGTGCAATGGTCGAATTCTGAGTGGGGCAGTTGACTACCATGGGAGCAGTCGACTGCCAGCGAGGGTTTTCAGCCCAAGTTCTATTTAAAGAGAACTCGATTTGGGCTGAGACTTTTGACGAAACAAGCTTGGTTAAGGCTTGTTAGTAGTCTCTTGAGTCCAGATCGTGTCAAGGTGCTGTGACGAGTTTTCTCCACCCACAAGGAGCGACAAGGACTAGCCGGAAGTTATCCGGGGAGTGATCTACCGATGGATTCTTGAATTAGTCACCCGTCTGGGGTGGATACCAAGTAAATCGTCCGTGTTAGCATTGGTTAGTGATTTTGTTATTGTTTTATTGTATATTCCGTTGTGCAACTAACCGTGTAGAAAGAAAGGGGTTCGAGAAGTGCTATTCACCCCCCCTCTAGCACACCAAATCGATCTATCAGTTGGTATCAGAGCGAAGGACCGCTCTTGATTGGACTAATCGCCGAGGGAGCATACGCTAGAGGAAGAAGAACATGGAAGACAAATTTGGGGACAATATTTACACTCCACCGCCCTACGACCATGAAGATTTTGGGTATTGGAAGTCGAGAATGGAGACGTGGTTCGCGATGGAGTGGGAATGTAGAATTGCACTTGAAGAGCCCTTCAAAGTTCCAAAGGACAAGCACGGAAAGAGGCTTCGTCCTAGATATTGGGACAAAGATCAACAAGAACAATTTCAGGCCAATGAGAAGGTAATTAGTATTTTAAAAAATGTTTTGCCTAATAAAATTTTGAGTGATGTAGGGGAATACCAAAATGCATGTGAATTGTGGAGCAAATTGAAATAACTCCATAAAAACCCTACACGAGATCAATTAGTGGAAGAGGCCAAGGAAGTGAACTCAATAGCACAAAAAGAGGAGAAAAAAGACGAAGAATCATCTACCTCCTCAAGTGAAATGGAAGAAGAGAGTGAGAGGTTCTCCACCTCATCCAGAGAGGAAGAAGAAGAAGTATCAACTTCAAGGATTGAGGGGGAGGAGAGACCCTCAATCATACAAGAACAAGAAGAAGTCTCTACCTCCACCAAAGCTAAATCGAAAGAGCACATCACATGCTTTGGTTGCAACGAAAAGTGGGCACTACAAGGATAAGTGCCCGAAAGGTAAAATGGAGGTAAAATCTAAACCAATTTCAATTCCATTTAAATCTAACATGAAGTGTAGGATTGGAGAAGCCCATGAGAAAAGAAAGAAAATCCGATGCTTTACATGTGGAGAGATGGGGCACTACCACACCAAGTGCCCTAGAAAAGGAGAATTAAAGAAGATGGAAAATTTAAGAAGATGGGAGAAGGAGGAGAGAAAGAGAAGAAGCTTCCATCAAAGGGGAACTTCACGGGTATGGGAGGTAATTCCTAACCCTAGATCGAAATGTAATGCAATTTCAAGTTCCTCAATGCATGATAAAAATAGAATTAATCATTCATCCATGCATGCTAACAGTCATGAAAAATGCTTAATGGTGCATAATTTTGGTTTCAAATATAATGATAGGACTAGGGTTAACAAGGTAGATCAAAACCCTAGGAAGAGCATGCATAATAATAGACCCAAGACCTCTAGATTCAAGGATCATGGCACTAATCCCAAGATGGGAAGGAATATGCCTAGAAAGGAGGTTGGGCCTAGGAATGTCCAAGGTGGATATATGGGTTCTAGGGTTAGAACTCTAGAAAGGGAAAATCAAGCCTTGAGGGCAAGGCTTGGTACATTAGAAAAGGCCCTAGAAAGATTCACGGTTGAATCTAAGGGCTTAGACATAGTATTGGGGTAGTTTAAAACTCAACTATGATAGATCGAGTTTGGGATATCCGGTCTAAGACCTCCAAGAAAAATGGAAAGAAATATGCTGGGGAAGCATATAATGGCAAGGAGGGTAAGTTTAAGGATGGTAAGAGGGTGTCATCAAAAGGTAGAAAGAGTGACATGACCAAGGACAAGGTGTCCAAGGTTAAGAAGGTTCATTTTGTAGGCCAAGAATCACCGGAGGCTCACCGGTGTGGTCTAGTATGGGTTAAGTCACCTAGAGAGGTGGATAAGGCTCAGAACTCAAGAGGGAGCTCTAGGGTGTTAGTAATATGAGAGAAGTGTCCTAAGGCAATCGCCTTATGATTGTAAATCATTTACTTTAATAAATGAATATTCACTATTTGAGTTAACATGTTCGTGTATTTGATTGAGATCTTAAACTCATTTACTGAATGTCCGCAATATAATTCACAGCATGAGAGAATTTGTGATGAATTCACAACTAGTGATTATCTCTACATGTGCAATGTGAAGTATTTGAATTGTCCCTAGTCGATGAATTGATAAATACGGACACTATCAATTCTGTTGAGACTAGCATGGTTATTCTCTAATCAGCTGATTCTCACTGGCTGGTGACATTGGGATGTCCGGAGATAAACATGAATGCTAGTTAAGGGAACTAGTTCATTGGAGTGACTGGCTGTAAAACTTCATATGGTAATCTACATATAGATATGTCAATGAAGTTCTTACTGCAGCTTAAGTGCGATGTTCCTTTACTTGCGGTGTTCAAGTCATCTTGGTCATGAAGACTTATACTTTGACATCTTAAGCAAGCATCTCCAAGGAGGTGTGGACCCAGGATGATTGGGTATAAGCCGAAGTGCCCGAAGATGTTTGAACAGCCTACAAAGGATTCACCACTCCCTTGCGAGGAGATGTTATACCCAAGGCCTATCGTCGGATTGTTACTCGAAGCCTCTGGCCAGAGCATCACATGTTCCGAGTATGAATATCTCAGATACATGAGAGTAATTAGAATCCATTGGACGAGAAAGACATTACTTGGGCTAGGTGTGACGTAGTCAGCCTAGTGGGGACTGACACACATAGACCATGTCCTGAACCAAGTGGGTATAAAGATGGTGAAGGGAATGAGGCACGATTCATTAAAGCTGCTGAAGGGTTTCAGAATTATTTCTGAGGTCAACCGTTGATCTTTCGATTAATTGGGGATCATGATGTACTACTAGGTGCACTCATGATCGTTCTATAATTGGTTATTATAGACGGCCAACATAAATCGAAAGCCTATTTAGTCACACGCACTATCGAGTAATCCGAGGGATTTAAAACGAGTTGAAAATTGGATTTTCCGATCAAGAGAGATAAGTCGAATCTGAATTTTTCAGAGACGCATCGGAAGCATAAAATGGCTAAGTCTTTTGAAGACTTATTGGACGAATTAAATGAGTTTAATTCGTAGATTTGGCTTGGGTTTGGCCGCCAAAGAGGGTCCCACCCTCTTTGTTTGGCCGGCCACAATAAAAGGGGAAGAACCAAATTGTTTGGTTCAAATTTATAAAATAAACCGAGCGCTGGTTTGTTTTATAAAATTATGGAAAAAATTTATATAAAGAGATTTATTTTCATAGAAATTAAAATAAACCTTGGATTGATTTATTTTATTTTATAAAATCAATAAATGGATTGATTTACTATGATAAAGAAATTTATATAAAGAAATTTATATAAGAAATTTCTTTTCATAATAAAAGGGGAGACATGGTTTTTTTATTCTAATTAAGTTATAATAAAAACTTGTTATAACGGAATAATTCATAGAAAAAATTTATAAGATAAATTTCTTATGAAAATTTATTTCCGTTAAAGGAGACTTGGCGATTAAGAGGCTACTATATAAAGGTACCAAGGCAAGGCTTAGAAATCAATCCAAGAGATCAAGGATTCTTGCCTAGCCTGTCTTCCTCTCCTTCTCTCCCTCTCCCTCCTCTAGTGGCGCCGGCCCTAGAGGCCCTCCCTTTGGTTGCCGTGAGCTTCCTCCGCCAAGAAGCTGTCGAAGAAGAAGAAGAAGCGGGTGCAACTCCTTCCTTCGTCCCGGAATCTTGATTCCGTTCTTTGTTTGGTGGTTAGTTTTCCATCTCTCTCTTGGTATTCTTGTCGTGCCTTTGGAGAATCTAGTAGTTCTTGTCGGCACGAAACTCGTGGCTTTGCGAAGTCATCCCGAAGAAAACTCGGCGTGGACGCGAATAGAGGCGGAGCTTCCAAGGGACGCTACGGTTGGATCTCGTCCCTTTCTATGAGTTACGCGAGGTATTAAGTAAATTAGTTTTCTTTCTGCAAAATTTTAAATGTATGATCATGTCTTCACAACATAAGGTAGCATGCTAGATACGTGGTTAAAATAATTTGAGAAATTATTTATGCTAAACCTTCCGCTGTACGTAATTAAATTTTAAAATTACGAACCCGTATCCATGTCAACATGCCCCCGGTCCCAACAGTGGTATCAGAGCCGGTTAGTGTTCGACATATCATATATTGTTTGCGAAAAACTTTGTCATGATCTCAATTTTGGAAAATTTTCAATTTGAAACTTCCAATTATGATAAATTTTAGATTTAGGAATTTCAAAGTTTGGAAATCCTCATGAAATTTGCAAACTTTTGAATATCCTAGTTTCTTGAAATTTTATGATAATTGTGAAAACTTCCCATTTTTGGAAACTTTCCCAATTTTGGAAATTTCCTATTTTGGAAATTTTCAATTTTGGAAATATGTAAGTTTTCCTTTGTACCAGAAACTTACAATTATTCTGAAAACCTATTATGAAATCTCGCAATTTTTGGGCACTTTCTTTCAAGAAAGTCTAAGACAAATTATGGATCATTAATTGACAATTAAATTCGAATTGGTTTTAAATTATTAACAAAATTCTTATTTTGGATTGAGCCTCGGGGAGCCGTCCAATTTAAAGTTAGTTGTTGTAATTTAATTTCCTATTTTGAATAAAATTGTCATGTTTAATTTGGTTACGCCTCGGGGAGCGGACCAAATTAGATTTACAACAAATTCCTTTTTTTTGGTATCTGAGCCTCGGGGAGCCACCCAAAGAAAATAATTTGTTGTATTAATAATCCATAAATAAAATATGTATATCAAATCTTGAAATTTTGAGGTGATTTCTCAAACGATAATTTCCTATTTGATTTAAGAGGTGATGCTCTTACATATTGTTGTCTCCAAATTAATTAGGAAAATGTTTCCTATAGAGTTTTCTTAAATAAGATTTTCATGAAAATAATATGTGGTTGAATTAAGGGAATCTGTCTCTTAATTTAATAAAGATTTGATTTAGAGAAATCAAAGTCTTAAACATATTATTCCGAAATTGATTATGACAATTTAGGAAATTGTTTCCCAAAACTATTCCTTGAATAAAGTATGAAATTAGAATTAGGAAATCCGGTTCCTAATTCAATTAATGAGACTTGATAAATTAAGTCACATACATACTTTATTAAGGAAAATCGTTAGTACATGACATAATTATATGTCATGAATGTGCTTAGAAAAGAAAGGATGAGACCCAAAACCCCTTACAAAATATTAAGGCCAACACCTTCCATTAATATGGTTAGAACCGGAGTTTTGTTTCTCGTTTGGGTTGATGGACACATCCATGNATATCATCATCATTGGGATCCCTGGCTTGTACCCATTCATCATTTGCGTGCATTCCTTAGTAGAGTACGAGGTAGCTAATCCCGACCTACTAAGGTACTAGGCAACCTCTAGCCTAGGGACAGCTTCGGTAGTCCAGAACCGGGGCGTTCTTAAGGTGCCCATCCCTTGGACCTTTTTCAAGATCCGGTACAAGCCAATACATAAAGTAAAATAGCATACATGATTCCTTTCCTTTCCATAGCAATTTCTCTTTAGCATAGCGTTCATCATTTCTTTTCTTTTCTTAGAAATTGCTCTTTAGACATTCTTTTATTCATAATGTCATACATGTCATGGGAATACATTCAAAGCATAAATATCATCATAACTTTCAAGCATGAACATGGCATGGAGAAAACATAATTTCATGGTAAGGAAATTCATAACATGCCAACTTATCATTCATGATTCATAAAACACATAATGTTCAATTTAAGACTAAGAATAATACACCTAGGGAACTTGTTCCATTTTTCTTTTCATCTATCATGGCATAATGAAACATGGATACCTTTAATTCAACCCTAATTCAACATATACTCTACTGGTCAAAACATTTAGATAGGGTTATCATGGCATAAAAACACAACCCAACATCACACAACTCATACAACATGCATACATTGAATATCCTAGTACCAAGAGACATCATCAAGTGAGGTAGTGACCTTAACCCATCTTAATACCCAATTTAAGGTACTGATCATAAACTTCTAAGGTTCATACCAACATGAAAATGACAAAAACAAGAGCAATTGGTTCATACAACATACATATAATACATATTCTAACACTAGGAAGCATTAGTAAGTAACATGACATCTTTAACTCTTCTTTTTTTTTCTTCCCATCTATCATGGCATAATGCAACATGGATACCTTTAATTCAACCCTAATTCACATATATTCTACTGATCAAAATATTTAGATAGGGTTATCATGGCATAAAAACACAACACAATCTCACACAACTCATACAACATGCGTACATTGAGTATCCTACTACAAAGGGGCATTATCAAGTGAGGTAGTGACCTTAACCCATCTTAAAACCCAATTTAAGAAACTGATCAAAAATTTCTAAGGTTCATATCAACATGAAAATGACAAAAACAAAAGCAATTGGTTCATACAACATACATATAATACATATTCTAACACTAGGAAGTACTAGTAAGTAACATGCATCTTTAACTCTTCTTTTTCTTTCTTTCTGGCCCTTATTTAGGGTATTAACCTCACGTGTTCAGAGGAGAAATATGGCCTAAAAATATATATATAACACTCAAACAACCATTAACAAGGAATTAAAATATTAGCTAGTCAAAAGAACCTAAACATCTTCTTGTGGCCAAAGAGTCTATGGCTTCATGAGAGTCTTGGCCTAAACCTTTAAGGGTCTTTTGCTTCATCTTTTTTTCATCATAATTCATAACTTAACATCAAGAAAACATTGGAGTCATTAGATAGCATCAAACACAAACCTAAGCCCTAAATCTCATGTTGGCCGAAACTTGCCTATAGGGAAACCTTCACGATTTTTGCAACACATCGCCAAAAACATACAAGAACATGAATCAAAAACATATATAACTATTATGTTGCAGGTGAGGGGAGTCTTACCCTTGTTGTCTTTGTTATAAACCTTGAATAGAGAAACAAAAAGGAAACCTTCTTGACTTTAGAGTACTCCTTGCCCTTGTAGCCTTGTAGAAGAACTTGGATCTTCAAGAGGGAGACCTCTTGTGAAGTTTTCCAAGAGAAAACCCCTTTGAAATTTTGGCCAAGAAGGAAGAAGAGAGGGGAGTGGAAAGGCCTTGGTGGAAGAGAAGAAGAGAAAAGTAACTTAAGCCTCTTCACTTCTCATCCCACCTCTTTATATTAAGTGAAGGGCAAGTGAAAGGGCATGGTGTCTCCTCTCATGGTGACTCTTCACTTCCCTTATCCTTACACCTATCTATAATTTTCTTTATCCTCCTAATAGCACTCCCTTGCTAGGTGAATTGGTTACACATGCATTCTTAAGGCTTACATCATCTCTAAGGTCCAAGGTTCAATCCTTGGCTCCAACATCATTTTATTTTATTTATTCATTTTTTATTCTTTTGCAAGCCCATCTAAGGTATGGCCCAATTCATGATGTGTTATTTCTTTTATCCTCATGGGGCCCATTAAGATAACTAATGAAGTGCTATTTAAGACCGATTAGGGATTTCCACTATTTAGAGCCCATATAAGGCCTATTAACACTTACACTAAAATTCCCACAACTCCAACTATCATTCATGCAATCCTACTCAATATTAGGGATAATATTGAAGGGAATTTTAGTGGGGTGTTGCAATTCTCCATACCTTCTGGAAAGTTCATCCTCGAACATAAAATTAATATCACAGTTATCTTCCACTAATGTCACAGATCATTTCATTGTTGTCATTACTGATGCTCTATTCTCAGCAACACTTACTTCTCCAACCCTAAAAATATTTATCCAATTACTCCCTCAGTTATCTTTTAATCTTAGTCATTTTTTTCACTTTCTCGAAATCTCTATCAACACCTATCTTATACTCTATGTTAGACTTGGTTTACGAAATCAAGTCTAATTAACATTGATCAATTCTATTATATACATCCCATTAAACGAACTAGTCATTTGTCAAGCCAGTTAACACATAGCACAACTTTATTCAATAGGCCTAAAAAGTTCGTACAACCAATAGTAGAATTTAATGAACTAGGTAGGCTGGCATCATTCCCATAATAAAAAAATTATAGCAGTGGCTATCACTCTCTCGTTCATCTCTAATCGGCCAATCTCAGGATCTTCTACAGATTCTATCGGATCTTCCTCCATTATTTTCGGATCCTCCTCTATCATTACAATATTAGGATCTTCCTCAACTATTTCAGGATCTTCCTCAGGCATTTCAAGATCTTCCTCAAACATTTCGGGATCTTCCTCGAACATCTCGGGATCTTCCTCGATCATTTCGGGATCTTCCTCGATCATTTCGGGATCTTCCTCGATCATTTCGGGATCTTCCTCGAACATTTCGGGATCTTCCTCGATCATTTTGGGATCTTCCTCGAATATTTCGGGATCTTGTTCGGGGTCCTCCTCAGAATCTCCTAGATCCTCTAGAAACTCATGGCGAAGTAGCTGCCTACATAACTCAGCATATGAGATACGACATTCATGATGCCCCCATGTCTGATGGGCAACTTCTCTCGCACGCTTTGGCAATGAATGAATCAATGCTCCAATTCTATAGTCATCCAAGATTGGCAACTCTTCCTGCTCGAGTTTCCAAAATAGTCGATCCAATTTCCCTATATTGCCTTGGATTCCAAGAATCGGACTATAGTCAACTTCTTCTATCTGCTCCATTAGCTCACGACATCGCCCATAGCAATGAGTCGTGGTGCACATCTCATGCGACATCTGGAATTGAAAAACGACATAGTCAGTATAAAACTGACAAAAATCAGTGACAAAACTAGTTTTTTTTTCAATTCACAAATATATGCACAGAAAGAAGCACACAAAAATCAGCCTCCTTTACTTAATACTACTTCTTTTCTTACTAGATCTACTATTACATCTCTAATCTCATTATTCCCGTTATACTTCTTCTGCATTATTTAATCTCTATCTCACTCTTCTACTTCTTCTTTATTCACTTTGCTCCTTCTCATCATTTCCTAACTCTGGATATATTCTTATTACTTCTCGCACAATATACATGTACCACATTTTCTACATTACAATTTTTTTTCTATTACACTGTCATCTCTACTTTCACTTGTTCTATCTTTCCATAGTCTTCTTTCACATATCAAAATACCTTTTCTCATTTACCAATCATGATTTCTCCACTCTAATCACAAAAATCACATTCTTATGATCTCCGTATCTTACTCCTCTCTAACCTTACTTTTAGGCAACGAGTATCTAATATATTCTTTACCAAATTTCATAAAGCTAATACTATTCTTTACAAAACTCTCTCTCCTTATTTATTTTCTAACAAGAATTTATAAAATATTCCTATATCAATCTTTGTCAAAATCTATACTTTATTAGATTGTTTCACCTAGTAAGTTTGCTTGACCCAAAGTTCTTACTACATTCTTGCCTCTGATAACATTAACATCTAGTTCCTTCATACAGGGTTATAGCTAAGGTCCTATTCGCTGATCTCTATCACTCCTTCTTTTGCACATCTAGTTCTTACCCTCTCTCTTTCTTATATCAAGAATATTACTCTATTGCTACTACTATATATATCCGTTTAAAAAGTCAAATAACTTAACACATTAATCTATTCCTAATAGATATACATCACTAAGTCTTCATTTCATAACTACTATAATCTCTTAGAATACCTGTACTAAATACCCTACTCCCTTAATACTATAGTTAATAAGTCTCCATTAATAACGCACTATCCTCTCTTTACTCCATGCTCATCACTAAATATTAATATACGCCTTTTATCAATAGTACAAACTTGTTTTGGTTCACAACTTTCCTTAATTCCAGACAGTCATGACACTCATACAGATAATCTCCTCATTACTTTACACATTCCTCCTCTCACATCTCCTTGCTCTTCTTTTCCAATTTACTCCGTTTCACTACTACTCAATCATTTACTATATTTATTCCACATGACTACAGCTACTTAAGTTAAATCTCTACGGATCACTCTCGCTCACTATCACTCACATATAAAAGACAAGTAAGGCTAATATAAGTTATTGTTATTCCTACCCGCATATCAAACTCTAAAGTATTCGATATCATAAAGTAAGATAAGGTATCGTTCATATTTACATATCCTAAAAAAATTACTCTCTATCCTAAGGTATCATTAATTGTAGTACTTCTTCTAGCCATGTTGTTTTCATATTAAAACAATAAGCTAGTATAAGATCATTTATCATTTTCATCATTTTCATATATATACATGCATTTGTATCTTTTTCATTACAAGGTAAGGTAAGGTACTACCCTAAGGTTCCATTCCCAGGTAAAAACATGGTTCCATAATTTCGTATTTGCATACTTAGTCATAAACATTCCTTATCGTTCTAGAATCATATAGGGTATCACATCCACTTGTATGGTTAGTCTAGAAACATTCCTATCATAAGTAAACATAAAGCAAACATACTTAAACCATGTAAGGTAAGATCTTACTTGGAAGCGGCAGGATGCAGGCTTGATGTGTGTGTAGTGAGATGACAAACTGCTCTGATACCAAGCTGTAACGCCTGCCCCTTACGTGAGCGGCGTGTTACTTTTTTTTTTCTTTCTTTCATACATTATTGCATATGGAGCGTAAATATAGCAGTGAAAATAATACTAAATCATGAACATATGCAACTGGATAAATTTTCTTTCTAACTAAACTACTTTAAGCACGTGAATCATAGCATGACATATTTAACAAGTGAGTATATAGTTCTACATTAAGCATGCATATCATAAAGAACTTAAATTCCAACAAGTAGTAAGCGAAACATAAGAACTAACACATGCAGTTTATAAGTAGCAACATTAAGTCGATAAGTAAGAGTAAGACAACAGTAGGATCGTTCTGCCAAGTCACTGCCACACACAAACACATGCCCTCCTGCTGCTTCCCCTTCTTTAGAAACCTTTAGTTTGATCTGCAACATAAGAAGGTAGACTATAAGCATAAAATGCTTAGTAAGCTCCTTGCTTACTTACAAAATCCGTACATCACAAATAAGTAGAAATCTACATCATTTGACATAAACATATAACATGAATAAATACTTAAAGCATCTAAAGCACATAAGCATAAACACTTAAAACATAAACATGTGAGTCATTATTAAGGACATATGGCATGAGTAAGTACTTAAAGCATTTAACATTTGCATAATCTTTAAAACATAATCATGTGCATAAATATTAGACATAGCATATAGAATATCATTAAGCATAAACATGTGCATAAACATTAAACATAGCATATACAATATCATTAAGCATAAACATGCGCATAAACATTAAACATAGCATATGCAATATCATTAAACATAAACATGTGCATAAACATTAAACATAGCATATACAATATCATTAAGTATAAACATGTGCATAAACATTAAACATAGCATATGCAATATCATTAAACATAAACATGTGCATAAACATTAAACATAGCATATGCAATATCATTAAACATAAATATGTGCATAAACATTAAGGATGCTCTTTGAAAAATATATATAATATAATATTTGAACATTAACATATCATCATCATTGGGATCCCTGGCTTGTACCCATTCATCATTTGTGCGCATCCCTTAGTAGAGTACGAGGTAGCTAATCCCGACCTACTAAGGTACTAGGCAACCTCTAGCCTAGAGACAGCTTCGGTAGTCCAGAACCGGGGCGTTCTTAAGGTGCCCATCCCTTGGACCTTTTTCAAGATCCGGTACAAGCCAATACATAAAGTAAAATAGCATACATGATTCCTTTCCTTTCCATAGCAATTTCTCTTTAGCATAGAGTTCATCATTTCTTTTCTTTTCTTAGAAATTACTCTTTAGACATCTTTTATTCATAATGTTATACATGTCATGGGAATACATTCAAAGCATAAATATCATCATAACTTTCAAGCATGAACATGGCATGGAGAAAACATAATTTCATGGTAAGGAAATTCATAACATGCCAACTTATCATTCATGATTCATAAAACACATAATGTTTAATTTAAGACTAGGAATAATACACCTAGGGAACTTGTTCCATTTTTCTTTTCATGTATCATGGCATAATGAAACATGGATACCTTTAATTCAACCCTAATTCAACATATACTCTACTAGTCAAAACATTTAGATAGAGTTATTATAGCATAAAAACACAACCCAACATCACACAACTCATACAACATGTATACATTGAATATCCTAGTACCAAGAGACATCATCAAGTGAGGTAGTGACCTTAACCCATCTTAAAACCCAATTTAAGGTATTGATCATAAACTTCTAAGGTTCATACCAACATGAAAATGACAAAAACAAGAGCAATTGGTTCATACAACATACATATAATACATATTCTAACACTAGGAAGCATTAGTAAGTAACATGACATCTTTAACTCTTCTTTTTTTTCTTCCCATCTATCATGGCATAATGCAACATGGATACCCATAATTCAACCTTAATTCACATATATTCTACTGATCAAAATATTTAGATAGGGTTATCATGGCATAAAAACACAACACAACCTCACACAACTCATACAACATGCGTACATTGAGTATCCTACTACAAAGGGGCATTATCAAGTGAGGTAGTGACCTTAACCCATCTTAAAACCCAATTTAAGAAACTGATCAGAAATTTCTAAGGTTCATATCAACATGAAAATGACAAAAACAAGAGCAATTGGTGCATACAACATACATATAATACATATTCTAACACTAGGAAGCACTAGTAAGTAACATGACATCTTTAACTCTTCTTTTTCTTTCTTTTTGGCTCTTATTTAGGGTATTAACCCCACGTGTTCAGAGGAGAAATATGACCTAAAAATATATATATATAACGCTCAAACAACCATTAACAAGGAATTAAAACATTAGCTAGTCAAAAGAACTCAAACATCTTCTTGTGGCCAAAGAGTTTATGGCTTCATGAGAGCCTTGGCCTAAACCTTTAAGGGTCTTTTGCTTCATCTTTTTTTTCATCATAATTCATAACTTAACATCAAGAAAACATTGGAGTCATTAGATAGCATCAAACACAAACCTAAGCCCTAAATCTCATGTTGGCCGAAACTTGTCTATAGGGAAACCTTCACGATTTTTGTAACACATCGCCAAAAACATACAAGAACATGAATCAAAAACATATATAACTATTATGTTGCAGGTGAGGGGAGTCTTACCCTTGTTGTCTTGGTTATAAACTTTGAATAGAGAAATAAAAAGGAAACCTTCTTGATTTTAGAGTACTCCTTGCCCTTGTAGCCTTGTAGAAGAACTTGGATCTTCAAGAGGGAGACCTCTTGTGAAGTTTTCCAAGAGAAAACCCCCCTTTGGAATTTCGGCCAAGAAGGAAGAAGAGAGGGGAGAGGAAAGGCCTTGGTGGAAGAGAAGAAGAGAAAAGTAACTTAAGCATCTTCACTTCTCATCCCACCTCTTTATACTAAGTGAAGGGCAAGTGAAAGGGCATGGTGTCTCCTCTCATTGTGACTCTTCACTTCCCTTATCCTTACACCTATCTACAATTCCCTTTATCCTCCTAATAGCACTCCCTTGCTAGGTGAATTGGTTACACATGCATTCTTAAGGCTTACATCATCTCTAAGGTCCAAGGTTCAATCCTTGGCTCCAACATCATTTTATTTTATTTTATTTTATTTTTATTCTTTTGCAAGCCCATCTAAGGTAAGGCCCATTACATGACGTGTTATTTCTTTTATCCTCATGGGGCCCATTAAGATAACTAATGAAGTGCTATTTAAGACCCATTAGGGATTTCTACCATTTAGAGCTCATATAAGGCCTATTAATACTTACACTAAAATTCCCACAACTCCAACTATCATTCATGCAATCCTACTCAATATTACGGATAATATTGAAGGAAATTTTAGTGGGGTGTTACAATATCATGGACTTCAATAATTGAGTTTAAGATCAAATCATATACATGGAGAATGTACACCCAAATAGTAAATTTTATTTATCCAATAAATAATACATATTTAAGGTGATTATCTTAGGACACTCTCAAATATAACAACAACACATCTGGATAATTCTCTCTTAGATGTGTAACATCAATTTCGATCAGTGTAGTTCGCATAAGTTTCAGGATCCTTAACTCCTAACTCACGCATATATAGTGGAAAATCTCTATATGCCTAATCATAATCTCCAATGACCTTCTTCATCGCTTTCTCCCAGACTATGTATGCTTTTTTGTATGATATGGTTATGCCAAACCTAGCTTTTATATCTGATATAATTATACTTGGTTTGTATTGTTTATTAGAAACAAATTGTTCTTCAATAAATGATGTTATAAATGAGGAAGAGCATGCTTAATGATCAGCATTTTTCCTAATTGTGCAACATTGGTGTCCCTTTATATTTTTCATAATAGTTAACTCCATATTCGCGACTAACTACTCTCCGTGTACATGTTTGATTGAAGCAGAATGCTTTAACTCTATTTATCCGGGTGTGAACTGGATTATATCTCATATGTTTAACCATGACATATTTCACAAGTGCATTCTTGAACTCTTATTGAGATAGAAAAACCTATCCAACAAAAAAAAACATGTTCATCTATTGCCTCTCTAATTGATCTTTGTAGCAATCGAGAATTTAGAATATATGGATTATCGGCTATTGAGAACTCCTCCTCTAAGTCATTATACTACATTGGGAGAAATTCATATTGTTCAATCTGCATATTATATTATCATCAGCTAAGAATTCTTGTACATCTATATTGTATCATGATTCCTATGTAATCCGGATATAATGCTCTTCCTCCTTACTCTAAGAAGGCTCAAAGTATTTAAGTGTCATGCAGGGATTCGGAACCTCATCTTCTAAGTTACCTGCCTCTTCATTTAGATCAAAAGTCAAATTGCTTATTTTTTTTATTAGTGTTTCCCACACCAGTATACCCAGAAGAAGATGGAATATTTGTTCCAGATACTTCTAGTTAAAGGTGAGCATTCGGTTAAAACTAAACCGAACCGAACCGAATTAGCAAAACCGAACCGAACTGATTTTTTTCGATCAAACCGAACCGACCAAATTAAAAAAAATCGAACAAACCGAACCGATATTTTATCGGTTAATTCAGTTTTTAACTGAATTGACCGAATTATCCAAAAAAAATAGTTTTTAAAATAAAATTCAGTTTATTTTAAATAAAAAACAATTTTTTTAAAATAAAAAATTAATTTTGGGTTAAAAATTTGGTTAATTCGGTCTATTCGGTTTAACTGAATAGGAATGTTGAAAACCGAAAATGAATCGAATTTACCATTTTTTAGGAAAAAATCGAATTACCGAATAGACCGAACCGAAATTTAAAATTCGGTTATTTTGTTCGTTTTATTCGGTTCAACCGAATTTTTGCTCACCCCTACTTCTAGTATATTAGCTCCCCGTCCCATTATCAAATTTGCATCAAGCGTATTTCATATCTTACGAATTTTTTTTAACAATATGATTGTCCCTAAAAAATAAGGAAAATTATAGGGAACGTGAATGAGGGAACATGAACGGCTCGTGAACGACGTGGCGTGCCACGTCGTTCACGCCGCATGGGCGCTGAGCGGTGACCGAGCATTCGGCTCACGCGAAAATCATTTTCCCCCTCAATACATCTCCCCTGCGAAAACATTTCCCCCTCATTCCCAACTTCGGCGAAAACTCTTCCCGAACCCTAGATCCCCATCGCCTTCTTCTTCCTCCCCCACTCCTTCGGCCAACCCTAAATCCCGAGCTTCATCTTCCTCCCTCCCTCCTCCGGCCCGGCTCAGCGTCGTCCTCCCTCCCTCCCTCAGAAGTGCGGCTCCCGAAATCTGTCTCACTCACGCGACTTGCTACGAGTGTTCGTCGGAGTCACGTCCGCCTTGGAGAAACAGCCCCACGCCCTAGCTCACGTGACTTGCTGCGAGGCCGCGTCGGTCATCCTCTGCAGCGAGGTTGCCCGACGCCTTGGAGACCAGATCTCCTCCCTTTCTTCTTGCGGCGAGGCAGCGAAGGTTTGTCCTTCTCCTTAAGTTGTGTTGCATTATCTCCATTCTCCTTAAGTTTTGTTGCATTATCTCCATTTTGAAATTTACTTCCATTCTCCTTAAGTTTTGTTGCATTATCTCCATTTCGAAATTAATTCCATTCTCCTTAAGTTTTGTTGCATTATCTCGATTTCGAAATTTACTTCCATTCTCCTTAATCCACATTATCTCCATTTCGAAATTTACTTGCATTCTCCTTAAGTTGCATTATCTCCATTTGGGCAGCAGTACTCTAGAAAAACTTAGTTTCTTTTTGATGCCTTGTACACTTCATATATCACTGATGTCACTGATCTATTACTTTGAGCTCAACTACTCCCATACATCTGAAGTTTTCGCCTTTATACAGATTCTGCATCTTGGAAGCAGTAATTTGGACAGCAGTAATTTGGACCCAGGTCTGATACTACAACGCTTCGACAGTAAAATTTGGTAAGTCCCAGTTCGTTTTAAGCCTCCAATTGAGTCTGTTACTGCTTCCATTACCATTATATGATATTGTTTTTAATTGTTAGAACTGTTCAAATGGTCATGGAGGAAGAAATCATTGAATCGTGTGCCCCACTGAATGATATTGATGAACTGCAAGTGTTGGGTGATTCATCAAGCTTGCAGCAACTGGAGGCTCCACAAGTTGGGATGCAATTTTTATCTGAGGAGGAAGCTCGTGTTTTTTACAAAACGTATGCCCAAGGTCTTGGTTTTGGTATTTCAAAAATGTGTTCCAAAAAAGGAGACAATGGTGAACAAAAGTATATTTCATTTGGATGTTCTAAAAATGGTAAGAATGTTCCTAAAGGTAAAAATTCCTTTTATCCTAGACCTTGTAGCAAAACCAATTGCAATGCACGGATAAATATTATAGTTCAGAATGATGGATTATTTCTCATTACTAGTATTCACCTTGAACACAATCATGAGTTAAGTCCAAGGAAATCAAGACATTTTAGATGCAATAAAGTGTTAGATTCCCAAACTAAGAGGAAATTAGAGTTGAATGATCAAGCTGGAATTACTTTGAGTAAAAGTTTTCAATCATTTGTTGTTGAAGCTGGTGGATATGAAAATTTATTATTTGATGAGAGAAAGTACAAAAATAATGTGGTTGAAGCACGTAGATTAAGACTTGGGCATGGTGATGCAGAAGCATTGAATAATTACTTTTGTCGTATGCAAACTAGAAATTTGAATTTCTTTTATACCATTGATGTAGATGAAGATTGTCGCATAAGAAATATATTTTGGGCTGATGCAAGATGTAGGGCTTCATATGAGTATTTTTCTGATGTCATAACATTTGATACTACATATTTGACCAATAGTTATGATATGTCGTTTGCTCCATTTGTTGGAGTAAATCATCATGGTGAATCAGTATTACTTGGTTGTGGCTTGATATCCAGAGAAGATTCTGAAACATTCATTTGGTTATTCAAATCTTGGTTGGCATGCATGAGAGGTCGAGCTCCACGAGGTATTATTACGGATCAGTGCAAAGCTATGGAAATTGCAATTCTTGAGGTATTTCCATACTCTCATCATCGCTTATGTCTTTGGCATATTATGAAAAAAAATTCCAGCTAAGTTTGGTAGTCATGCCAACTATAAGTTGATAAAGAAAAATTTGAAGAATATTGTTTATAATTCTTTATCTTCTGAAGAATGTGATAGCAATTGGAAAAAATTGATTGAAGATTTTAATTTGGAGAATAATGAATGGTTGAGTTCTTTATGGGATTGTCGTCATAAGTGGATGCCTGTGTATGCGAAAGATAGATTTTGGCCAGGGATGTCTACAAGTCAAAGAAGTGAGAGTGTGAATGCCTTTTTTGATGATTATGTTCATTCAAAAACAACATTGAAACAGTTTGTTGAACAATATGACAGTGCTTTGAAAAGTAAGATTGAAAAAGAAAATAATTCTGATTTTGCATCTTTCAATTCAATTATTCCAGTCATTAGTGGGCATCCCATTGAAAAGCAATTTCAAAGTGTCTATACTAATAAGATATTCAAGTTATTTCAGGATAAAATCAGGGGTTTGATGTTGTGTAACACTTCATTTGTAAAGCAAGAAGGGTCAACTATCTTATATGAAGTGGTGGAAACTGTATTGGGAAAAGAGGGAGCAACTCCAACAGATGTGCCATTTTTAGTACTATATAATGAGGTAGACTGTGAGATGAAGTGTTTGTGTCGTCTCTTTGAATTCCGAGGCATTTTGTGTAGACATTTGGTTTCAATTCTTTTCAAAAGAAATGTCACTAGAGTTCTTGAAAAGTATATTTTAGAACGATGGCGCAAAGACATTAAACGTCGGTATCAAGGCGTCACCAATATTTATGATGATTTTTATTATCATGAGGAAGAAAGACAAAGATATAATAATCTTCAACCTTTGTTACAAGAAGTGCATCAGTTGGGGTCTAAGAATCATGAGAGGTTCTCTGTTTCAATGGGGATTTTAAATGAAGCAAAACAAAAGCTTATGGATATTAATATTATTGATTCGTTAGATGGTGATCATGATAGCAACACAATACATGGGGAATCAAGAATTGAGATCACGAAGTTTCACTCTCCACTCAAGATAAGATCTCGTGGACATCCACCAACCAAAAGAAAGCAATCCAAAATTGAGCAAATTGTGAAAAAGGTGGCGGCAAAGAATAGAAAGGTTGAATTGATTATATTTTGGATTTATGTTTTGGTTATAATTGATTTTAATTATTGTACTTGGTAATATTGAATGTAAGTTCTTTGTCGACATGTTGTGAGAGGTGGCAGTAAAGAACAACAAGAATTATCAAATTTAAATCATACAAATATGATCACTGGCCCGAGTAGTCAGAGTAGCCATAATGTAAGTTCCAATTTTATGATTTCTTTTGGAAATAGCTATAATTAGCTGATTTTGTAATACAATCACAGATTTTTCTTTTGGAAGTTGTTATCACTGATTTAAATCGTATTTTCTTCTTTTTTGTGGTTAGGTTGTAGCTGATATTTCAGTGAACTATGGCGCAAAGACATAATGCAGTACTCTTTCACCTGAATTTGGAAGTAGTGATTAAAATTTAGAAATAGTAGCTTGGTCTTCAGAAATAGGTAAGCAGTGTTACTGAATTTGGAAGTAAAATAGTATTTTATTACATGCAATAATTTTTTTGCTTGTATATATCTTAAATACTTTAGCATGTTACATGCAATGATTTTCCAAGTAATTGCTGCGGAACTTATAAAAATTGGATTAATCTCTTATTGTACTTATACAAGTAGTGTGGTTTACACACGATATCTAATTATGGAGGATCAACAATAAAT
Organism: Boesenbergia rotunda; assembly: GCA_024364735.1. Lineage (NCBI taxonomy): Eukaryota > Viridiplantae > Streptophyta > Magnoliopsida > Zingiberales > Zingiberaceae > Boesenbergia > Boesenbergia rotunda. The sequence goes on from JAGFNQ010006663.1 coordinate 69,641, forward strand.
CCTTGCATTAGTTGGTGGAACACCTACCTTTTTTTTCTTGTTTCTTAGGTGTCACTAATTATATCCTCTTATCAAGGGTCTGTAATTTTGATTTCAAATTAATCACTAGAACTTACCTACTTATTGAACCTATTATAAGAATTCTTATAGTTGAATTTGATTTTCAAAATTTGTGGATGTGTGTGAGATAATGAATTTGGTACTAGAAAATGATTTTTTATTTTCTCATGTCATACTTTTGTCCCTATGGTCACTGTGGCTGATGCTATATGATTATGATTTAGTTTTCTAATGTTTGTTTGAGTAAAACTGAATAATCTTTTCCCTTACGCATGCAGATGTTGTCAACACTCTTCAACTTGCTTGTACTCACTTGCTTAGATGCACTAGTTTGAGAAGTCTGCACTTGCATTGTGATCGATCCCCCACATATTTGTTGGTTGAGTAGAGATTGGATATTACTGCCTATTGAGAATGTTTGAACTGCTAAAATTGAAGGTTGTTCTCTGGCACATATTATTTTATCTGCACGATTATTGTTGAGCTATTCTTTACATCTGTGGAAGACGAGGTATTTTTGTTGGTTATATCATGCCAACTCGTAAAAAGGTCCTGATTCTTAGAATTTCTACAAGATTGTCTAAAGATTATTAGCTGTGAATTTTGCTTTCCTTATGCTAAGCCACGACCTCTGAAATGCTAAGCCACGGCCTCTGAAATGCTACATTGGACTGCTATATTGTCTAAAGACTATTAGCTGTGTCTAAAGATTAATGTCATTTCCAATGTTCTCTGATGCTTTCTAACATATGATTCTTAGTGGTAGACTTTCTAACATATGATCAATGAGATATTCTTAGTGGTAGGCTAAATCAAGATGTTTCAGTGGCATTTCTGATCATATGTTATTTAGAACTCATGATCATACGTTATCTAACTCAGCTAGCTGATCATATGTTATTTCAGTGTTATTTTTAACTCAACTTGCTGCTTTTCAGTGTCTAACTTGCTGCTTTTCAGTGTCCAACTTGCTGTTTCACTCTAAATCCGTTGTTGTTTCGCCCCAAAGCCGAAAGGAAATCTGCCGAAAGTGAACTTGATATTGTGAACTTGTGAACTTGAGCATGTTGTGAACTTGTGAACTTGAGCATGTTGTGAAATTGTGAACTTGTGAACTTGATATTGTGAACTTGTGAACTTGAGCATGTTGTGAACTTGAGCAGAATTTAGTTTGATCCAAAAATTTTGGTTTCTTTGCTGTGGAACTTTCTTTGCTGTGAAATCAGTTTGATAAACTGATGTCTGATCCAAAAATTTAGTTAGTCAAAGCTGTGAGTTTGATGAACTGCTGTCATATTCCTCCATATATAACATCTTACCATGGGTTGACCCAAGTCATTTATTTATTTATTTGATTGTCTTTTATTGGTCTGGCTCATACTCAACAAATGGCCTGATAAATTCACAAACAAAGCCAACATTCCTATCTGTATCACAATATCCATTTGCATGTGTTTATTAACAACAAATATGCGACAATGTCTTAGAACTTTTATCATAGCACAACATGATGCATGGTCTTCATCCTCAACAAACAAACTATCAGTTACTGTAGGTTCTTGTTAGTGGGCAAAGGTGTATAATTGACCTTTCACTTAAATGTGTAGGTTAGCAAATTATTTGATTGGTTCTGTGAATGATGAATCTAGAATATTTTTACTGAAAATGGCTTAAATGGGAACTAAAGTTTAACATCCAAGCATACTCCATTTCTATGACGGAAAATAATAAATACACGTGATGAGGTTTAATCTTGCTTCAGGAACATATTGTCAAAAACATTCCCAGAGAATCCAAGATGCATGTAAGTAGCATCACTGGCAAGCAAACATCATTTGGATTGGGATAATGTAGTATTCAACAACAATAGCATTCAAAATTGATGATTTTTTTTCATATCACACCCAATGTGTCTAAATACTATTGCAATGCATTCGATCTTGCAAGCCCATCACTGATTTTACATCTGTAATCAGAGTGATGCATCTATCTAAACCAATCAAAATATACATGAAAACACCACTCCAAAGTGCAACAAGAACTGAAACAATAACGGAGACAGATCAATTTACAACAATGTCATCATCTAGAAACACCAATGTGTCAACACCCAATGTGTCCTAAACCTCTTGCTCATCACCCATGAATCTTCACCATTGCAAGTTAGGACAACACCATTTACTTTCCTATAAAGATCAGACGCTTCAACAGATGTGTCAACACCATTGCAAGTTAGGACAACACCCAATGTGTCAACACCCATTGCCTTGCCTGCATTTTGCAGCTTAGACACTTCAACAGATTCAAAGGTTCCTGCAATGATGTGAGAATCAGAAGTAAAACAAATAAAAGAAACGATTTGGGCACAGAAAATAAATGACTAAACAAACCCATTTTTACCTTCAAAAGAAGGGAAAAAAAATCTTCTCCACACAGATGACTAAACAAACCCAATTTTACCTTCAAAAGAAAGAACCATTTTACATTCTCATGAATAAGAAAACATCCTTCAGATTTAAGCAAACTCCCCCCATACAATCCCCGATTCGTTCAATCTTACCCATCATCTTAGTATGGACATTAAAACGGGTAAGATCGGAGGAAGGGAAGGGGAAAAGGAATCTACCTCGAGGAAGGCAATCTCTCGGGCCAAGAGGAGGAGCTGCGCCTGGAGACAGTGTCGGTCACAGAGATCGGGCATCCGAGGTCGCCTGGAGACGTGACTCCGACGAACACTCGCAGCAAGTCGCGTGAGTGAGACAGATTTCGGGAGTCGCACTTCGAAGGGAGGGAGGGAGGGAGGACGACGCTGAGCCGGGCCGAAGGAGGGAGGGAGGAAGATGAAGCTCAGGATTTAGGGTTGGCCGGAGGAGGGGGGGAGGAAGAAGAAGACGATGGGGATCGAGGGTTCGGGAAGAGTTTTCGCCGAAGTTGGGAATGAGGCGGAAATGTTTTCGCAGGGGAGATGTATTGAGGGGGAAAATGATTTTCGCGTGAGCCGAATGCTTGGTCACCGCTCAGCGCCCACGCGGCGTGAACGATGTGGCACGCCACGTCGTTCACGCGCCGTTCACGTTCCCTCATTCACGTTCCCTATCATTTTCCAAAAAATAAATTACAAACTAAGTTAGTAAAGTTACAATGTCAAAATCAAGTAGCATTGTAATTCAAAAAGCAAGTAATGATAGATATCGTGTGCATATTAGATTTTCGTGATTGATCAGTGGGTTGAGGGTTTTAACCAAAACCCACTGATAGACCTAAGCTATTTAGATTTCAACAAACTCACAATTGCCAGGAAGGGTTGAGCGAGCAGAAAGTAGATATGGTGTCAAATCTTGATTATGATCAAGGAACAAAGTGGATCTGGTATCGAGATATCACCATTACAAAGGATATGATATAATGTCATATTAGGCCTAACATGAGCCTGGTCTAGCAATATCAGGCTCACGTTCTAGCTAAAACATTTCGTAACATTAGAGCACCTTCAAAGAGTCCTAAATAAACAATGGAGGACATCGTTGAACTCCCTACAGCCTCAAATATCTACACGACTTGAATTGGGTGCAATAAGACCTATCTAGGTCCATCAGTAGATTTTAACTGAAACTTACTGATGACCTAAGTTATTTAGATTTCTACAAACTTGCAACCACTTTGATTGATTGAGCGAGGAAATAGTAGATATGGTGTCAAACTTTGCTTATGATTAAGGAACAAAGTGGGTATGGTCTCAAGATATTAGCATTACAAAACTCGGATATGGTCCCATATCAGGCCCAATGTGGGCCTAGTCTAGTGATACCAGGCCCACGTTTTGTCTAAAACTTATTATAACCTTAGAACACCTTCGAAGAGTCCTAAATAAGCAATGAAAAGCACTATTGAACTCCTTGCAACCTCAAAAACCCACTAGACTTAAAATAGATGCAATCGGATCTGTCTAAGTCCATTAGTGGGTTTTGACCGAAACTCACTGATGGACCTAAGCTATTTGAATTTTTGCAAACTCGTAACCGTTGGGAATGGTTGAGTAAGAAGAAGGCAGATATGACGTCTAACATTAGTTTTGATCAATGAACAATGTTGGCCTAGTCTTGGGAGATCAGTACTAACAGGGTCTGGTATGATCTCGTATCAAACCCAATGTACGCCTGACATCTTGGATATCAAGATCAAGTCTAGCTAAAATTTAGCATCACAGTGGAGCACCTACGGAGAGCCCTAAATAAGTAATGAAGGGTATTGTTATATAAATCTTCCCTACGTAAAGATAGACAAAATAAACATCATTTGTGTCAACTATATTTTTTCACGTTACAAATCAATTTTACAAATAATAGTAAATACTATACATACATTACTAAATTTGTATATATCTTTTTCTATCAAATTCATTCCTACTTGATATTTTTTTTTCAACGTCAATATTCTTCAATGTAGTTGTCTTTCGATATCGCCTTTTGAACATCGTACAACAATACTCCCTTTTTTTACATATCCTTTTACAATCCCATCAAACGGTAGGAAAATTTAGGGTACGCAGTAAAAAATCCATGATGACGTTCATGGGAAAAAGTGAGAGAGAGAGAGAGAGGATGAGATACATAAGAATGTGGCACGTATCTGAATCACAAAAAGTAACTTTCGAATTAAAATTTTTTAAAATATAATTCGGATGTCTTAAAAATGATTTTAAAAAGCAGAGACTGATGAGAGAGGTAGATAGGCAAGGACAAACAATTGAATATGCTTATTAATAATTATTAAAATATAATAGTCTTTTCGTAAATTACTAAAGTTGCGTGAGTCCGCAATTCCCGTCGATATTTTATGGTACAACTTGAAGTGATGCTTCAACATGGTACACCCTATCATTCGTGGTTTTATATCAAAATCAGAGATTATTTTGCATTTCCCCTATGAAAGTTATCACCGAAGTCAATCATTGGGCCCAGAAGACGCTGCAATCCTCAGAGCACGGAGTGCAACGGGACACCAGAATGTGTGTTCTTGGATGATTTGACCCACCAGTTCTGACACCATGCAACAGTTTGATGCTCCGTGTCTAGTGAGCTGTAACCACAAGCTAACACTCGGTTCCAATTCTCGTTGACTTATCTTGCCAAAAACATTTAAATTGTTTGTCTTGTGAACTGTCTGTTTTTTCTCCCTCGACACTGTAAAAAAAATTAGCTGCAAGTTTCATGGATGGCGTCGACATGCCTTCTCTTGTATCAATAGGAGGAATTCTCATGGAGGACAAAATGAGGTACGTTGGCCTTCCAGACACCTTGTTTTGTTCCTTATACAAAGCCGTCCTATGCTTTCAAAACTTCATAAAAAAAAACACCTGAAAACTAACATAATTAAGATACAAGCATCATAGATATATTTTCCTCGAGTATGTCTGATTCTCATTGTTATAGTGTTAAATCAGTTGACAATCTGAACTATAAGCTGAGCCTTACAAGCTATGTTATTCCAGTATAAACGTACAAGGAGGCTCATGGAAAATGCAACGCAGCCTCGGACAATTATAATTGACAAAAAACAAACACACAATTTTATTAAAATTACATCGGTTTTTCCTACTTCATAATACACAAATAAGATTGAAATATTTGACAACATTTTATCTTTACTTCCATGCTGCTGTCCATTCCTAGCTAGCTCATGATGCATCAACGGAAGCCGAGGTGTTATGACCATGACCAAAAGGGTACCTGATAATGATCCCCCATGCCGCACAGCAAGTTACAGAAACTTCCATCCTCCAGAATATTTTCAACATTCTTGCAACATTGTTCGATCCCAGAGGTGTTCCGACTCCTATCGCTGCAAGAACCTTCAGTTTCTTTATTGAGATTGATGACTTCAGTTGTTGTTTCCCTGCCTTTGAGAGCCAAGATCTGCACATTTTCTCACAATTGAGTCATTCATGTCCCAGTAATCATTTTTGAAAAATTCTCAATTTACCTCAGATTGGAGCTTCTTGTTGTGCTGTTTAAGGGCCTCGTTCTGTGATTTGAAGGCATCAAATTGGGTCTTGAGCAGCTGATAATCCATCTCCAGCTGCTTGGCCTTCCACCTGGCCCTCCTGTTCTGGAACCAAATGGCCACCTGCCTTGGATGCAGCCCAAGCGCGGCAGCCAACTGCAGCTTCCTCTCTGACTCCAGTTTGTTTCCTTGTAGCTCGAAGCTCCTCTCCAGTGCCCTCACCTGTTCCGTGTTCAGCCTCCTCCTCTTCTCCCCTGATTGCATGCCGTCATCAGAGAGCTCATCCTCAGCCTTTGCGGCGTCATGTAAGTCATTGCTTGCATTACCGATCCCCGGCAAGGACATGGATCTTTTCCCCAGCATGGGAGAAAGCAGTGGAGCCGCGGCTGCAACAAGATCAATTGCTAGTGATTGAGTTAGAATTTGAAGGAGCAAGTAAGGCTCACCCGTGAGGTCTTGCAGGTTGTGGCATGGAGGCATGGCTAGTGCTGGGAGTTGCCGGTGTTCAGCTTCATGGGGTGGTCGGACTTGTTGCAGATAGTTTGGGCAGAAAAAGGAGGCCATACCATTGATGCAGATCACCTACTAAATGTTATCACTAGCAGAGGAGAAAGGAGGACGATATGCCATACAGGAGGAAAGAGCAGGAGAAGAGAGAGAAATGTCTGGAATTATATCCTCCAAAAGTTGCACGAAAAAAAGATTTCCTAAGTGGAATTCAGTAACCAACAAGGGACTAACTATTAGAAAACAAAACAGATTATAATTATTTTTCTTTATTTTTTTTCAAATCTAAACTATACATGGCATGCTCTAACTATCTGTCTATGCCTTTTAAGGTGGCAAAAATATATTATTCAACATGGAATAGCCAATATGAAAGAAAAACCTGATCATCAGTACCGGAAACTAGCTGCTCAGTGCAAAATTTAAGAATGTAAAATGACAACAATTAGGGAAAAAGAGCGTGTTAACAAGGGATTTTTTTTTTAGTTCCAAAAAAGAACCAGGAAAAGATAGAAGAGTAAAACTGATAAAAGTTGAGCTCCCTGATATTGAGTACACCCTAATATAAATAAATGTCAAAGTCACGAACTAGTTGCTGCAGCAGGATCATAGCAACTTCTTTTTCTCAAAAAATTTCTTTAGATGCCATAACTGCAAGCCGGCTACTGAAAGACAGACAGCGAGTGAAAGGAAACTTAGCCAAGCCATCCTAGAGTTGGTAGATCTGTTCAATTCTTGCATTTGCTCCTCTCTGGAAGATCAAGACAAACAATTGAAATTGCAAGCAAATACATTAATGAATTGCAATTCTCAGTTCTCCAGATTTTGTACCTCTTAGTGGTATATAGACTTGGTTATAAAAAAGACAGTAACTCATCTAATAGGTTAGATTACCCTAGATGCTAGACACAAAAAAAAACAACTCAATAGGCTAGATGCTAGAAGGGAAAAAAAAACTCTCTCCCGACAGTTTCACCACACAGAAGAGCAAATGCTAGTTCAATGAAAGCTTAATATGGAATCTGTACCTTTCACGAAGATAAAACATTTCATCATGGATGGACTTCACAATATCTTCCAACTTCTTTAACTCCAGTTCCATACCCTAAAAACGACCACAAGAAAGATGCATTAAGTCCAAGTATATGTTTGCTGCCTTCTCCATACCTCTTGTTGACTACATAAAAATACAAAAACAAAAATCTCAAACTGAAACAGAATTTTTGGATTTCTTTTTATAGTTTTTGCACTGCAACTGTCATTGGTTAGAAGATGACATGGCATATCATCTTTCATGTACCTAAAACACCTTAAAAGCGACAAAGGGTGGCTGAAACATACAGGTGCTATGGAGAAGGCAGCAAACATAGGTGTGATGATGACAAGATTGGGCAAGATGAACAAACTGCTGGATGAATATTTTCGAGTTTTAGCAACGATTCATTAGAGGTTATTAACTGATGCCATCCTACTTTCCCCATTCATCAAGACTCTCCTGATCATCTCGGCTGACTCAAGGGTCCTTGGTTTACAGGCGGCAATTTCAATTGCACATTGGGAAATGATGAAAGGAAAAAAAAAAAAAAGTTTAATCAACGTGAACTTTAAATAGTTAGAAAGCATGATTAGATTTTCTGCTTTATTTATTGTTTGTCAATGCAACCAAGGTCCTTTTGCCTTTTTTTTTCTTCTCTTTTTTTGCACAAATATGTCCCTAATATTTTATTTTCGATGGAATCGCCCCCCTATAATCTAAATCATTGATTTGAAGAATCAAAACTAGAATTTCTAAGATAAAACTAAATGCTCATAGAAATTCAGGTATAGGAAAGGATTTGGTTACTTCGATCTGCCCCTTCTTGGCAACGTTGGTCCAGTCCTTGGCGGCGATGCCGGTCCGCCACTCAAACTCCACTGTCAACGTAGCAGCCGGTTGGTGGTAGGGCGCCCACACGCACGCCAAGTAGTCGCCTTCCTCGTTCGCGCTAAAGGCAAAGGTGCCTGATACCACGCGATCTTCGTAGTGGATGTTATTGCCGTAGGGCGAAGTAACCTAACAAAACAACGAAACAAGCATTCCAACGACCAAGGGTCCACACAAAAATCCGATCAACACAATATCTTAATCAGGGTGGAAATGATCGATACCTTAACGGTGATTTTGTGAGAATCGGGGAGATGGGTGGCGTCAGACGGGATGACGACGGAGTACTTCCCGACGGCCATGGCGTGGAGCTTGATGTCCTCGGTTACGCACTTGGTGTGCCCTGATTCGAGCTCGAACCGCAGGGCGCCGGCGGGCGAGAGGAAGAGCGACGCCAGGGCGAGGGTGACCAAGTAAGCGCGGGGCGCGGCGACGCATCCCCTTCGCCGGGTCGCTCGCTCTTTCATGTCGCGTTCTCCTTCACCTTGTCGTCGAATCAGAACTCGAAGATGATCGAAACGGTCGTCGTGGAGATCGGCAGCGTCCGGCGGAAAGAGAGGAGGATGAAATTAATAAAGCAATCAATATTTATTGCTGAGAAACGGTTCGCTTCGAACTCGAATCGGATTGTGATCGTGCGGTTGAGTTCAGGTTGAACCGGATAGAAACCGGTATTTAGTTAGGTCGATTAGGGTTTGTGCGGCCCTCACCACTTCACTCTTCCCCTGTCCCAACCTCGTCCCTCCTCTCGCGAGCCCTCTTCTCGCTCGCAGCCAGCCGCCGATCGCTGCCGTGCCCTCCCGTCGACTCCGCCGCCGCCACCGGAAGGCCTCCGGTATCACCTCACCCTTCCGCCCCTCTGTTCTCACTCGCGTCTAAAATTGTTGTATTATTGGACTCTACAAAATTCGGACATGATCTTGAGGTTTGCTTTATTGTTCTCTCTACCGATTTGATGCAGTAGAAGGGAGAAACATGACGTACATGCGCGGTGACCTCCTCACCAAGATGAGGAAGCTGGTAAAGGGCCTCGCCTGTCCCACGCCGAAGTGGCTCAAAGCAATGGAATTGTACGACGCTCGTTTCATTCACCATCTAGATTTGGAACTTCTTTTTTCCATTTTTTCACTTTCTTATCCGGTTCTTCGATCAGTATATCGTTGATCAAGTTTGGATCTTAGAAAATTGATTGATCGAATTGGCTTTGTGCAGGGCACCTCCAGTGACATTTCCTCTGGCAGATCCGAAGATCGAAACCATCAACCTGCCGGAGGATATTTATGTAAAGAGATTCTTCAAGAAACATCCGGATTCACTTTACCATGATGCTGTCAGGTACACTGAGCTCCAACAGTTGTTTTAAGGTCCATAGACTTTTCCTGGTTCAATTTTGATTTTTTATGCTCTCTGGTAAACTGTTTAGGTTATTCGACAATAGTTGGTGATATGCCTCTATTTTCATGTTTGAACATTCTTGATCGCATTTGTTTTGTTTGAAGTTAAAAGCTCGTCCTACATTTTTTGTGCTGCCATTGTAATACCATAAGATTGACATCGTTCACTAACAATTTATCAGTTGCTAGTAGATTTTTTTATTCCATGGATTTTTGACTAATACTTAATTTGGATCTCTAAAGCTCAACACTTACATGCTTTTGGCCGATGTTTAATATATAGTGACTAGTTAAGTTTTGGCATGAAGCTCCTTGTCTCGTGATTCAATTCTCTCTATTTCATTTACATTATTATATTATCTATATTGAGTTGTTTACTTGTTATTTGACTGAATAACTCTCTGTACTTAGCAATAGAAGTTTGGGGGTGTCTATAAATCCTTTAATTCTCAAGTTTTTACTTGGTAGTTACTTTTTGTTGTTTGAACTTTTATGCAGAAATGTCAATCAACATATTCATACTGGCATTGGCAGCACTGAAATTTGGTTCATTTTATTCTTGTAGGCTTGTAGCCATTTACTAAGTGTAATCTCGTTATAGATTCATGACAATTTAATTTGAACTTAGACTTCAAAAATTCATCAGATATTTTCATACTTTTTACTCGGTGCTACATATGAAGTTGAAACTTGGTTAAGTAAATTGATGAAAGGTTTACTGCATCAGTTTTCGTTCATAAGATTGCGTAGCAAATGCAATGAAGCATGTATAGTAATGCTTTTCGCTTATATTGACAGGATAAGTGATTTTGATCCTCCTCCAGCACGAATTTTCGCTTGGCGAGTGTTGGAGCTGATGGAACAAGGTGTTACCGAAGACATAGCTATGGCTGTTGCTGATGTACATCTCCATCCTTGTAAAATATTTCTGTGATTTTGTCCTACCCACATAAGCAGAAGATTTGGAATACTATATAACATGTCTCATTCTAAATCGTCCATCGACTCTTAATGAATCTTCTGCGTGATTGAACATCTACAATTGAACATACAATTTGAGATATGAGAGCTAACTACAGAATATTCTGACTTATTTTACGTTTCTTTTCTGTTAGATGGAATATCGAAATCAGAAGAAAGTAAGAAAGAAGGCATACTCTGAACTGAAGCAAATTTGCCGCCTGCAAGGGAAGAAACCACCTCCAAACCCCTACCCAAGTGCAATCAAAGAGATACAAGCAGAGGAGAAGAAATTTGTCAGAGATCGTTTCTTTAACCCCAAGGTACTTGAAATTGTGAAAAAGATGAAAGCGGATAAGGCCTCTGAGTTCCAAGATAGACAACCAGAAGTTGGTGGTGTTAGGGGTTATGGTGGCCAGCAGCAGCGTGATGGAGGGGGCGGTGGTGGCCAGCCGCAACGAGGTGGATGGAACGGCGGCCAGCCTGGTGGCTGGGGTGGTGGCCAGCCTCAACGTGGTGGATGGAACGGCGGCCAGCCTGGTGGCTGGGGTGGTGGATGGAACACTGGTGGGAGACAGTAGTGAGTAGGATCCATGGATCATTCGTTGCATCGATTCCGTGTCACTTTTATTCTTCTTAATGGTCACAAAACAGGCTGTTTAAGTTACTTATCTTTGCTTTTGAGCAATGCGAAACGTAATAATGGGGTATTACGGAACTCTCGGCCTCACGGTTTCAGTGTTCTTTTTTATTTTAAGCTTCAAACCTCTGCACATACAAGATTTGCAGCCGTTTGGTTCTTTCTTTTTTTTCTTATTTAGTGTTCATTGAGCCAAATTATTCTGACTTAATTAATTATAGTAAAGATGATTATAAATGATGATTATATTCATCTCAGATGTTGTTCCTAGTTTATTCCTAAAATAGGTGAAGTGTTCTTGGACTATGTGAAGGACGGTAAATGAATTAGTAAAATGAATTTGCATCATCTTTAGGCTAAAATTAAGGGTAACACAAATGTGTAAAGTAGTGTAACAAGTTTCCAAATGATTTTTATTTGATTTGCTATTTGTATTTATTTATAGAAGAAAAAGGATTTTTTTTCATTTTTCGATAATACACCTTATACAATCTCAGAAGTCAACTTTTGAAATATTAATTTTAAAATTGGTAGCTATTTGTACAACATAAAATATGTTTTCATATAGAAATTCACAATCCTGATGATTAGCGCAATAGGATCAGATTGTCTCAAATTTTTCACATCGAGACAAATAGACAGTAAGTGAGAAAATTGCCAACTAATTTATCACGGGGAGAACTGAAAACTTTTATATACCCCTTTGGTCATGAAAGTGGTAGGGCAAAAGAGCTAGAAGCCTAGAAGAGGGCCATGGCTAAATATCATATAGCACAGCACAACAATTGGTTGGGTGGGTAAGGAACATTGACCACGAACTCTTTGTTTTTATCCTTTCTACAACATTTATATATGTGATGCCATCTAAATTCCAACACGGATAAGATTAATGCTCTTAACTGTGTGCTTTAGGTTATTTTTAAAAAGAAATATATGTTTAAAGGAACTTTTTCCATTTTGATATTATAATCCAATTTTTTTTTAATTCACATATTCAACGTTTACAATCTGACTAATTTTTAAGATGACGGATTTAGTGTCATTTAAATTTTCTATCGACTATCAAGGTAAATTAAAAAGTACATATGAGTTTTAACGATCTGTCTAATATCATAAATTTTTCAAACTTCTAAAATAGTATACACCCAAAATAAAATTTAAATTCTTATTGTTTAGAAAGTTTATCTCATTTTTTATAATAGTCCTTCGGGCATAATCTAACATCCCCATGCTTATATTGAGAGAGAGAACAATTTAAATCTTTTAGAATATCTCACTCAAACTTGATAAATAATCTGATTCCCCAAACTAGCTAGTTTCAAAGCAGTACTGTTGTGGAATGGATTGTGTCAGTAGACATTTTAGGGCACTGAGGCATGCATGGAGCATGTGATCGGATCGGGAAATGAAAAAAAAAATATTAGAGAAGATAGCAGGTGAATCTGAGATGATCGATCTAATTTTATGGAAATTTTTTATCGGTCATTAGGATAAATCAGGAAGCGCTCGCGGTGGGTAGTTAGAAGTCCAGCGTCTTAAGGTTCGCGCCTCATTTGGAGAAAAAATTCCTACAAAATATGCTTGACTTAGGAATCGAACCGTGAATGCCTGAATTAGTGACTAGTCACTTTATCGCTGTGCCATAGCCCCGGGGCAATCGGATCGGGAAATGAACTCCTTGGGCAAGTTGAATGTTAGTCCGGTTAGTTTTATCAGGTCAATTAATTATCTGATCGCCTATTGTGACAACAATCAACCTTTAACAATTCTCATGGTAGAAATACCCTTTCTACCATCATAGTTGTGATCGGTAAAATTAACATCAATGTCAAAAGCATATAAATCAACGGATATACCATACTTTCTTTGACAAAATTAACTTCCTCTGAAATATCATCAAGGTCTATGAAGAGATCAAATTTTGAAAATATTTATGGATAAAATTCAACTAATTGTATCAATTTTTTCTTGTGTGGTTTAATCTTCTGAGCTCTAATTTTCTGTGTTTTAATTTTCTTATAAAAGACTACTTCGCCAACCTCAAAAAAGTTTGATAGTGGAGTCTTCGACGTCTTGGATTAGCAACCAGCCAAGTTGCAAACTAAGTTAATTCGGCAATTTACCAAAGGGCGCATCTGAGAATTAGTATTTACCAAAAGATGTACCATAGTTTCATTTTTATCAAAGGGCGCATCCATTTCAGTGAACTTCCTCTTATACCCCTTTGCCAAATATTGTCTTTCTCTTTCTCTTTCTCTTTCTCAGTAACGAATCCCGAGACATCTGAACCTGCTTTTTCAGACGTTTTATTTTAAAATAATTTGGGAATAGGCTAAAAAATGTAAGGTAAAGAAAGAAAAATTATTTCAGTTAAAAGAAACCTCTCTTCCAATGTGATTTCAAAAATATAAAAGATAATTTTTTATATTTGACTAATATAAATTATTTCAGTTAAAAGAAACCTAAGTAGGGCCAGAAGTCATTTGACTTCAGGCCCTGCATGCATTCAAAAAAAATTTTATTTTAATTTTTTTAAAATAATATTTAATCATGATTTATTAAATTAATTATTTATACGGTAATTTTTTATGTTGTAAACTTTAAATGATTATAAATTATGTTGCAATAGGCATTTTTTAGGTCTATCAGTGGGTTTTCACCAAAACTCACTGATGGACGTAGGATATTTGGATTTCGCAAAACCCAATATTAATAGTTAGAGTTGAGCTAGGAGATGATATTTTTGATATTCAAACTGTTGGTGTAGGCAGCACCTAAGTCAAAACTGGGTTTTGATAATGGCAAATGGTTCAAGAGTTAAGATGTTATTTTTAGTCTAATGTGTTCACTGAGTGTGCAGAAAGAAGTGTTGGCGAAGGGTAGCTGGGCACCTAGCGAAGGGCTGCTAGGCATCGAAACCCTAAGACCTAGCAAAGGGCTGCTAGGCATCGAAGACCTGGCGAAGGGCTGCTAGGCACCTGGCGAGGGCTGCTAGGCATTGAAGACCTGGCGAATGGCTGCTAGGCATTGAAGACCTGGCGAAGGGCTGCTGGGCAAAAGTCCAACCAGAGGAGCCGATTGGCAAAAGGTAAACTCTCCTGAGAGGAGTAGGTGAGGACGCGTTCCCCGTCGAGGGAACAGTAGGCGTCGGTTCGACCTAGGGTTCCATTTGGGAGACTCGAAGTCAAAATCAAGACAGCTACGGCTGTAAAAACTAACTAATATTCTTGCCTTGTTTGTGTTGGTACTAACCTTGAATGCAGAGACCGAAGGAGTGTGTTTCTGCAGCTCAGAACGCCCCAAAGAAAGGGGCAGGCAGCTGGGCTAGGCGCCCGGGAAGTCCCGGGCGCCCAAGGTCAAAGCCAAACAAGCAGTTAAGCAAGAATCGCTTCGAAACAACACTGGGCTAGGCGCCCGGGAGGTCCCGGGCGCTCAAGCTCAAAGTCAAAAATGTAATCAAAGCAAAATTAGCCACGAAGCCAGCAGACCAAGTCAAGTTAGGCGCCCAGGAGGTCTCGGGCGCCCCAGTCTGACCAGGAGCAGATTCGAAGGGGATAAAGCGCTGACCAAGCTTCGGATAGAGGTTCTCGGATCTGAAGGCACGTGTCAGGCGCCCCCAGGGCTGCTATAAAAGGGGCTCGACCCCTAAGGCTTCAATAACACTTTTTCCAACGCCTCCAAGCTTTTCGTTCAAGCGCTCTACTCCGGCAAACTCCGTTCTCGACATTCTAGCGCCGACGACGACCCTCTGCTTCGAAGTACGATCCACACTGGGTGTCGGTAACGAAAAGTGTACTTGTTTATTTACTGCACTACTATTGTACCAAATTCTGTAAATCTTTGCGCTACTATAGAATTGCCCGCAATAAACGGTCAAGGACCGTGGGCCTTGGAGTAGGAGCCGACCGCGACTCTGAACCAAGTAAAAATACTTGTGTTCCTCGTGTTTGTTTTCAATTCCACTGCATACCTTCTCTTAAGTTTTATCCGAAAAGTTTTCACGATATTCACCCCCCCTCTATCGTGTTTCTTGATCCAACAAGTGGTATCAGAGCGGGGTAGCTCAAATTGGTGCAACCACCAATTTGAGAATTTTTCGGATTTTTACGAAATCTTTTTTAATTCTTTTTTGATCGAATTTTTATCGTTAATCGAGGTTGGTGTAAAACCACTCGATAATTTCTTTTAAATATCTTCTTCCCGCACTGCTAATCCAAGACCAAGTCTTGGGAAAGTTTTGTTTTTTTGTTGCTATTATTTCAGAATTTCTAAATGGCCATGCAAGAGGGCTTCAGTATAGCCAGACCACCACTCTTCAGTGGGGAGGACTTCTCCTACTGGAAGAGTCGGATGGAAGTCCACCTGAAAACTCAGGTGGACATGTGGATAATCATCCAATCTGGTTTGCAAATCCCGAGAAATGCTGAAGGAGTGCCACAACCTTACATCGAATGGGACGCCTCACTAAAAAGGAAGATCGAGGCGGATGCTAAAGCGACCCAGACACTTCAATATGGTCTAACCAAAGAAGAGCTGAACCGGGTGGGACCATTCAACAGTGCAAAAGAACTTTGGGGTAAGTTAATTGAATTGCACGAAGGAACCTCCGACACCCGAATCAGCAAGAGAGACCTACTGCTAAACAAACTCTACACTATCATAATGAACGATGGCGAGTCAGCAGCCCAGCTCCACGCCAGAATCCAAGAGTTGATGAACGGTCTACATACAATCGGTCACAAGGTAGAAAACCGTGACCTGATCAGGTATACCCTTAACGCTTTCCCGAGAAATACTTTGTGGGCATCTATGGTAGATGCGTACAAAGTTTCAAGAGATCTATCTAAAATCAAATTAGATGAGTTATTTTCTAAACTTGAATTACATAAGCAGACTAATTGCACCCTGGCCGAGAAAGGCATTGCTTTTGTTGCAGGCAAAACAGGAAAGATGACCAAGAAGAAGCCTCAACCTGCACCCAAGTCTGACTCAGACTCAGACTCAGAAGACAGCGAAGGAGATCGACCCAAGCTTGTTCGGCTAGCCCGGGACTACTACAAGGAGCTGAAAAATCAGATCAACAGAAGGAAAGTCAGCCGAAGAAAGGAAGAGCCAGCTGAACCTTCAAATGAAAAGACCAAACCAAATGTGACCTGCTACGAATGCAAAAAGAAGGGTCACTACAAGACGGAATACCCCAATCTGAAGGAGACGAAGAAGACAAGAAGGAAGAAGGTCCTTCAAGCAACATGGGACGAGTCTTCCTTTGAAGAAGAAGAAGAGGCCCCACAATCGAACCCGCTCGCCCTGACTGCTTCGGAAGAAATCGAGACCGGATCAGAATCGGAGCCGGACGACGGAAAGCTCACATTTTCAGAGGACGGCAAAATCACTGTAAGTGGATTTTCTAGAGTTCAATTATCAG
Source organism: Boesenbergia rotunda (assembly GCA_024364735.1). Taxonomy (NCBI): domain Eukaryota; kingdom Viridiplantae; phylum Streptophyta; class Magnoliopsida; order Zingiberales; family Zingiberaceae; genus Boesenbergia; species Boesenbergia rotunda. The sequence continues at coordinate 86,554 of JAGFNQ010006663.1, forward strand.
AGTTAATTGCTTATCTATCTCGCAACTTGGCGAAAGCCAAAATCCGAGTCGAATCCCTCCGACAGGAAGTAAAACTCCTGAAAGAGGGAGCTGACTCTAGATCCTTAACTGAGAAGGTTCAAGAAGGAACCTCTACTCAAGTTGAAAAACTTGAGAAAGATAACTCCTCCTTGAAAACTCAAGTCAAGGACCTTAGAGCAGCTTTAGAACGATTCACTTCGGGTTCCAAGGGTCTTAACATGAACCTTGGAAAACAGAAGTCCGTTCTAAATCGATCCGGATTAGGGTATCGAACCAAGGCTAGATAAAGGTCATATTATGCTGTACTGAATCAGTCTAGACCCAAAGTTCAGGCATGGGTACCCAAACTTTGCCTGAGCAACCAAGCTAGACCAAACCAGTATTGGATCCCCAAGGACAAGATTCATATCTTGCCTAATCATTACCATGGCTTTAGTCCAAGGAGAGCCAACTTAAAAAACATTTTTATAGTTAAATAAATTTCTTTTCTTGTTTTAAATTGCATGATTGCTTGTCTATTTATTTTCTGCAATTTACCATGCTTAGACCTAGGACTGGTTAGACTAAGGACTAAACTAAGTAACTGAAATTTGAACAACATAGTATTGGGTGGAGGTGAGATGATAGTACGTTAGGGAAGCCATCTTGGCGGAACTAGCCGAAGCTACCAATCCAAGACCCAAACTAGTTAGACCAGAATTTCTCAAAAAGTAATCTTGAAAATGAAATTTTCACTAAAAGATTTTGTCAAGGAAAGGGTTGATGATCCAATAAGGCTACAGCCAAAGAAGGCCTTGTGCCTCGCCAAGATCTGGAAGCCAATTTTTGAAATTCAAATTCAATTTACTCTTTGTCAAATTCGAATCTAACACAAATTTTCAGTTAATCTTATATTCAAATATTCTTTTTCAAAATAAATTTAAAACTAATAATTTTTAAATTTAATTTAACTTTTTAAAATTAATCATGGTTTTACAAAACAAACTTCTTACTTCTATTAAAATCTGTCTCACAAAAACCCTTAAGTTAACGTGATTGATAACTAGATACCGGGTGAGATAGTTAAGTTAATGCAAAATCTGATTTCTGTAATATTGTTAAATAAAAACATTGAATTTAGAGTTGAATTGTCCTGATTGTTGGTTGTTCATTAGAGTCAAACCAGGTCAAACAGTCAACCCTGGTCAAACAGTCAAACCTGGTCAAACAGTCAAACTGGTCAATGGTCAAACAACAGTCAAATTGGGCGCCCGTGACCCCTCGGGCGCCCCACCTCCCCTTTCTCTTCGATCAAGACAGCAAAAGCTGTCAATACCTAGCTAAGCTAGGTGCCCGTGACATATCGGGCGCTTACACCTTGAAGTCAATCAAAGGCAGCAAAAGCTGCCACACATAGCAGCTGACCCCAGGCGCCCGAGTCCTCACGGGCACCCTCAAGGACAGCATCAACACCAAAAAAGATGCCTTTGGCAGCATGCGACTGACTTCAGGCGCCCGACACTTCCCAGGCGCCCGACCAAGCTCTATATAAAGCCACCGAAACCCCCTTCATTTGCCACACCAAAAACGAACCTCTTCTCTAACTCTTCTCCTCCTAAGGCACCTGAACGACCCTCTCGTATCCTCAAACGCTCCACTTCAACCATGCCTCCCCGGATGGCTACGCGGTATCAATTTTTCATTCATTTTTAATTATTTCCTTTTGGTTATTTCGCTAAATGCATATTCCTTATTATGTTAGAAAACGCCGTACTATTCAACCCAACCTCGGGCCCGAGTCTAGCCCAGACCCTAGGTTTCCAACCCTAGAACTATTCAATAAGTTTGCTAGGACGACCTACAAACCCATCAAGACAAGCTTCTTGAATAGGCAGTTTTTCACTCAATCCTATCCATTGGCTATGGACATAATCAATTTCTACCAACTTGATCGACTTGTTTTCTGCACTCATCCTGTAAATACGACCCTATGTGCTGAATTTTACAACAACTTAGTAAGACAAGATGATCTTAGTCATACCACCACTGTACAAGGAATGCCCTTGACTATCACGCCTTTGTTATTAAACAGATTCCTTGGACTGCGACCTTCCCAGTCCACCTTCTGCTGTTACCCTCCTAGAGATCCTCCCTTTGCTCCTCCCTACTCCCATATCGATCTGGATACCCTCTATTCATACTTCTATAGAACTACCCGAAACCCCCTGGTTAGTCGGTTTCAATCAGTAAATCTACAAGTCCAGGACTACGCTCTTTATAGAGTACTGGTCTGTTGCATTCTTCCCCTGACCACTAGGGACGTCGCTACCATGCGATCATTCCATATCTTCCTGCTGTATTCCTTGATCCATCACCTAGACATAGACATTGGACTTCATATATACCACATCATTCTACATGCGTCCAGTGTTACTACCCAGGGTTGGGTACGCACCCCTTACTGTCACATCATCACTTCTCTTCTTCATCATTACGGTCGCGATATTACTGATGGAGAGATGACCTCGATGACTGAATTTGACGAGATTGGGTTTAGAAACTTTTCCCTAGTGGGCATAGATGTCTCTGTTGGAACTCGGATGGCTAGAGAGGGGGGGTGAATATAGCCAATCACTTGGACTTTAGCACTTATCGAAATTTCTGCAACTCAAAGATCAGTAGCACAGCGGAAAGAGTAGAAAACAGAGTATGCAGAAATGCAGAAAACAAAACAAACTAAGACAACTAACAAGATCGCTAACACGGAGGGTTTACAAGGTTCGGGGATAACTTGTCCCTACTCTTTGGCGTGCCCTTAAGGTGGGCGATCCCTTGATCGTCGGCAGATCAAGCCCCGGTGAACACTGGATAAAATGCAACCTCCTTCTCGGTGGAGTAACCTCTCCACAGCGTTTCAATCAAGGATATAGTTTTAAGCACAATGAAACACAAGAAAGATCTTACTTAGCACTCAGCAAAGACAAGAACACAGCAAGCTTCTCCTGAGCTCCACCCAACGACGATCTCACGCAAGAACCCTTTCTTCGTGTCTTCTCGTTGTTGGACTCTAAGCCTCTTGTTCCTTCCTCCAAGTGCTCAAGCAAGGGATGGTTGCCTCAAAGATTGCAGTAGCTTGCTCAAAAACGATGGACCAACACAAGCACGAAGCAAGCACTTCTAATCAGAGTTTGGTTGTGAGCGATTGATTGAGACTTGTTCGCCACACGCGCTTAAGTCTCCTCCACACAGCTCCAGGTCACCACCTCACTGCAGCCTCCAGCTGCTCTCCTGCAACCACCAGCCACTACTGAGCTCTTCTGGACTCCCTGAGCATCCCTCAGAGCATCCCTCAGACCAGCCCCAGTCAGCAGCTCCAGCCAGTGCCAACGTCCGTTGCAACCTGAGATGGAAAAACGGACAAACCTGCTCCAAGGAATGGCCTTCATTGACTCTCCTTGAGTGTTTTAATCCTTCCCTGTCACCTGCAGCTTAATCAGAGCATTAGAGCAGCATATCACTCAGTAAATCAAGTATCAGAGATCAAATGCTGAGAATCGGATGCGGTCAAACGCGATCAGAGCGTCTGACAGTGCAATTTGAATTAAAGTGATCGGTCACCGGACCGATCCAAGACTCGTGGGTTGGTCACCAGACCAATCCACCGCTTTACTGGGACTCCCAGCTCTCGCGGCAACACAAGCCTGATCGGTCACCGGACCGATCAGAGTGAATCCTGATCGGTCACCAGACCGATCAGGTAGCTCCCTGACCGATTAGGCTCAAGCCTAATCGGTCCGAACAGTAACCGTGGAAATCAAATCCTAAGTCTTTGATCGGTCACCGGACCGTTCAGGAACTAATCAGTGGGGGAACTCAACTCACTGTGGGCTCCCTAATCGGTCACCGGACCGATCAGGAGCCAAGCAATGAGGACACTGCCTGCTCCCTGATCGATCACCGGACCGATCAGGAGCCAAGCAGTGAGGCAACGACCTGCTCCCTGATCGGTCACCAGACCGATCAGGAGCCACACAGTAGGTTCCCAACCTCACTGTGTGCTCCCTGATCGGTCACCAGACCGATCAGTCGTCGCTGGATCGGTCACCAGACCGATCCACGAAGGAGCAGCGTGCCAACTTCCCTGATCGGTCACCAGACCGATCCAGGATGCAAACCTAGCCTTCCAAGCTAGGGTTTCAGCCAACCTAGCCCTCCAAGCTAGGATTTTTCCATCTAACCCTCCAAGTTGGGACTTTTCACCTAACCCTCCAAGTTAGAACTTTTCACCTAGCCCTTCAAGCTAGGACTTTTCACCCAACCCTTCCGAGTTAGAACTTTTCCACAGCTGGCTTCACTCACCAGGACCCGGCTTCACTCACCGGGATTTCCAACACCTGGCTTCACTCACCAGGACCCGTCTTCACTCACCGGGATTTCCAACACTTGGCTTCACTCACCAGGACCCGGCTTCACTCACCTGGATTTCCAACACCTGGCTTCACTCACCAGGACCCGGCTTCACTCACCGGGATTTCCAACACCTGGCTTCACTCACCAGGACCCGGCTTTACTCACCGGGATTTCCAACACCTGACCCTCCAGGTTAGGATTCCAATCATCCCGTGCCTAATCCCCCATCATGACTTAATCATAATCATAATCATAATCATAATCAACCTAAACTAAAATCGGTGTCAACATCAAAACAACAATCAGGGCCAGACTGCATCAACAATCTCCCCCTTTTTGTTGTTTGACAACCCGATTTTAAGTTTAGGGATTCTCTATCAATTTTCTCAAATTCAGAATCATAGGGGAATCAGGATCCTCCCCTACAATATAATCATCCTAAACTTAACTAACCACACTCTCCCCCTATGTCGAACACCAAAAAGGGTCTATAAGGGCTGGTAAGTTTAATCATACTCTCCCTCAACCCTAGGGGTATCCCAAATCAACAAAGATATGAGTGAATTATTTTGACAAACATATGAATACATATGACAAAGATAAGGCATGGCAAAACACGCATATGTATCATATGGGCAAGGCATCATAAGCAAAATCGTAATCATGCAGAATAAGGCATACACGTAGATAGTAATCATGTGAACACACATATATGCCAACATCCTAGACATGATAAGGCAGATATGAAATACATGCAAAATATCAGATGCATCATTAAAATCTAGTCATAGTTAAGTGCATAAACAACAATCCAGACAAACAAGTAGATGTATATCCACGCATCAAAGTCAACATCATGCCATAACAGGCAAATAGTCTGGACGGACAGATCCGTCAAATAGTCAGAAATCACCAAAACAGGAGTAGAGAGCATTCAATCATCAGCGGGTGGGTCAGCATGCATGGGGTCGTCCCTCGTGTCATCGTCACTAACAAACGATCCAGGTGCAGCACTGGCAGAGGGTGCACCTCCAGGAAATGTGTGGCGACGCCACTCATCGTACCATGTTTGCTGTAAGGTGCGGGTCCCAGAGACGTCGGTCTCGATCGCTGTCAGTCTGCGATCGATGGATAGGAACTGTGATCTGACCTCCTCGCGATGGATCTCTCGCAGATGAAAATCATGTTGGATGGTCTGATCCAGCTCTGAGAGCTGCCAGCGAAGATCTGGCTCAGGCTCGTCGTTGTAATCAGCAGCAGCAGCAGCGGGAGCCTCTGGATGCGCAGCAGCATCTGCTAGCGCCTGAATCTGTGGACCTCCCCTCGGTAGCTCACCAAGACCCCTACAATCCTTTCAAACCAAAGCCCCATCATGATCCCGTATGATGATTCCGGATTTGGAAAATGCCCGCCGGCCAAGTCTGCAATCCTGTCGGACCATAGGCACTATCCTGCCCTTGGTGACATCAACACCTACTGACATAAGCCAGTCGGTGATGACGTGACCAAAAGGCATATAGACCGTGCGACGGCTCGGCTCTCGATAGGATAAGATGGACTGGAAGATGCTCTCCATGATATCAAAGTCCATCCGGCGGTGCATGCCGTAAAGCATAAGGCAATGATAGGGTCGGATCTCGGTTAAAGGTTTGGAAGTGATTGGTAGGAGATAATTTGTAATGATCTTGAATAAGATGTAACTAGTGGGAGAGAGACGAAGTGCTGCAAAGGTAGGAAAATCAGGGCCCAGCTCATCGAGACCAGCTGGGCGGGGATGACCAAAGAAATACTGATAGATGCTATCGGGAGTAACATCTGCAAAAGGGGCCAATAGAGGATCAGGAAGCTCGGGATAGATCGAATATAAGTTGGGTGATCGTCGACCACCTAGATACTCTGCTAGAATCTCGTAAGAGAAATCAAGGTTCCTCTTGGCGACTCGAGTAGTGAACTCGAAGCCCCCCTGAGGTCCCTGCTGAAGATTGTTGTAAAATTCGGAGACAAGGTCATAATTGATCGGCCTCTCAAGGGAGAGAAGAAAACCAAGATTGTAAAAGGTGATTATCTCAATGATAGAGGGGCAGTGCTCGGTCAGAAATGAAACATCAATGGATCGGCAGGGAAGTCACTTGAAGGTGCGGGATTGAAATTCCTGTTCACAGGCAGCATTAGGAAACCGAGAACTGGAGGAAGGCTGTGGCCTTCGGGAGGGCGCAGATGAAGAAGGGGTTTTGCCCCTCGAGCTACCCTCCATTGGTTTCTTTCCCTTAGATGATTTTCTAAGGGTTGGAATAAGTCATGACAGCAGATTTGATCAAGAGAAGTGAATCGAATCATGATATAGGTTAAGGTTTGATTAAAATATAAGATGTAATCAAAGACCCAATCAGAGAGCATGATCAAGACACAAGAATGAAATCACACACGATGAAATTGATCATATGAACACAGGTTAATCAAAGACCCAAGATTCAATGACAGGAGAAATAATCAAGTAAGCATAAGGTAGAATGATCAAAGGTAAGACATGGCACAGATGGGTCACGGCCAAAACAGGAGGTCACAACACAATATCAAAACACAAGAACTTGGTTAGCCTCAAACACACACTCTAATAGCTGAAAAACTATACAAAAACACTTACTTATGTGCCATTGAGGTGTAGTGCAGAAGAACTTGACGTCTGGAAGAAGAGCTCGCGCAGGAGAAGACCATGGCGCAAGAAATGAGCGCAACACCGTGAGCAAGTAGAGAACTTGCAGAGAACAATGAAGAGCTCGTAGAGACCTTCGCAGGAACTCGCACGCGCGCGCACAAAGCTCACTCGCAAGGGGAAGAAGGGGACGCAAGGAAGGCTCTCACGCAGGATGAAGAGGCGTAAGTGGGAGTTTTTGATGCTAGGGCTTGGGAGATGAGGGGTTTCGGGAAAGTTATTAGGTTGGTGGATCGGTCCACCAATCAAAATTTAATGTGATCGAACGGATCACCATTCGATCTGGAAATGCCCAGACCGATCAGGCTCTGGCCTGATCGGACATGCCTGGTCCTGATCGGTCGGGTGACCGATCAGGTAGGCTCCTGATCGATCGGCTGATCGATCAGGAAGCGGACAGTAGGGTTGAAGTGTATTCTGTGAGCCCCCTGATCGGTCTGTGGACCGATCACAACAGGGTGCCAGATCGGTCCGGGGACCGATCCAGGCAGGCACAGAATGTTTAGCCGAAATTCGCAAAGTCTCTGTGACCCCTCTGATCGGTCTGTGAACCGATCACCACAGGATAGAGCCAGATCGGTCCGGGGACCGATCATCCCTGTGCCTGATCGGTCCGGTGGTCGATCAGGGTTTCTGAAACTCCCTGATACGATCTGAAACTTTCAGTTTCACACTTTTACACGATTTCTGAAGGGATTTGATGAAAGATATCGGTTTAGAAGGTGATCCCTTGACTAAGATTCATCCCTGAACAAGGATCAAAGGTCCTTATAGGTTCAACAATCAATTTGTTCCACCCAAGTGGAGTCAAACTCAATCAACAATCAATCAAATAAGGTTATGCCAAATTCAAGTTTCCAATCAAGTTTCCTTGATTGGAATGTCCAAGTATGATCATGGAGCCAAATACACATATGTTATGCATTGGTTTTCCCCACACTTGGTCACCGAAGTGATTTTTATCTCGTCAACTTAATTTCTCAAGGATGCATTGACATTTTGAGAAATTGAGTTGATCCTAACATCTCACCCCATTTCTAACAAACAAAAACATTTTGGTAAGCCTTATAGTTTGTGTGAGATGTCCCCAAGTTACCCAATTGTTTCCCAACAATTTCGAAATGATCATAAAGGGTTTTGGATGCAATTCAATCTTATGAAGCACGACACATTCCCAACTCCCTTCTTAAGAAACTAAATTCATTTTCGGGGAGTGGTTTAGTGAAAATGTCAGCTAAATTTGATTTGGACTCTACATATGAGAGTGCAACATCTCCTCTAGCTACATGATCCCTAATGAAGTGGTGACGCACTTCAATATGTTTGGTCCTAGAATGATGGACTGGATTCTTGGTTAGATTAATTGTGCTAATGTTATCACATAACACTTGCACACTTTTGTAACTCAATCCATAGTCCTCTAAAGTGTGAATCATCCACAACAATTGCGATATACTCTCTCCCATAGCAATATATTCAGCCTCGGTCGTGGAGAGAGCAACACAATGTTGCTTCCGACTTAACCAACTAACTAAGGATGATCCTAGAAATTGGCAACCCCCACTTGTGCTTTTCCGATCCAACTTATATCCAACGTAGTCGGAATCCGTATAGCCAATTAAATCAAATGATTCGGTACGGGGGTACCAAAGACCAACACCAATTGTGCCTTTAAGATATCTCAAAATTCTCTTGACTGCGATTAAGTGAGATTCCTTGGCACAAACTTGATATCTAGCGCACATACCCACAGCGAAAAGTATATCTGGTCGACTGGCTGTGAGGTATAGCAGACTACCTATCATGCTCTGATATTGAGTCAAATCAACAGGTTTACCACTCTCATCACTGTCTAATCTTGTATTTATAGTCATGGGAGTGGTTACTTCTTTTGAATCACTCATATTGAATTTACGAAGCATTTCTTGTGTGTATTTCGATTGGTGCACATGGATACCATCACGAGTTTGCTTGATTTCGAGTCCAAGGAAGAAAGTCAACTCTCCCACTAGACTCATTTCAAATTCACTCTCCATGTGTCCAATGAACTCATTTAAATAGCCCTTGTTATTTGAGCCACAAATAATGTCATCGACATAAACTTGGGCTACAAAAATATCGTCACCAACTCTCCGTAGAAACAGTGTAGGGTCTATTTAGCCTCTTACAAAGCCTTTTTCAATTAAAAATGTCGACAACTGCTCATACCAAGCTCGGGGTGCTTGTTTAAGACCATAAAGTGCCTTTTTGAGCTTGAACACGTGATTTGGGAATTTGGTACTCTCAAACCCCGGTAGTTGATCGACATAGACCTCTTCTCTAATTAAACCATTTAGAAAGGTCGATTTGACATCCATTTGGTATAGCTTGAAACCTCGATATGCTGCAAATGCAAGCATCAATCGGATGGACTCTAATCGTACCACGGGAGCATAGGTCTCATCATAATCAAGACCTTCAACTTGACTGTAGCCCTTGGCTACTAAGCGTGCCTTGTTTCTAATGATTTCACCCTTATGGTTCAACTTATTTTTGAAGACCCATTTGGTTCCAATAATGGTGGTCTTCTTGGGTCTAGGGACTAAGTCCCAAACTTGACTTCTTTCGAATTGACCTAGTTCATCTTGCATTGCAATGATCCAATCGGGATCATTTAATGCTTCATCAATTTTCCTAGGTTCAATTTCGAAAATTAAGGGCAACTTCATTAGCCTCATTCCGGAAGAATGATCTAGTTCTAACCCCATGGTGGATGTCTCCAACAATTTGGTCTTAGGGATGACTAGAGGCTAATTTAGTTTGCCTAGGTGTTGGTGGTGCTTCTTGAATGGTTTCACTAGACACTGGCTCAGCCTCAGGATCCGGCTGATCTATGGGTTGTCTAGGCTCACCATCATCGGATTCATCACCATCAACAACATTTGAACTTTCATTCAAACTTAGTCTCCTAAGTTCGAATTGGACTTCATCTTCTGGTTTACCTTTGACTTTCGGAATTTCTTCAAAGACAACGTCAGAAGACTCTTCAACTAATCTAGTTTTCTTGTTATAGACTCGATAGGCTTTGCTAACGAGGGAGTACCCGACTAGTATTCCTTCATCAGCCTTTGCCGTGAACTTTCCAAGGTGATCCTTGGTGTTTAGGATAAACACCTTACAACCAAACACCCTAAGGTGTTTTACCGTAGGTGGTTTCCCAAACCAAAATTCATGGGGAGTCTTTCCTAAAAACCTATGGATGAGGACTCGGTTTTGCACATAGCAAGCTGTATTTACAGCTTCGGCCCATAAGTAACTCGGTAGAGAGTACTCATTAAGCATGCTACGTGCAGCTTCTTGTAGAACACGATTCTTCCTCTCTACAACATCATTTTGTTGTGGTGTTCTAGGAATAGAGAACTCATGTTTATAACCTCTATCTTGACAAAATTCTAAAAATCATTGGTTTTGAAATTCACCTCCATGATCACTTCTAATTGTCTTAATTGTTGATGATTTTTCATTTTCAACTCTTCTACAAAAAGAAATGAAAACATCTAAGGTTTGGTCCTTATATTTTAGAAAATAAGTCCATGTATATCTAATAAAATCATCAATGATAACAAAGCAATATCTACTTCCATTCAATGATATGATAGTGCTACAATCAAATAGATCCATGTGAAGTAAATCCAAAGCGGTAGAAGTACTTACAGTGCTTTTACCTTTATGTGCAGATTTTGTTTGCTTACCCATTTGACATGCATCACAAAGTTTGTCTTTTTCATACTTGATGCTTGGTAAGCCACGAACTAATCCCTTGTTGGCCAACTTCCGGATATTCTTCATGTTAACATGTGCTAGCCTCCGGTGCTAAAGGGTGGACTCCTCTTCTTTCGACATGAGACACTTAGCAAAAGCATTAGTAGCACTTTTAAATGAAACTTGATAAATATTGTCTACTCTTGTTCCTACTAGTACTGTGTCCAAGGTGTCATGTTGTCTAACTAGACATTGACTTGGTTGAAAATCAATTGTGTAACCCGTGTCACACAATTGACTGACACTTAGGAGATTAAATGTCATCCCCTTGACTAGAAGGACATTTGAAATTCTAAGACATTCGGATATTTGAATATCTCCTATTCCTATAACCTTAAGACTACCATTGTTACCAAATGAAACATTACCTCTACTTTTCTTGTGAAGTGTGGTAAACAATGATCTATCCCCGGTCATGTGTTTGGAGCACCCACTATCAATGAACCAAGTTGATAGATGCTCCCCCTCAATCATAACCTACACAATTCGAAAAATAGAAGTTTTAGGTACCCAAACCTTGGGACCTAAAGCACCTACTAAACAAGACTTAGGCACTCATGCCTTGACAACTTTCTTTTGGACTCTAGGTGTCTTAGATTGTCTCATATCAGTCCTAGACATCAAAGACACGAATGAAGGTTTCTTGGGTCGGTAACCAATACCGGCCTTATTGTGACTGACCTTTGGGCATTCAAGATCATGTCTAGAGTCTTAGAGCTAGTTGAGAACTTCTCAAGAATATTCTTAAGTCTCTCAACTTCTCTCTTTAATGATTTGTTTTCTTCTTCTAGCAATTCATCATGCAAATCATCTGCATCCTCAACCCTAGAGGATTTCAAATTTTCAACCTCAAGTTTCAATGATTTAACTTCATCCTCTAACATTTCAACATGCAAATCATCTATGTTATCATCCCTAGATAATTTCAATTGTTCAATTTCTAATTGCAATAATTTAACCTTATTCTTTGACTTTTTCAACATATTGGTTAAACATGCAATAGCTCTATAATATTTTTCAAGTTCGGGAGAAGTTACCTCTTCATCATCCGAAGATGATGAAGCCGCGTTTGAGGAGTTGGAAGATTCATCACTACTCTCTTCTCCAAGAGCCATGAGTGCCACATGCCGTGTACTCTTCTCCTCCTTTTCTTCATCGGATGAGCTAGATGAGGATTCATCCCAAGTGGCCTTCAAGGCCTTCTTCTTCTTCTTTGATTTCTCCTCTTTCTTTTTGGATCTCTCCTCCTTCTTTTAGCTTTGGGCATTCACTCTTGAAGTGCCCTTTCCTACCACACTCAAAGCAAGAAACATTAGATTTATCACCTTTAGCTTCATTAGGGTTACCTTTACCCTTGAAGCGTCGATCCCTTCTCATCATTCTTCTCACAAAATTTGTCATCTCGGAGGAAGAAGACCCGCTGCCATCTTCCTCGGAATCGGACTCGGATTCGGAAGAGGATGAAGATGAGGAGACTTCCTTTTCCTTTTTCTTCTCCTTCTTCTTCTTGTTGGATCGGTCCCCTGCAACTAAGGCAATCCCCTTCTCCTTGGGGCCTTTGTTAGTCATTTCATGCAATTCCATTTCACAAAACAAATCATCTAACTTAACAATTGATAAATCCTTGGAAACTTTGTAGACATCCACCATGGATGACCACAAAGCATTCCTTGGAAATGCTTTTAGCACATACCTCACAAGGTTGCGGTTCTCGACCTTTTCATCAATCGAATGAAGCCCGTTGAGGACTTCCTTGAACCGGCTATGTAGCTCACTTACCGTTTCATTCTCTTTCATGGAGAGATTTTGAAGTTGGTTGAAGAACAAGTCTCTCTTGGCGATTCTTGAATCTCGGGTGCCCTCGTGAAGTTCGATGAGCTTGTTCCATAAGTCTTTTGCACTTGTGAATGGACCAACCTTGATGAGTTGGTCTTTGTTCATACCGCATTGTAGGGTGACAACCGCCTTCGCGTCGGCTTCACTCTTTCGAGTTTGTTCAGCCGTCCACCGCCAAGACTCAAGTTCTTTGCCTTCATCATCCTTTGGAGGGGTGACGCCCTCCTTCACCGCAAACCAAGTATTGATATCCATCTTCAAGTAATACTCCATCTTTGATCTCCAATATTGGAAATCAGCGCCATCAAAGCAAGGAGATCGGGTGGTGTTAAAGCCTTCTCTCAACGCCATGGATGATAGCTCTCGGTTGTTAATTCGCAAAAACAGAGCCCCAAGCTCTGATACCACTTGTTGTAACTCGGATGGCTAGAGAAGGGGGGGTGAATATAGCCAATCACTTGGACTTTAGCACTTATCGAAATTTCTGCAACTCAAAGATCAGTAGCACAGCGGAAAGAGTAGAAAATAGAGTATGCAGAAATGCAGAAAACAAAACAAACTAAGACAACTAACAAGATCGCTAACACGGAGGGTTTACAAGGTTCGGGGATAACTTGCCCCTACACCTTGGCGTGCCCTTAAGGTGGGCGATCCCTTGATCGTCGGCAGATCAAGCCCTGGTGAACACCGGATAAAATGCAACCTCCTTCTCGGTGGAGTAACTGTTGATGCAGTCTGGCCCTGATTGTTATTTTGGTGTTGACACCGATTTTAGTTTAGGTTGATTATGATTCTGATTGTGATTATGATTAAGTCATGATCGAGGATTAGGCACGGGATGATTGAAATCCTAACCAGGAAGGTTAGGTGTTAGAAATCCCGGTGAGTGAAGCTGGGTCCTGGTGAGTGAAGCCAGGTGTTGGAAATCCCGATGAGTGAAGCCGGGTCCTGGTGAGTGAAGCCAGGTGTTGGAACTCCCGGTGAGTGAAGCCGGGTCCTGGTGAGTGAAGCCAGGTGTGGAAAAGTCTAACTCGGAAGGGTTGGGTGAAAAGTCCTAGCTTGGAGGGCTAGGTGAAAAGTCCTAACTTGGAGGTTAGGTGAAAAGTCCCAACTTGGAGGGTTAGATGGAAAAATCCTAGCTTGGAGGGCTAGGTTGGCTGAAACCCTAGCTTGGAAGGCTAGGTTTGCATCCCTGGATCGGTCTGGTGACCGATCAGGAAAGTTGGCACGCTGCTCCTTCGTGGATCGGTCTAGTGACCGATCCAGAAATGACTGATCGGTCTGGTGACCAATCAGGGAGCACACAGTGAGGTTGGGAACCTACTGTGTGGCTCCTGATCGGTCTGGTGACCGATCAGGGAGCAGGCGATTGCCTCACTGCTTGGCTCCTGATCAGTCCGGTGACCGATCAGGGAGCAGGCAGTGTCCTCACTACTTGGCTCCTGATCGGTCTGGTGACCGATCAGGGAGCCCACAGTGAGTTGAGTTCCCCCGCTGATCAGTTCCTGAACGGTCCGGTGACCAATCAAAGACTTAGGATTTGATTTCCGCGGTTACTGTTCGGACCGATCAGGCTTGAGCATGATCGGCCAGGGAGCTACCTGATCAGTCTTGTGACCGATCAGGATTCACTCTGATTAGTCCGGTGACCGATCAGGCTTGTGTTGCCGCGAGAGCTGGGAGTCCCAGTAAAGCAGTGGATCGGTCTGGTGACCGACCCACGAGTCCTGGATCGATCCGGTGACCGATCACTTTAATTCAAATTGCACTGTCAGACGCTCTGATCGCGTCTGACCGTATCCGATTCTCTGCATTTGATCTCCGATACTTGATTTACTGAGTGATATGCTGCTCTAATGCTCTAATTAAGCTGCAGGTGACAGGGAAGGATTCAAACACTCAAGGAGAGTCAATGGAGGCCTTTCCTTGGAGCAGGTTTGTCCGTTTTTCCATCTCAGGTTGCAACGGACGCTGGCACTGGCTGGAGCTGCTGACTGGGGCTGGTCTGAGGGATGCTCAGGGAGTCCAGAAGAGCTCAGTAATGGCTGGTGGTTGCAATAGAGCAGCTGGAGGCTGCAGTAAGGTGGTGACCTGGAGCTGTGTGGAGGAGACTTAAGCGCGTGTGGCGAACAAGTCTAAAACAATCGCTCACAATCAAACTCTGATCAGAAGTGCTTGCTGCGTGCTTGTGTTGGTCCATCTTCTCTTGAGCAAGCTACTATCTTTGAAGCAACCATCCCTTGCTGAAGCACTTGGAGGAAGGAACAAGAGGCTTTGAGTCCAACAGTGAGAAGACACGAAGAAAGGGTTTCTTGTCTTTGTCAAGTGTTAAGTAAGACCTTTCTTGTGTTTCATTGTGCTTAAAACTATATCCTTGATTGAAACGCTGTGGAGAGGCTACTCCACCGAGAAGGAGGTTGCATTCTATCTGGTGTTCACTGGGGCTTGATCTGCCGACGATCAAGGGATCGCCCACCTTACGGGCACGCCAAGGAGTAGGGGCAAGTTATCCCCGAACCTTGTAAACTCTCTTGTTAGCGTTTTGCATTTATGCTTAGCATAGGGTTTTAGTTTTCTGCACACTCTGTTTTCTACTCTTTCCGCTGTGCTACTGATCTTTGAGTTGCAGAAATTTGATAAGCGCTAAAGTCCAAGTGATAGGCTATATTCACCCCCCCCCCTCTCTAGCCATCCGAGTTCCAACAGTAACCTCTCCACAGTGTTTCAATCAAGGATATAATTTTAAGCACAATAAAACACAAAAAAGATCTTACTTAGCACTCAGCAAAGACAAGAACACAATAAGCTTCTCCCGAGCTCCACCCAGCGACGATCTCACGCAAGAACCCTTTCTTCGTGTCTTCTCGCTGTTGGACTCTAAGACTTTTGTTCCTTCCTCCAAGTGCTCAAACAAGGGATGGTTGCCACAAAGATTGCAGTAGCTTGCTCAAAAACGATGGACCAACACAAGCACACAGCAAACACTTCTGATCAGAGTTTGGTTGTGAGCGATTGATTGAGACTTGTTCGCCACACGCGCTTAAGTCTCCTCCACACAGCTCCAGGTCACCACCTCACTGCAGCCTCCAGCTGCTCTCCTGCAACCACCTGCCACTACTGAGCTCTTCTGGACACCCTGAGCATCCCTCAGACCATCCCCAGTCAGCAGCTCCAGCCAGTGCTAGCGTCCGTTGCAACCTGAGATGGAAAAACGGACAAACCTGCTCCAAGGAAAGGCCTCCATTGACTCTCCTTGAGTGTTTTAATCCTTCCCTGTCACCTGCAGCTTAATCAGAGCATTAGAGCAGCATATCACTCAGTAAATCAAGTATCAGAGATCAAATGCAGAGAATCGGATGCGGTCAGACGCGATCAGAGCGTCTGACAGTGCAATTTGAATTAAAGTGATCGGTTACCGGACCGATCCAAGACTCGTGAGTCGATCACCAGACCGATCCACTGCTTTTCTGGGACTCCCAGCTCTCGCGGCAACACAAGCCTGATCGGTCACCGGACCGATCAGAGTGAATCCTGATCGGTCACCAGACCGATCAGGTAGCTCTCTGACCGATCAGGCTCAAGCCTGATCGGTCCGAACAGTAACTGCGGAAATCAAATCCTAAGTCTTTGATCGGTCACCGGACCGTTCAGGAACTAATCAGTGGGGGAACTCAACTCACTGTGGGCTCCCTGATCGGTCACCGGACCGATCAGGAGCCAAGCAGTGAGGACACTGTCTGCTCCCTGATCGGTCACCGGACCGATCAGGAGCCAAGCAGTGAGGCAACGGCCTGCTCCCTGATCGGTCACCAGACCGATCAGGAGCCACATAGTAGGTTCCCAACCTCACTGTGTGCTCCCTGATCGGTCACCAGACCGATCAGTCGTCGCTGGATCGGTCACCAGACCGATCCACGAAGGAGCAACGTGACAACTTCCCTGATTGGTCACCAGACCGATGACCGATCCAGGGATGCAAACCTAGCCTTCTAAGCTAGGGTTTCACCCAACCTAGCCCTCCAAGCTAAGATTTTTCCATGTAACCCTCCAAGTTGGGACTTTTCACCTAACCCTCCAAGTTAGGACTTTTCACCTAGCCCTCCAAGCTAGGACTTTTCACCTAACCCTTCTAACTCCGAGTTAGAACTTTTCCACACCTGGCTTCACTCACCAGGACCCGGCTTCACTCACTGGGATTTCCAACACCTGGCTTCACTCACTAGGACCCGGCTTCACTCACCGGGATTTCCAACACCTGGCTTCACTCACCAGGACTCGGCTTCACTCACCGGGATTTCCAACACCTGACCCTCCAGGTTAGGATTCCAATCATCCCGTGCCTAATCCCCGATCAAGACTTAATCATAATCATAATCAAAATCAGAATCAACCTAAACTAAAATCGGTGTCAACACCAAAACAACAATCAGGGCCTGATTGCATCAACAGTCTCGGGTACCGGGGTTTTATCATGGAGACGTCAGCGAGCCGGAGCCCAGATCGATTCCGACGAGGACGTAGAGGTCGACGTCGCAGATCTCGTTGCTAAGATTCGAGAGCAGATGGACGAGCCCCCACTGCCGACACTCGACGAGAGAGTGACACGACTTAAAACAGAGATCCATAGCCTCCGAGAGGAACAGGAAGCCCACTACATCGAGATAGTCGACGCAATTCGAGCAAAGCACGATGTTAATCGGGCCTATCATAACGAGCGCATGGAAGCTATTCTAGTTGACCGCCAGGCGAGACAGACACACCACACTGAGTACATGGATGCCCTCAGAGTCGAACATGAGGCAAATCAGGCCCGACATGACGAGATGATGTCTTGGTTCCAAAATTGACAGCCCGGTCCATTCTTCCCTCCGGGCCCCTCCTCTTAGACCCCAGATGACTTCAGTTGACTTATTGTACTATTGACTGATGTTTGACTCGTGTTTGACTATGTTGGTCCTCGCTTTCACCAGTTGACTTCTATGCACTTATCATATCAAGTTGCTAGTTGTTTATCAGTTACTAAGTTAGGGTTATGCTTGGTAGAATAGGACTGCTCTAAATTTTTTCAAAAACTGTCCTATTTTCTGCAAAATCAATTTTTTTTCTTATTTTGTTATTTAAAATGATTTTTCCGACTTAGTTTTTTTTATAAAATTACCCCCTTCAAAACTAGGGCTTTTTCGCAAATGGACTTAGCCTAGGCCCTAACCCTAGAACTGCATGCACCTATAGATCTACAAGCCAGCATCTCACAAGCACCTTAGGGTATTTTTGATTGATCACCTAGAATGGGTTGAGATGCTTAGGTCTTTGCCTTGATTCAAGATGCTTTAAGTCAGTGCATCTGTAGTAATTGGGACACTAAATACCAATTAAGCAGTAATCAGGTTAAGTGTTAAGCTTAGAAAATCTAACTTGATCAGAACACTTAACTTGACTAACCCTAGCGAAAACTACTGTTTATAACAGTTAGTAAGTAGCTAATTGGGTTAGACAGGACTCGAAAGCGGAAATTCAAATTAATTTGGTTCAGCTTAAATTTAGAAATGGTTTAGTACAGCATATTATTTTGATTACTCATTGTTTTGCTATATTTTTTTTGATATATGGCAAAGGGAGAGAGATTGGAAAAGAAATAAAAGAAGGTTTCAAAATTTAATTTCTTTTCTTTGTCTTCAAAATTAATTTTCGAAAGTAAATCATTTTACAAAAACTTTTATCTCCTTTCTTTCAAAAACTAAAGTAAAATTATTTTCTAAACTGTTTGAAAATCTTTCTAAGTACTTAAACTATTTGAAAATCTTTCTAAGTACTTAAACTGTTTGAAAATCCTAGAGGGAGATTTCTTCCCTAGGGGGAGGAAATCAAAACTGGTACTTTACTTGTTTTTTGTTTAACTTAACTTTTTGAACCGGGTTGCCATAAATCAAAAAGGGGAGAGATTGTTGGTGCAGGCAGCACCTAAGTCAAACCTGGGTTTTGATAATAGCAAAGGATTCAAGAGTTAAGATCTTATTTTTGGTCTAATGTGTTCACTGAGTGTGCAGAAAGAAGTCCTGGCGAAGGGCAGCTGGGCACCTAGCGAAGGGCTGCTAGGCATCGAAACCCTAAGACCTGGCGAAGGGCTGCTAAGCACCTAGCGAAGGGATGCTAGGCATCGAAGACCTGGTGAAGGGCTGCTAGGCACCTGGCGAAGGGCTGCTAGGCATTGAAGACCTGGTGAAGGGCTGTTAGGCACCTGGCGAAGGGCTGCTAGGCAAAAGTCCAACCGGAGGAGCCGGTTGGCAAAAGGTAAACTCTCCTGAGAGGAGTAGGTGATGACGCGTTCCCCGTCGAGGGAACAGTAGGTGTCGGTTCGACCTAGGGTTCCATTTGAGAGACTCGAAGTCAGAATCAAGACAGCTACGGCTGTAAAAACTAACTAATATTCTTGCCTTGTTTGTGTTGGTACTAACCTTGAATGCAGGGACCGAAGGAGTGTGTTTCTGCAGCTCAGAACGCCCCAAAGGAAGGGGCAGGTAGCTGGGCTAGGCGCCCGGGAGGTCCCGGGCACCCAAGGTCAAAGCCAAACAAGCAGTTAAGCAAGAATCGCTTTGAAACAACACTGGGCTAGGGGCCCGGGAGGTCCCGGGCACCCAAGCTCAAAGTCAAAAATGTAATCGAAGCAAAATCAGTTACGAAGCCAGCAGACCAAGTCAAGCTAGGCGCCCAGGAGGTCCCGGGCGCCCCAGTCTGACCAGGAGCCGATTCGAAGGGGATAAAGCGCTGACCAAGCTTCGGATAGAGGTTCTCGGATCTGAAGGCACGTGTCAGGCGCCCCAGGGTTGCTATAAAAGGGGCTCGACCCCTAAGGCTTCAACAACACTTTTTCCAACGCCTCCAAGCTTTTCGTTCAAGCGCTCTGCTCCAGCAAACTCCGTTCTCGACATTCTAGCGCCGACGACGACCCTCTGCTCCGAAGTACGATCTACACCGGGCGTCGGTAACGAAAAGTGTACTTGTTTATTTACTGCACTACTATTGTACCAAATTCTGTAAATGTTTGTGCTACCATAGAATTACCCACAGTAAACAGTGAAGGATTGTGGGCCTTGGAGTAGGAGCCGACCGTGACTCCGAACCAAGTAAAAATACTTGTGTTCCTCGTGTTTGTTTTCAATTCCGCTGTGTACCTTCTCTTAAGTTTTATCCGAAAAGTTTTCACGATATTCACCCCCCCTCTATCGTGTTTCTCGATCCAACACAAACTTCTAATGATTATAAATTATGTTGCAATAGTAATTTTTTAGGTCTATCAGTGGGTTTTCACCAAAACCCACTGATGGACCTAGGATATTTGGATTTCTCAAAACCCAATATCAATAGTTAGAGTTGAGCTAGGAGATGATATTTTTGGTGTCCAAACTTCTAATAATTATAAATTATATTGCAATATGAGTTTTTTAAGTCTATCAGTGGGTTTTCACCAAAACCCACTGATGTTCTCATACCGTATCAGTTGGTACAGAACGATGCAGCAACAATGTAGAATCATAGTTTGTTTTAGTAAATCATCCTTATATCTTTAATTTTGTTGATCAATATATATTATTATCTCTCTTAATTATTTTTTTATATTTATTAATTTTACAAAATCATACAGGGCCTGAAATCAGTTGATTTTAGGCCATGCATCGGTATGAAATCATGTATTATGATAGGTTTTTTTATGTAGCCCTGAAACGTAAAGAAACATCTCTTTATATTTCTGAAATCACAATAAAAATCGCTGAAAAAGATTACCTTACATGAGACATTTCAATTAATCTGTGTGCTTGTAGAGCTTCACAGTCTCAAGCTGAAAGGCTGAACCTTTTTTAAGATTTCCATTGGATCTCGGAGTTACCATATGATTTCAAAAGGTTGGAACCGCCAACCCAGCGGCCCCCTGGTCTCTGCCCCACAAGTGTCCAGAGGGGGTAAATCACGGTGAATGCTGGGCAGGCCAAGACACCCAGGCGCGAGGGATTTTTTTTTTTAAACAGCAGCCGAGGTTTCACCCCTCGTTCATACTGTCGACCCTCGAACCCATGCCCTCCATTTCAAGTGCGAGTGTCTTAACCAGCTGATCCAGCCCGTGGGGGCTCGGAGTTACCATATGAGATTTAACGTAAGATGGATCATATAGCATCCAATGTTGGTAAGAGAGTCTGGGATGATGCTTTTTCCAACTGATCCATCATGCTAATGCTTATATGATATCTATAACCGGTATCGATCATAATGTTTTGATCATGCCAGTAGTATAGTTCATATGCATGCAGTGAAATCTGAAATTTCTTTGCTTCAAATATCTTTCTTGCTTTGTTGTGATTAATGTCCTACTCATGTAATTTAGTAATATTTAAGGATTTGTTGGAACATATAAGTTCTCTTGGTTGAGAGATAAACAGCTCTTTCAGTAGTGTTCTTCATTTTATGTAGGCCCTGCTCGTTTTATATTAATTGGAATGTCTCACGTAAAGTAGTCTCTCTCAGCGATTTTTATTGTGATTTCAGAAATATAAAGAGATGCTTCTTTACGTTTCAGGCCTACGTAAAAAAACCTATCATAACACATGATTTCAGACCGACGCAGAATATGAAATCATTTAATTTCAGGCCCTGCATGATTTTGTAAAATTAATAAATATTAAAAAAATAATTAAGAGAAATAATAATATATATTGATCAGCAAAATTAAAGATATAAAGATGATTTACTAAAACAAGCTATGATTCTACATTGTTGCTGTATCGTTCTGTGCCAACTGATACGGTATGAGAACATCAGTGGGTTTTGGTGAAAACCCACTGATAGACCTAAAAAACTCCTATTGCAACATAATTTATAATTATTAGAAGTTTGGACACCAAAAATATCATCTCCTAGCTCAACTCTAACTATTGATATTGAGTTTTGAGAAATCTAAATATCCTAGGTCCATAAGTGGATTTTAGTGAAAACCCACTTATAGACCTAAAAACTCCTATTGCAACATAATTTATAATCATTAGAAGTTTGGACACCAAAAATATCATCTCCTAGCTCAACTCTAACTATTGATATTGGATTTTGCAAAATCTAAATATCCTAGGTCCATCAGTGGATTTTGATGAAAATCCACTGATAGACCTAAAAAATTCCTATTGTCATTAGAAGTTTATAACATAAAAGATTATCCTATAAATAATTAATTTAATAAATCATGATTAAATATTATTTTTAAAAAATTAAAATAAAAAAAAATTTGAATGCACGCAAGGCCTACTTCAGGCCATGCTTAGGCTTAAAGTCATTTGACTTCAAGCCCAAGAAAGGTCTGAAGTCATCTGATTTCAGGCCCTCCTAGGGCCTGAAGTTAGATGACTTCAAGTCCTGCGTTTGAATCTGAAATCACGTGTTTTGATATATTTTTTTATATATTAATATATTTATTAAATATTATTTAATATATTAATTTATATTAGTCAAATATAAAAAATCATCTCTTTATATTTTGAAATCATGTTGGAAGAGAAGTTTCTTTAAACTGAAATAATTTTTCTTTCTTTACCTTACGTTTTTTAGCCGATTCTCAAATATATTATTTTAAAATGAAAAGTCTGAAAAAGCAGGTTCAGATGTCTCGGGATTCGTTACTGAGAAAAAGAAAGAGAAAGGCAATATTTGGCAAAGGGGTATAAGAGGAAGTTCACTAAAATAGATGTGTCCTTTGATAAAAATGAAATCATGATATATCTTTTGGTAAATACCAATTCTCAAATGTGTCCTTTGATAAATTGCCCAAGTTAATTCTTACTTCTCTTATTTTCTTTTGTTTTCCTTCGGGGCACTCTACACACTTCTCGCGTTACAACCCACCCACATCTTCAGATTGTATTTATACCACGCCTTACGTGTCCGCCCACGATGTGTCTATGTCACGTTTCCCACTCGCTCTCCCGTCGGGCCGAATCTCTCGTCAAGTTCAGTTCAAGTCAAACTAAGGCTACGGGACTCCATCTTTCGATCTGCTAACCTTATCCGAGTTCAATCTTGAGCTTGACGGGCTTGATTCGAGCTCAATTGGAAGTCAGGCTGACTTGAATTGACCTCGGCTGTGAGTCAGATTTGCTGACCCAGGCTGTATCAAATTGGTCTAATTGACTTGAGCTCGGTGTGAATTAGGCTGACTTTAATTGAGCTCGATCGTGAGTCAGATTGGCTTGACCTGAGGTGTATCAAGTCATCAGATTTAACTTGAGTTCGTTGTGAGTTGGACTGACTCGACCTGAGCTCAAGCATGAATTGAGTGAAGTCGGGTTTGTGTTGATCGAGTGTTGAGCTTGTCACGTGGCCCTTGCCATCTCCACCACATTACAGAGAGCTCAGGTGCCACAGTAGGCATAGAAAATTGAATGAGCAAATACATATACATGTTTTTCATCTCTCTTAAAATTCTTTCACTAAATACAATCAACAAATACTTGAAAACTCCCATCTAGCTCAATTTAAAAAAAATAATGATTAGACGATCGGATCGGTTTTACGAAAATTTCTTATCGACCGTCAGAGTAAATCGAAAAGCGCTCGCAACGAACGGTCAAAAGCCCAATATCTTAAGATTCGCATTCCATTTAGAAATTTTTTTACAAAATACATTATAATTGAAGATCGAATTATGAATATTTAAAATAATAATTAATTATTCTTTAATAATCCCGAGAGCCATCTATATCAATTAGCCTTTTGGTTTCGGGTGAAGAGCTCTAATCATGGTGCGTGAAGCTCGGCCTCGCAGGGATGGCCGACCTCATGTGCCTCGCCGTGCTCTCGGGCCTCCTGCGTGTGCTTGTACGCATAGTCGCATCTTCTCTCCTCCTTCCCTTGGCATTTTTCTCCCAGACCGGTCCAAAGAAACATTACACTGAGAGCCAAACGTTCCATCAATGCAAGTGTGCCATCAATCCTTCAATGGGATCTACTTGTCCTGATATGGAAAACCCGTCCATGGGAAGATTAATCAAATATAGATTTGATTGGACATCTCGAGGAATACAACACTGTGGAATTCTCCAGAAAGAGCTAAGCTTTTGCACGGAATTGTTGCTTTTCGATACGAGTGCGAGGAGATACCGCCATTGTTGCACTTCCAGATCCGAGTGCTGTTCATTATTTATTTTGGGAAGAAAAAATTTTCAAGTGCCGAAGTGTCCACCTCGGGACTTGTACTATAAAGTAGAACTCCAGCTCTCTCATTCTATTCAACCAATCTCGGCTTTAATTGATTTGTCCTCTTAATTTGTTTACAGAAGAGAAGAAGACTCGAAGTCATCTGATAGTATGAGAGTGAGGACTGACAACTTGAACATGAAAGCAGTAGCTTAGTTTTCATCTTCAGCATTGAATTGTTCTTGCTTTATTTTGCAGATCTTGAGTTGGGTTCAAAATAAGTTTCGTGGGGGGAAGGAGAAGAGGAGATTTGGTGAGCCTCATTGTGAGTGTTTTTCTTCTTTTTTTTTTTTTATCTTTTGTGTAAATTTTGAGTTACTGTGTTTGATTAAATTCTCAAATATATAGAACATCCATGCAACTTAATTTTGTTATGCTCTGTAGGTTCTTTACCTGATGATCCAAAGGAAGAATTTAAAGACTGGCCACAATCACTACTAGCAATAGGAACATTCGGGAACAGTGAAGAAATCAAGGAAGATTCTCAAGACGTATCTGATTTCAGCGTTGAAGAATTCAACCTGTTGCAGAAAGAGCTAAAGAAGTTGCTCTCCCTCAAGTCAAAATCCAGCAGCAGATATGGATCAGAGATCATGGAAGATGACAGAGTAAATACGCCTTTAAATAGGTTTCTGAATTTCCCATCGACATCAGCAGTTGATACGACATTGAGCACCAATCTAGAGAGCTTGGCGATCGACGGCAATGGCGATCTCTCCCCAAATACCAAGATTATGCTGATTGGCAAAGTGAAAGACGTGTTGTTGGGGAATCCTAATGCAATTAAGAAGAAATCCATCTCCTTCATCATCAAGAAGATGTTTGTCTGCAGCAGTGGTTTTGCACCAGCTGCAAGCTTGAGGGATCCAATTCCAGAGTCAAGAATGGATAAGGTAAAACCACTTTGTTGTATTAAACTCTTCCTCTTCACCCGTGCATTACAGTAACCCAAATGCTGCATGGCAGATAATAAGATCAATTCTCACCAAGAAGATACGGCAGCCGCCGAGTTCTGCTCCAACTGCTCCAAAGAAGCGCATAGAAAATAGATCAACAGAGGAAACACAGGAGAAAGCACAGGCCGGAGAAGAAGGCGAAGGTAGTAAGAGCAAGGGCAAGTGTAGATGGGTCAAGACAGATTCAGATTGTGAGTCCTGAAAACATATTGATTTTGATTGATTTTTTGAAATGTTTGAAATTTTTTACTTTACCGTTCTCTTTGGCCTCCAGTTATTGTTCTAGAGATCTAGTAACCCATTGGCCAAGTTCATCGTGTTTCTCATCGATCAAACACAAGAACACCACAAAGATCGGAAGAAGAATGCATCAAGTTGATTATGAATGATAGTGTTGGCCGTCAAGGTGACTTTGCAGGCACTGTGGAAGATTCTATTCGAAGCCAAATGAATTGTAAAATTGATCGAACATATTCTGACAATTGTAAATGATGAAGATGATAATAAATAGAAAAGGCAAGAATGATTTCGCGTGGACAGTGAATAAATGAGTGGCTTCGCTTCACTGGGAGCGAAGCCGACATGACATGCATAAAAGGGGCGGACGACGAAGGCGTACCAAGAAAAAGGCATCTTTTTTCACTTCTTTTCTTCTCCTCGTCGCTAGGGCAATCACATCAATCGCCAGAGCAGAAAATGGTGTCGCTGCGACGACGATGAAGTCATGGCCGATCGAAGCGGATGACGCAGTGGCTGGCGTCGGCTCGGCTTCTCCCTGTACGTTCCTTTTTCTTCTCTCCGTGTGGCGATATTGGTCGTCGATGCTTTAATCCTCTTATCGCCGTTTGATTCGGTCGCCTCACACTTCGCTCTCTTCGGTTCCATGTTCTTGAGTTTTTTTTTTTTTTTTTGTTTTCACTGGAAGATATCTGCGCGGATCACTGCAAGGCGAGAAAGGAACGATCTTGGTGGCTCGGGCTCTCCCTTTCCTTGCTCCAATTTCTTAACGCGATCCTAATGATCCGTAAAATCCCTTCTCGATTCGATCCTAGGGTTATATTTCCTTGAGGAAAGTTTGCTCCTTTGAAGGAGGGCTTGCATTCATTCCCGATCTCTCATGGTCCTTTCTCCCTGATTTCGAGTTTTTCCCAGAGATCTGTGCTGAATTGACGCATTTTCTTCTTCAAATTTCCCACTTTCGGGTCGCGAGATGAGCTAAACGTGGCTGTGAGCTGAAATGACGGCTTCATCCTGCCATTGTCACTATCCCCTTGTATGCTGCTCGAAATCGTCACTCCGCCATGACCTGCCTAACCACAATGCGGAGACGCCCTACATGCGTCCGCGAGTCCAGCTCAAGTTCCAGTTACGTTGGAGAAGAAGCCTTCTGGTGAGAAGGTTGTGATTGAACAGAAGAGTGCAGAGGATGGGAAATGTGAGATCTTGCTGAAGAGCAGCCTAAAAAAGCCGAAATCACCAGATTCACAAAGGATCCTAAAGGGCAATGTTAAATGGATGGATTCCTCTGGAAAGGAACTTGTTGAGATCAAGGAATTTGAACCTACGTAAGTTTCTTGCCATCATTGTGGCTGGTTTTGGAATAACTTGTAAATCAATACAGCATGCCGAGTTATCTAGTTTGAAAATAAAAATCTTCCAGGTGATAGTAACAGCATGCAGAGTTCTCTAGTTTTTTCTCTCAGTCTCGTGGATTACTTAAACTATTAACTTGAGCTTAAATGGTCGACTAAAATTAATCTTGAGTTGTTTTCTGCATCATCTACTGGTGATATTCATCAGTGCCTTTTATCTTGTGATTTTAATTGTGTTGCTTTGCATGCAGTGAATCTGAAGAGTCGGAAGACTACACGGATGAAAGAATAAGGTGCGTTTGTGTGATTCAATAACAATGGCTTGTTCCTTTGGGGGAAGTATTCACACAAGACTATCAATCGATTGTTTGGCTGTTACAGAAAAAATTGCTTGATTTTTTTGAATGGTTGGTGTACCTTATTCAGGGCTGATTAAACATCCAAAATCCAGCTTTCAAGATGTTGTTCTGGTCGTATGATAGAATTGTATTCTATATTGTTAGATTTAGTGGAAAGAAATGTTTTAGTTGAAGTAGACGGCAATTGTATTCAGATTTCCCAACTGATCCATTTTACTGCAGTGCCTGCTAATTTTTCCCCTATTTCCATTAATGTCAACAGTGTCTTGATAAGTTTGTTGTATTACTACTTCTGAACCGAGATCAGTTTATAAATTTTATAGTCTATAGAAATTTAGTGTATTTTCTGGTACTAGATTATAGGGATCAAATATATGTTCGTTCCAGAAACATGAAAAGTTCACTTCGGGCTTGAAAATGCTTGGCAATCCTTGAAACCCTTGAAAGGCTGACTAACATCTACTACGATAAAGAGAACATGCGAGGAATTGGCATGATAAAATGCTAAATGACAAAAAGTTTTCAAGTTTAGTGGATGTGATTTGTGATTCCAAATAGTCTGCAGAATTCTGATAGTAATTACTAGAAAAATATCCTACAATTTGGGGGAATTCAAAACACATGCACTATCCCCCCTACAACAGAGTAATAATCTATTAATCTAACACACCGGACCAGTGTGATCCGTTCCATTAACTTTGAGCTGCCAGCCAAGAACATAAGGTAGGGCATAAAGGACTCATCCACTAAACTCCATCTGTTACACTTTAAATATACCAGGGTTATAGAGTACATGGGAATTGCATACTTGTTAGGAAGCCAAGGCGCAATCATACAAAGAGATTCATAACTAAGTAGACTTGGGCAGGTCCTGCGACATCGCTGATTTGACTCGGTAGACTTTATTATTTGGCATCAGCTGCTGCTTATCGTTTATGTTTCTGGATGAAAACTCTTGCCTGCCAAATCCACCAGAATGACCTCTGATTACTTGTTCACTGGACGAGTCCATAGGCTCATTCCTAATAATATTGCTCCTATAACCTCTCATCGTTTGCTTGCCGATCCAGTTCAAAGGTGGGAATGGAGGAGGTGGACCAACATCCTGGATGAACTGTTGTTGCTGTGCAGAAAAACAAGGGTTTTGCATTCGTATCTGAGGCTGCTGTTTTGGGCCATTTTCCAGTCTCAGCTGCGACACATCTGGTACAATATCAGTGTACTGGCCATAAGAATATGATGACTGGCCATGAGAGTTTGATGATTCTGGCATCCATGTGTTTTGTTTACTAAATTGGGTGTCATGAAGTTTTGGCCTCGTGTTTGAGAAACCTTGCATACCAGTATTTGAATACTGATAATAATTCGGACTCTCAAAATAGCCTCTTTCATATCCTAGTGGCCCAGTAGGTTTGACTTTGCTGCCAAAAGTTGGGCCATTGCGATATGCTAAGTCAAGCAAGCCAGCATTGTTGTTGGACTTAATCTGTAAAGAATTTTTAACAAGACGATGTGCTGCTTCTCCAAGGAGATGACCAGAAAGAGCTCCAGAGACCTGTGGCCTGAAATTTATATCGATCAGAAAGCAGAAAGCACGCATAAGTTGTAATGCAAGTGTTGGCCTGAAATCAATCATAAGGCAGAAAAATGCAAGTAATACTGAAGGCATAAACATGAGTTAGCCCACTGTTGATCATCTTAGGAAAGAAGAATGAACCTACAAATTCCAAAATTGAAATCCAACTTGATGAACGTAGCTAACCTATATGCACAATAGTTGATGTGGAGAGTCTCCAGGTTAAAGGGGTATGAAAATATACCTCTCTCTATTTTGGCGTCGCCCATAGTTGTCTTCATGCCACAGCCCAGGAAAAGGTTTAATATCGTATGGTTTCAATATCTGTCCAAACAGCAATTTTTTATTTAGCATTAAGATAAGACGGTACTACATAGCAACAATCTTTTCATTAATATATTGCTATCTGTCCCAGCTGTTCAAATCAGAATTACCAAATGAGAAAATGGGGTTTCACGATATAATAATACACATCAAAAACTAAATCCGTTTACATATCCTTTTAATATAAAAAAGGATACTATCAAAATGTGCAACCATTTAACAAGACTAGAATAGCTAATGCTCCAGGGCATCGACATTTGGCAATGGCAAGTCAAAGCCTCTTATTCACCACTGATCAAGAGGCTATTGCAGCTGTGAGACCAGACTGTGCAGCAAAGGCGGCCAAAGCAGCACTAACATGAAGCTCATCGTCTGGTACATCTCAGAGAAGCAAGGGGAGGCCAAGGCATATGAATTATTGTGACCGAAAGGGACCAAACAGCCATGGGTCAAGACTGTGGAAGGCATACCTTCTGCCCAAGCACAGGTTTACATTCTGGCTGCTTGCCCATGGCAGGCTGCAAACAAAGGACCAGCTACCGTATGAGTCATGCAAGACTTGCCCGCTATGCCAACAAGCTGATGAATCAAGAGACCACCTCTTCTTCCAATGCCCAGTCAGTGTGGTGCTGTGAACAAAGGTGAGAAGATGGCAAGACATCCGGCAGCATCTATCCAGCGTTCCAAGACTGTTGCACACCATCCCAAGGAAATACGGATCAACGGACACCTAGTCAAGGCCCGACTTTTGGCTATCACATGCATGATCCATCTTTTATGGCAAACCAGGAATAGGTGCCAATACGAGGGTGATGTGCACTGTGTTGATAGGTTGTTTTACAAAGTATATCATTTTGTAGGCATCTAAGCATGTACAGCATCTTTTGACCTTATAATATTTACCGTTCGTCCAAAAAAAAGAATAGCTAATGCTCACGCTGTATAATCTTGCTGGTAGCGAGCTTGCAAATTTTGCATTTTCAGTTGAGAAAAAAAAGAGAGAAAAGATTCACAAAATTTGTTGTAAAATCTGTGCCATCATTTCGATTGTTGACTCAAGCGACTTTGAATATTTTATAAAAAATTATCTTCAATTTTGATTCAAAAAAATATCTAGAAAGACAATGTGTTCGGGAGACCCAAAAAAAAATATATTTAATGAGAGCACAACAAGATTTAATTAATATTTTTGAATCTCATAGAAATACAATTATCCTAACCTTAACTTCTAATGTCTAGAGTACTATCCACAATACACAAGCAGATATATGTTGCACTCGATAAATGGTAGTTGGGTTATCCAAAAAGGAATAATTTGCTTTAAAAGTTTTTAATGTCCCCCTATTGCCCAAGTTATTTCTAGTCGTCTCAATAATATTGATAATTTTCATGGCATAAATGACAATTTTTTCAATTATTTTTGATAATACATTGAATAACGATACTGCAATAATTAATTTAAAATTAAATTTTAATTTTATCATATTAAGTAGAATTTTTTTTTCATATTTACTGTATTTGCCATGTTAATTCTATATATACAAGATGGACTTAAAATTAATTATGAGAATATTTCAAAGTTTAGGAATGCAATTTGATTTGTTCACATCATTGTAAAAATCTAAAAATATCCTATATATACATGCATACAAGTATAAGAAATTGTCTACTGATGTAGATACCATAGTTGAAAGTCAATCTATCTATATACCAAAATCAACCTTAAAATTTAAGCACCTTTGACAACTTATTTAGAAGATAGATTTAACGCAAACCAATTAGAAGATCTTAATTCATTATATGTTGAACACAGAATGACGCAAGCAACCTTTTAGAATTATTTTAGTGTAACAATGTTTTTTTTTGTTGTATATATTCCAAGTTCACACATAATGCTAACATTAGTGATCTATTTAAAAATTATAGATGTAATGAATTATTTCATAAATTTATTAGATCTATGCAAGAAAAATTTTAAAAATATTATTATAATATCCTTGATATTATTTGTATAGCTATAATTTTAGATTCTAGAATTAAATGTAGTTTTTTATAATATTATAATTGAAATATTATGAAAATAGGGAATTAGTAAATGTACAACAAAATTTGGTTTAAATTTGGAGATGTCAAGATAAAATAAGGATATTTATTTATTAGGGAAAGTTATTTTTTAAAATTAATTATTTATAGACCAAGTTAAGGGTTAAGATTATTTCTTTGTCTAGTTTCTAGGATCATGCAGGACATTTATAAAGAGACTTTAACCCCTTTGTTTGAATTATCTTCAGGTTAATGAAATTTGAATTCTCTATGAGTTTAGTTTTCACATGTAATATTGCTCTCCCTGTGAGATTATATATCCCTCTTTTTGCAAAAATACTGCTCCCTCCTTAGTCCGTCCTTCTTCCTGTATGTATCTCCTATTCTCCATTTGTGCATTGTCTAAAGCTTATCCTTTCTTATGGCTAAAAAAACACTATCCCTTTCTGTGCCCTCACGGTTAATAACAAATTGTCATACTGATAATTTCAACTTTTATCTGAGATCATAAATGTTATAATTTAATCTATGATCATTGAGATATCAAATATAATCAGACAAAATTGAGGTTGCTAATTCAAGTCATCTTACCAGATAAGCCACGGGGAATGATTCATTATCATAACGAGGGGGGAGCGGTCAATCTATAGCTCACTTCGACCATCAAGGCAATTAATGCTTTGAACTTGGAACTTAGTCGTTGCAAAATTCATTGAAAAATTTACATGAGGTTTGCATTAGCTTGACCTATCCATTTAACAGTTATTATTTATCTTTTATGTGAAGGCTATGTGAAGAACAATGTATGGACAGCTATATCTTATAAAACAATCATTAAACAATAAACAACATTATTGATGCAAATATATGTAGATATTCACATAATCATAATATTGGAATTACCTTCGCTGGCATTTTTACGCCTTTAGGAGGTTCAGGGACATGTGGGTGATACAGAGGATTCATGAACGTAGCATTTCTACAGAATAAAGGACAGAGGAATAAGCATAATCAACATGAGCTTCATTAATTAACGTAAAACTCAGATAGTTTTTCAATTCCAAGATGGGAATCAGTATTTCTGCAAAACAAGTACTTACAAGACTCTATTGTTTTCAACATCAATTAAACCTTCAATAGGAGTAGGTATTGAAGCACTGTAGCGGTTCCTCTCACACAAACAAAGGAACCCATTCATTCCATCACTGGCATGAAGTGGAAAAGGTTAAAGTTCATAAGTGAAAGAATACGAACACAATCCATTGACTTCATAATGATGGGAAACATCATAACCTGAAATTTGTTTCGATTGGAATACAATAGAGTGGCTGCTCTTGAATTGACAGATGGGAAAATGCCTGATATAAGTAAGCAATCTGCACTGTCAATCGATGACTTTGATGAACATAGATTATATCATACATGATCCTATTGCGTGACTTCTCTTCTTCCTGGAAGTATTATTGGATGGTCAGTGTTTCAAAAGAATGTTTTGAATGCTGAATCAAAGATCATAAGAAGAAACATATCAACACCATTAAAGTGTCTTCAAGTTTCTGAGTTTCAGCAAGTAGTAGCCTCTCGTCAATGAATGGTAGTTTTGCAACACCCTAAGTAGGAAACAAAGTCACCGTAAGGAAGCATGTCAACGGTTAGATTAACAAAGCAATTGTACATAATCAGCCAGAATGACACACCTGCCAAGCAAAACGTTTGCCATTCATGTCTATCTCAAAATCTGAATGGCAAAAAGCATATAAATTTTTTTTTCAATAGGAAGACGTTTTGATAAGAAAAGAAATATGGAAAATAAGAAAAACAATGCATGTAACAAGTTTACCTTTTGGATAGAATGAACATAATGGTGATTTTGGATTAGTCATCAATGCCCCATATTGCTTAGGCAAAGCATTTGAACTTCAGCACCAACAGAAACATTGTTTTTTAACATTGTGTCCACATTCCAGTACACTTTAACCACTAAGTGTAACCATCATACACAGAATTTAAACTGACCTAGCAGTAGGCAGCGTTCCCATTAATTGATCAAATGGCTTAAATGGTTGACCAAGAAAAAAGGTGATCTCCAAATCAGCCAAACCTTTTAGATCCGATGCAAAAGGAGCATAGTGATAGGGATAGAACCTGGAAAGAACATCTGTCAGTTTTAAACTGTTTTGGGCATTGGAAACATTATTACCTAAAACTAATAGATTGGGAAATTATCAATTAAGAATTCATTGCATTTTTAAGTTGCAAAAAAACTGAAAATATGGTATTGTGTTCAAAGTAATAGAAGAGAATATATTTTTGAGTGTGTAGCAACTTATCAAAAAACAATTTTCTATTCTTTTAGGAGAAAAGGGAAGGCAGAAATCCTACCAGTCAACCAATTTATCCGCTTGAAAGGGAATAGACTATAAAAATAAGCCCATAAAAACTACTGAGTAGATCTCCAAATTAACAAAGATGAAATGCATGAAGTGGTATATAGTTCATATGTGCCGATACCTATTTCTATATTAATACTGGTATACAAAGTAAAAGATACTATGCTAGAAATCATGTTTATTGCATTACATTTTAAAAAAAACAATAAAAATCTTGCTTTGATATTAAGAAAACAACTGTTCAATATGTTTGCCAGCCTTATCAGATTCTATTTACAATTGACATCCTACACAAGGAGTAGAAAGTTCTTAAACCTCAATTCAAGTAATATCAGACTGGGATAAAGCAAGAGACAGAAAAACTAAACTCAGGAGGCATAGTAAAGTAATTACAGCCACAGATGGGAAAATAACATTATCATAACAGCAAGCTCTGAAAACAAATACCAACCACTGCCAAGAGCAGACACCTTGGTAGTAGTATCTCATTATCCAGCAAAGGCCTTCAACATATTTCTGAACCTGAGATATCAGAACGCATGTGTTAGACAAAAAAAAATGGACTAAAAACGTTGCATTAGTTGACAGCTCCTTTCACTTTTCAAAAACATAATGTAACAGTTAAGCATAATTTATAATTAGAAGATAGAAGGCAGCTGCCTCAAGCAACATTGTGTTCCACTTGGAATAAAAAAATATGAATGCCAGAGAAGTTGATAATCACTCTTTCAAAAGGAAGAAGCAGCTGCCTCAAACAATATTTTGTTTCATGTGGAATAAAAACAATATCAATGCCAGAGAAGTTTATAAACACAACTCTGAAGGAAAAAAAAAAAGAATTTATGAAGATGAACATGCCAATTTTGTTTTTATACTCTCCTATCTATTGTCTCCCAGCACAATTTCCAAACAAATGGCTGATTGAATACTATTGTTAGCATGGCAAACACCTCCATTGGATGAGTTTAATGCAGTGCAAAGTTTTATGAGACATATGGTCACTTCGATCTTATAAAGAGCAAAAATTTTAAAGTGACTCACGACATCTCTTTTGACATTGTCCATCAGTTTTGGTTCTTGTACTCCAAACTTCTCGGCATAATATCGTTCTTTGTATCCAGGTTCACCTAATTTCACCTGAAAACAATCCACCGTACTTTAAAAAGCTCTTTGATGGCATATCTTCTACAAACAAAAGTTGGAAACAGTTGAATGCTCTAAAAACAACATATAGGGTAAGGTAAGTAAAACGAGCAGTAAAGCTAGTATAACTGTGTGACACATTTGCCAATAAGATACTTTATTGCAAACGAGCAGTACTACATGCAATATAATGTTAGTATCTTATTGCAGATTAAAACTGAACTGTTCTGCTAAATTGATTGTGATTTAAAAATATTTTGTTGAACTTTGTATCACAATACTAGATTTTGTCAAGCTGTAAATCCCACACGGACACATACCCAAAAATAATCAATACTGATTTTTTTTTGGTCCAGATTGGGTCATGTGGTTTGGGGATTTCGGATTTTCAAAGAATTCTGAGATTTCAGGCTTTTATATTATTCTCACCAAAAATTCACAAAAGCAAAAAAAACTAAGATTAATAGGAAACTAAAATATATAAAACCCTAGAAATACAATCATGTTGCCAACATGGAAGTAGAAGGGACGATGAAAGGGGGGTGAACACATACGTAAACAATAATCTCGTGGAAGGATGCCAAGTATACTTGTGTTGCCAACATGGAATGAGAAATGATATCCGAGGCAGGTATGCCACAGATGCAGGGATTGGTGGTCAAGGCAACTAAGTTGAACATATGGGATCATAAAAAACAGAACACAAAAGCCAGGCAAAAAATCAGGCAACTCCTCTAAAAAAAATTGTTAAATTGATTAGTGGCACAGTTGGTATTTGATTATAAATAGCATATAAAATATATAACCATTAGTTAACCATATACTATAATTTAATTAATCTATTATGTGTTATAAATAGTGGCCCAGATCACATTCTTTTGAGTTTTATACCAACAACTGAAAACTCAACCCAAACCTAAAATACAAGAACACCTAAAACCTGGGGGAAAAAACTGCTTTTGGGGGTCAATTCAGTTTTTAATTTGGGGCTGATATATTGATTCTATTTCCCACCTCTAGGCTAGAGCTTATTGATGCAGGCCCAACCCATGTTGAAGCCCAATATGACCCTTCAAACTTCAAACTTCAAACGGGCATAACTTTTGACTCGAGATTCAGAATCAAGCTCTGTCGGCGGTCACGCATCCAAAATTCGAAAAGCTACGTTTGTTACCGGTAAAATCGTAACTGTCAATTTTTCGGACCCTGATTCCGCCATTTAAACCATTTTCAGAGCAGTTTTGCTATTTTTGATAATTTTCGTTTTTTAGCTACTTAGGATAATTTTAGTACGTCTGGTATTTATAGGAGAGGATCTATCTTGATCCGCGTCTTATTTTAAGTTAAGATCGTTTAGTTACATAATTTCATTTTTGAGTAATGATCTATATCCTTTCTTTACAAGATTGGAATTAAGATCTTTTAATTGTAATTTCTTACCTTCATTTGGGTCTTAGGTTGTAGTATAAATGGGAGTCATGTTTAGGTGCTGAGGATTCATCGTCTATTCATAATAAAATTTCTTATTGTGATAAACTAGAGAGTGACGTCTTTCTCTTCGTTTTAAGAGGATCCTCTACTTATTCTCTCCTCCATCTTCCTTTCTCAGTGCTTCGGAAATCTATTATAAAGCTTTGATAAAACGAAACACGAGTGGGGGATAAATATAACAGAAGATGAATTTCTTTTCTACATTAAAAATTTATGGACAACTGCCCGTCAATCAGAATTCATGTGTTGAGCTCTGAGGAACCCTCAAGCCTTCGGCACCAAATCTAGTTTGTCGGCTATGGATATCTAGTCATACCCTTGTTTGAGGTCCAATAGTGAATGCCCTTTAGGTCCCAGCTACTGAGTGAGGGAAGAATGACTGGACAAGTGTTGTTCCCACCCGCGGTAGGATGAGGCCCATAGAACAAAGGTAGGGGAGGGGGTATCATGCTAAAAAGCATATCCCTAAAAGGGGAGGACTCTGTATCCATCAAATTTCCCTATGATAGCAAAAAGTGAATTTGTGAAGAGATGCTTAAAGATGCCAAATGCAAGGTAGTTACAAATCTCATGCCAATCGGTGCAGCACCATGATAAATCATGTGCCTCTCAATCAGCAATCTCTTGGGACATGCCTTGGTAATCTCGTGAAAGAGAGGAAAAAATCACAAGTAAATTTTTTTAAAGGATTGCTTGAATGATGAAACATGGGGTTCCTTCTACAGAAACCAAAACAATCTCATTTTGTAAGAATTAAATTGCAAAATAGGCTACAGCTGCTAGATAGTAAAAGTATAGATAACAAAATAAAACCAGAAATATGAAACTAAAGTTTAGCTACTAAAGGAGTATGCTTTATTGAAACAGTTATTTTTGTGGTCTATTTTATCATATCACAGTCAAATTACTTGTCCAAAGATGCATCACAAAGAAGAAGCTGGCGAATATACCAGATTGAATGTTAAATAAGCATAACATGATGCATTTAAAGTAGAATCAAATAGTTGGGAACTATCACTTAAGTTTATTTTTAAGGTTTGTCTGAGACAATAAAAAAGGAAAAGGCTGATTACAATTCATGATAAAATCATTGCATAATGAAACCAGATAATCTATTCTATGTTTTACAAGTACCTAATTCATTGGCAACAGAATTAGTTACATTTCGAATAATCAACACAAGGCAAACCTTGTCAATGGATGCAGATTGAAGATCCTCTGATTCTGAACCCTCTTTCTGCATTTTGAGCTTTATTTCTTCATTGTTTTCATAAGCCTGGCAACCATCGTTAAAACATATTACTATAAGTGAAAGCAGGCCTAACAACAAACTTACCAAATTATTCCCTAACACAAAGGGAAAGTAATATTTAACAAGCATACAACAACATCATTCAAAGAACAACGAGAAATATGTGCATAAACAACCTGTTCAATGGCAGCAAGCAAGGTTCTACAAAGCATCCACCTAGGCAGATTTAGGAGACAGCATAATGTCCAAAGACTATATCCAATCTTCAAGTGCAGTTTGAAAAGAAAATATTTGCCTCGTTTGAACTGGTTTAGATAGGATCAAATTAAGCTGAAATGCTAAGCTACCCTAGTTGGTAGCCTATCACTTAAAACTTGTTTTGCAAGTGATAACAACTTTGGATAGTAATTGTATCCATGTTATTTACATACAACTTCGACTGTACATTGTTACATACATTGTTGACTAATATAGATTGTTACATCTTGTTTTCTTCATTAAATAATTCCAATACATATTTTTTCAATATGAAAGCACAAATAGGATGTTTTGATTAATAAACTCTATTACATATTAGTTATTTTGTTAATACATTTTTATGTTTATAATACTACCACATGCCCGAATGCTAGCTACAATAGATGTTTTGATTAATAAACTCTATTACATATTAGTTATTTTTGTTAATACATTTTTTATGTTTATAATACTACCAC
Organism: Boesenbergia rotunda; assembly: GCA_024364735.1. Classification (NCBI taxonomy): domain Eukaryota; kingdom Viridiplantae; phylum Streptophyta; class Magnoliopsida; order Zingiberales; family Zingiberaceae; genus Boesenbergia; species Boesenbergia rotunda. The sequence continues at coordinate 124,388 of JAGFNQ010006663.1, forward strand.
ATGCCGAATGCTACATTTACACTATACAATGACTCAATTACATAGATTGTCTGCGTATGCTTGTTGAAACCTTCACAAAAGTAACATAATAGTTGAATGAAAAATATGGTAAGAGATGGAGATTGGCTGGAAAAGCAATAGGTAATACATTGTATAGTTCGCGGCAATATTTGTCTTAGAATATATTGCTCTTTGGCTAAGAAATGGCATGGAATAAAAAGAACAAAAAAGAAATCAAAGATAAAGGAACTCTTAGATTTCTGGTTGATCTAAGAAATGCAGTTTTAATGTTAGAAATCAAATTTAGATTTTTATTCATTTTTCTCCAATTATTGTTTTATTATACAGATTTTACATGAAAATATTGTGTATATATTTATTTTTTATTTTTCTAGATCTAGCAAACCTAGTAAAACCTTTGATCATATTTATTTAAGGTGTGAGGCATCCAAAAGCGCATAAGTGTTATGGGCCTGAGGCGCACGACTCAAAGTGAGGCATTCTGGGTATAATTTTTTACAATTTAAACATATATAAAAATTTCTGTCAAAAGATTTTACTAATAAAACTATAGTTCATAAAATAATAAACAATAATGTAAATATAAAATTCACTAGCAAATAAATACGTTATGCGCATAATTCAAATTATAAAAAAAATCAAATATTTAATTATCAAAATCTTCATCTTCCTCAATCATATCATTATCATTATCACCAGATGTTTCAACTTTGTTAGTTGAATCTTCATCAATTTCCTCAAGATTGATTTCGTCCTCTTCTTACAAGATACGGCTCACTTGGTTGCGCTGCGCCACCAAGCGAGCGCCTTTAATAACTTATGCCTTTGATACCTTTTAGTCATCAAAGCTCTTGCAAGGGTCTCAAAAAAACATTATTTTATTTCATTCATCAAACTTTCAATAGAAAGTGTTTTCTTTAACTTCTGTCTGATCACCAATCAAGGCATGTAGCCATGAGATTACAATCATCTACACACGGGTCTAGCAATCCTAGTAAAATTTTAATACTCCTAGGCACATAGACTCTTGCAATGGTCTACAAAAAAAGACTTCATTTTAGTTCATTCATTCAACTTTAAAAAAAAAGTGTTTTCTTTAACTTCCATCTGATTGCCAATTGAAGCATGAAATCATGAGACTACCATCAGGCAAACACGGATTCTTGCTTTTGTTGCTCACTAAGACTAGGTTAGCAAGGCATGTAATCATGAGACTGCCATCGCTACACAAGGATTTATATATTGGTCCCTGCTTGTGCTGCTCACTAAGACTAAACTTTTTCTACTCTAGGTAATCATATTCCAAAAGAAAAATTTAGGCTGCATTTGATTTGAGTCATTTTCTTTTTTTATTTTCTAAAAAACCGCATTTTCTTATTTCTTGGAAAATGACTTTTAGATATTCTCTAGTTTTCCATAAAATGATTCTTTTTCTAGAAAAAGAAAAAGAGGTGGAAAATACAAACCAAATACCGTTTTCTAGAAAACAGACAAACCAAACGCAGCCAATTCTGCTCAAAAACAGAAAATGTAGATCGAGGATTTTATAGTAGACAACATAGAAATCCAACCAAGCAACGCCCAAAAGCAAGATAATGGAGAAAAAGGGAGACTGCTAATCTCCTTTCAGTTCTCATAGAACAACAGGAACCATACTGCTTAGCCTACCAGAGAACTGGGAATCTCCTTTCAATTTCCATATAATATGAACCAATGAACTGGGAAAAGGCTTTCATACAGGGAAGCCATGAATAGACATAAAGCGACCTTCATGACAATAGCATTAACGTTTTTGTTTGATTCTACTCCTAGAATTGGAAAGAGAAATTGATAAACCAGTAGAAACTCTCTGACCAATCATTGGCTCTTTTAATATTGATTAAGGAGATAGCATACCTGGATAAGATAGAGACAATAGAAAAGAAAGACGCACATTGGTTGAAGATAAATGGCTCCAATTTTTTACACATTCAATGAACTAAAAAATCCATTAACATTGTTTCCTACTTAAACTAAATTTGCAACACCAACTAATGACAGTCCACCTTACACAGATTAATCCAAATTCAACTTTTTTGCTTGAAGTGACAGGATGCCAAATCAAATCCAGCCAGCAAACGTTAACATGTCAAAGCACTAAAATTAGTGCATACAAAATAATCACGACTACCTTTTTGGCTAAAGGACAAAAGTGATTAAATGAAATCACTTCAATAAATTAGTTAAGACTCATAGAGCATCAGTTCCAAAGCTACTTATGAAAAAATGTGCTCCACCATGCTAAGCATGATGGCGCTTTGATGTTAGCATGCCCCATATTCAGAATCCCAACATGCTACATCAACAAGTGTAGCAGACCATGGTGTGCTTATATAAAGGGGGTGGCCTCCTTCATCCAAAGTGATTAATATGGGACGGATTGAATGGACTTCCCACTTATTTCAATGAGAAGTAATAACCAATTTCCAATAGACAATATATAAACATAGATTTTCACCTGTTGAATGCGAGCTCTCTTTTGAAATATTTGGTCTTCATAAATTGCAACTGACTGAATAAAATGTTCCACCCGATCCAATGAAACCTGCAGACAAGAAGGTATGTAATATCAAAATAAATCTAGTATAGAAAAAAAAAAGACACAAGCATAAAGAACAGAATTATTTTGTCAGATTAGTGTGAACTATTGCTGTATCACCAAGGTACAAGAAGCTGATATATGATGCTTCCTTAGTTACAAACTCACTGCATACAGACAAACACTTTAATATTGCAGTATCCCACTTATTTGGATATATAATGGCTACATGATTATAATTCACTGATAGCATGCCATGATGAGAACCTGAAGAAGCAAATTTCCTTTATTTATGAAAAAACTGAAATCACAACCGGGAAACATGAGAGAAATATTGCTCACCTTTTGTTGATTTGGTATTCTTCGACTAAAACAGAAAAAACATATACAAAAGCTAAGAATTCAATGTCCAAGTAGAAATGATGTAAACTTAATGGTTCAGCTCTAAGTTGAATAGTTCTCCGCAATATATAACACACTTCTTTCACATTTCCTGATGTTTACACCTCCAACTGTATGTGAATCATTCCTACATCTCTAGGATCAACAGTTGACCGGGAAGATATTTACACCTCGAACTGTATGTGAATCATCCCTACATCTCTAGGATCAACAGTTGACCGGAAAGATATTTAGGTTAAAATACTAGATAACTAAATTTGTAATCTACAGATTTAAATTGCATAGAGCAATATAAGATTGCATCTGCTATAACATGTCAAAGTCCAATCAGCCTCCAAGATCAGTAACAGCTTCTCTCACATAAACCATCATGTCCTGGACAATAAATCATGTGTAACAAGTATACACATGCAAACTAAAAAAACAATTAAAAAATATTAACAAAAATAATCAGTTAATAGAGCATCAATAAGTAAAAGTACCTCTCCAGCATCTGTTAGGTAACCACCCATTGCTACAAATTCCCGTTTATAAACATACATAAGAAGGTTTATTGAACCCTGCAGCACAAAATCATCTTTAGCATAAACAAGCGCATACCAGGTCTCCTATTAAAAATATTGTACATCACAATCCCGAATGAAAATATAAACCTTGTTACATAAAATATTAAAAAAAGTTTCAAGGAATAAGAGACTATAAGAAAGAAGAAGTAAGGAATTGGTTTTGCTACAAACCTCACGAATTTCCAAAGTGGGCATGTGTGGTAGAAAGTCATTCCCAACAAAGAAACACATAAAGACGAAATCATCCACAAGCCGTTCAAAGTTTATTGGAAATGGAGCATCACATATTTCCATATCATTCTCCAAGTATTCCCGCAAAACCCAGGTGTTAAGATACTGTGAACAAGGGGGAAAAAAAAAAGAGTAAAATCTATAGGGACAGGCTAACAATTAAAATATAATACTTCAAAAGATGCATTGAACAAGCAGACAATTAAATTCATTTTGTTGATAGAATATACCTGATATTTCTTTTTGTAGATAGGTGAACTCTCCATAGACTTCTTATCCTCTCTACAATCAGCCACAAGATGTCCAGTTTGGCCACACAGGAAACATTTCTCCTGTTGCCCTGGCATGGTTATCACCTGTCAGTTACATTGTTTTTCAGTGAAGATAACTTAAATGTAAACTGTAGCGGCAAAAGGTGACCAAGAACAAATGATGCACATGGTAGTGAATAGCAAGCAAACATATTACTGAAAGTATACAACTATACAAACATATACTTAATATTCATGCTATGTATCTTCATAACTAGAAACTTCTATGGAACATGGAGAATTCAGCTTCTTGATACATTGAACTTGTAATCTTTGGATGCAGCTTTACAAACTTTATTCACATCAATGAAACACTTCCTCAAAGATTTGAATTTCAGCAAATAGGTGCTTTAAAACTCAAAGGAGTCCAACAATGTGATCTTCCCCATGTGCACAAAAGAATTATGCAATTCAAACCCTACACTGGTATTGCAAGAATATCCATGGAATCAGATTTTGATCTGATTTTGAGTAATATAATTGCCAAGATATTTCTCTACGTACTCAAGAACAAATTACAAACCAAATTTACATAGAACAATAACAAGTTATTAGTCCCAACCGTTTAGGGTCAACTACTTAAACTCCTGTCGTCATTGAACTCTATATTAAGGCATATTGCTAGTTAATGGTCAAATTCACATACCTCCCTTAGAATTGAAAAGTGGACCTCATGTGTTGTTAAAGAAAGCATTATCAGATCTGCATCCTGCAAAATAGCAAAGAAATATTAAAACGGATGGATAACCACAGATTAAGGGTTTATAAGATTTCAGTGTTAAAGAGAACACACCAGGCCATATAAACAATGGCGTGTGTTCGGGTTGAAACCAGGAAGGTTGCGTTGCAAACGAATATATGACATAATTTTGTGTTCACCCTCTCCCGGTACATTAGCATCGGACAATATAACCTTCAAATAATCATCCAATGCACATCTCCATGAATATTATAACAGAGAGAAGTTTCCTGAAATCAAATGATTAATAATAAACCAGCAATGATTACATCGCTGAGCAAGGAAATGATCCTAATGCATGCATCTGATGATACAGTGAGAATAACACCTTGATTGACTGCCATCCAGGAGTATGATTCAATCTCAAATGTATAAAATACTGTAGTGCAATTGAGAGTGCCGCCATGAACTTTGTCCCTGGTGTTATAACATTTGAATCGGCTGTCTCGGGTTTCTCTACATGAGACAGCTTTCTTCCTTCAAGCTCAAATTCCTTCCTCAACCTTTCCTCTTCTGCAGCCTGCAATATGCCTTCAATTAAGCATTGTCTGGGGCCCTTAAGGACATTTGATGATGATAAGATTCTTACTGCCTCAGCTGCAACTTTTGCAGCTCTAAAACGCCGAGAACGTTGCTGATTCATTTTAGCCCTTGGAGCAACACCATCTGAAAGGTTCGCAAGGAATGAAATACACAAAAGTAATAATACCCAACAACAGAATATGGAGACTCTGTAGAGAAAACTTAATTAAGGAAGCTGACCTATTGCCATAAAGAACAGCCTTCGCGGACGAACAAGTCCAAAGAGATGATCAATATAGTCAAATACGGTTTTGAAAACATCATCATAAGTGGCAGGGGCAGGCTGCACACAGTGAACATTATTTGGCCTCATAGATGCAATAGAGACACTTGAATTACTACAAAATATTTCCAAAGAGAGAAGACTAGTGTTGCAAAAACAAGTGAGCGAGGGGAAAGAAGTATAGAGACAGAGCAGTACAAAGTTGATCCTTGTTTGTGTTTCTTTGGAGGAAGAGAAAAAAAGGGGATTCTTTATTTTGTGAATTTTTTAAAACATAAAAAAACTAAAATAATCAAAGGAATTTTTTTCTTTATTAAATCACAGGCACTTAGCAGAAATCGACACTTTCGTGATTTCGATGAAATTGAGGAAATATTCCCCAAATGTGTCTTTCGCAACCCATACTCTCCTACCATTGTTTGTCTCCCTCCTTTGATTTCTGAAGTACCAAGACACATTAGTCACTGGGTGACTACTAAAGTATCGAGGTACAAAAAATTATCTCTCACTATTTTAAACCATAGTAAATAAGTCCATAACACTCTCACTAAACTTTGTGTGATAAAAGACCCTATCTAATAGTGACACACTAGGATAAAATAGCCTGAAAAGCCACTCTATTTATAAATTAATAAAGATCTTGAACTACTACCTACCTTTCTACCATAACTTGAATAGCACCATGTAGCACATTTTCATGAATGAAAGAATACCCAATCTAAAAATCTCACACATTTCAATTTTTATGGCTGCTATGCTGATCGCAAGCTTGAGCACACTCAGGTTGCCATAGTTTAGGAGTGAAAATAGACCACCTCTACCAATCCCTTTAGCCAAACACATTCTCGACTAGGGGAAAAGAACATTCTTTGTCATGATATACACCAAAGAACACATGTTGAACCAAATACGATGATATATTCCTAGATACATCTTGGATCATCCAGATAACCACCTAAGTCAACATCAATAGAGGATTGCATGCCCCAATGGGCATAGCCGAGTTGGTGCTCGGGCGGTAGATTTGCACCACAATAGAGCATTGCAAGAAAAGCTCACTACCCATCTTGAATAAGATATATCATCCGCTGAATTGAGTAAACTTAGTATGCTCTTTGAAAAATAAGAATGTGGCTTCCTTTAAGGTTGGACGAAATAACTTACAAATCCAAAAAAGAAATGTTACTTATTTGACCTTGTAATCAAGTAAATAAGGCTTGCAACTAGTGCTCAAAATAATTGAAGATTTCATGATTTAAAAGGGCCTTATCAAACCTCAATTTCATGTTTGCCTACAATGGAGTAAAACATTTCTCAACTTGATAAATCTTGATTTTATCAATAAGCTCGGCCACATAAGCATTGTTAACCTACAAATTTTATACATGCTCTTTTGGAATAATTCCTTAACCCAAAAACGTAAATGAATTTGCTAGTCTTTCATCTTAAATAAAGTAGAAAAACCAGCACCTCCCCTTAGATAAGTGTTTGACAATTGATGATCTAAAAGCTCTCAAGGAGTAAGAAGATTTTGTATCCAACCAAAGAAGGTAGATTTTGTCATCCTTGAATGTAGGGTTAATGTAGGGTTGAAAATTGACCAGAATATTCATGCACAAGATATTTACTTGTCAACAAAAGAGCTTATTCAAGTTTGTCCAACTTAAATTTTAAAAAAAAAACAAGCAAGCAAACCTAAGAGAGTTTAACTTGTTAACATTCATGAACAAAGATTGTAAATAATTAATGGACGAGTTGTTTATAAACTTGCTTAATGTTATTTTGCCTTTGGAATAGATTCCTCCTATGTTGGACAAGTCTCAATCAATCGTCTCATTTGATGGCATTACCTACAAGGTTCATAGATGCTATCTCCACTTTTTCATAGTTTGGCATAGCGAAAGAAAAAAATATCAACTCTTTAAATCCACTCAGAAGGATCATTGCCCTCCCAAAAAAGAAATTCCACCTTTATATGTGAAAAGATGTTGTCTCAATCTTCATAAATGTTAGCTCTACGATTTGTTGTTGTTTTCAGAATTGACTAGTTGTTTTCAGAATTGACTAGTTAACTCTCCTTGGGTTGGTGTGCCTAAACTTTAACCGTTACCTATGCATTTCTTCAATTCATTTACTGTTGTGATAACAGATGTTATGGATGCTTCAAGCCGCCCAAGTTTGGCTTTGTATTTATCAGATCGAGATATTTAAGTTGTCATGTTTGAATATAATTTCTTCTCTTAAAGTCAGGTTAAGACCATGCACAATGTATGTGATGATCCTATGGTGGCAATATGATGATGGCGATGGAATCAATGTATGAAGGTGTAGGGAAATGGTGGTGGTGGTGATGAGAGGTTGTTAATGTAGGGAAATTGGTGATGATGTGGAGCTCTGATATCAAATTGATAGAAACTGCAAACTATATCATAAGAAATCATAGAGAAATAAAAAAGAAAGGGACGATCACTTTGAGGGATTGTCATTCAACAGTAGGCATTTTATTCATTAACTTGCTTGATTTGTGCCGGAAAAAAAAAACTCCACGCTGACTTGTATTTATAGGCATGCAGGAGTGTCTTTACAATAATTTTAAAAATGATGTCTTATAACTAATAAGAGAAAAAAAAACTATTTTTAATGGTATCAAAATCTATCACTAAACTGAACTGCGCAAATGTACAAATAATCTGGGCAATCCATTTTTTCGCGCGAGCAGAATAAGGAGATGGCCGATAAGCTAACAAAACACGTTGCTGGAGAGGAAGCACTCTCACTTACCCTTCCCTCTGGGTGGAAACAGGGATGGATTATGTTGTTCATGTCGAGGTATAGATTGTCGAACTCAACGCCGCTAGGGTTGGGTCTCGTGAGATCCACGGGTTCCTCCTCGACCACGTCGGAGATGCATAGGGGGTAGCGGTCGGCGAGCCATCGGTAGAAGGCCGGCACTCCCATACTTCGTCTTCGCTTTCCTTCGCGATCTGGATCGGCAGCCCTCCGGGTAACCCACGAATGGGGAAGACGAGGGTAGAGCGTTAAGGGAAACCAGAACAGAGTGCCGAGTCACGAACTCGAACCGACCCCGTCAATTATTTAACTGGTCCACCGAGCGGCGGTCGGTGGACTATGACGACGCGTGATGAGCTAGATATTCTATTTTTATAATAAAAAATAACAATAATTTAATAGTTAAATGAGTTTAGTTGAGTAGAATTTACTTTAAATTTTTTTTAATTACTCATTAACCTTGTAAAAATTTATTTGTTAAAACAAATTTATCAAAATTTATTAATATTTAAGTTTATTAATTTTATATATATTTAATTTTTTTATAACTTATGTATTCGAGTTGGTGCCATAATTCAAGTGTAATTTAATTACAGTCTACTCTATTTAACCTATCTTGAGATTTTAAATTTAAATTTTTAAAATAAATAATAATTAGTTTTTGTTATGTGATCCATGCACTTTAAAAATAATATTTTTTTACACACTAAATAAAAATATAAAAATAATAAAAATGGTGATAATGTCCAAATGAATTAGGAAAAAATAAGTTATTTAAGAAAATTTATAATAGATTTCGTTTTTTTTTGAAGTTCTAGAGTAAATGGTTGATTTAGCAATAATATTTATTTAAAAAATAAAAAAAATATAGTTATTTAGTAATATTTGATATTAATTTTTGTTAAAAATATATATTGTTGGAACTTGGATGGCTAGCGAGGGGGGATGAATATAGTCAGACACTTAAACATTAGCACTTTTCGATTTTCTGCACTCAAAGGGTTAGTAGCACAGCGAAAACAATACAAAAACAGAGTATGCAGAATATAAATCCTAAGTTAAGCACAAGCACAAGAACGCTAACAAAGAGGATTTACAAGGTTTGGGGTTAACTTGCCCCTACTCCTTAGCGTGCCCTTAAGGTGGACGATCCCTTGATCGTCGGCAGATCAAGCCCCGGAAAATCGGGATAAAATGCAACCTCCTTCTCGGTGGAGTAACCTCTCCACAGCGTTTCAAGATGGATCAAGTATTAAGTACAGGAAACACAAGAAGAAACTTACTGAGCACTTAGAACCACAAGAACACGAGCAAACTTCTCACCGAGCTCCACCTAGCGCAGATCCCATGCAAGAACTCCCTTCTTCATGTCTTCTCGCTGATGGACTCGCCAAGCTCCTTGTTTCTCTTCCAAGTGCTCAAGTAACACCAGGTTGCTTCAAGGATCACAGTTGCTTGCTCAAGATGATGGAACAGAATTGTCGCAAGAGCACAATGTGGAGAACTTCGTTACTGAGACTTGTTTGCCACCAAGCGCTTAAGTCTCAGCTCACTGATCGTCAGGTCACCACCTCACTGCAGCCTCCAGCTGCTCACCTGCAACAGCCAGCTATCACTGAGCTCTCCTGGACTCCCTGGCTACAGTCTGATCGGTCAGGGTGAGAAACCTCGCGACAGTTGATCGGTCAGATTGATCGATCAAGGTTTCTCCTTGATTGGTCACCAGACCGATCAGGAGCCGAACAGTAGGTTTGCCAAAGTCACTGGAAGCTCCCTGATCGGTCATCAGACCGATCAGACATCGCTGGATCGGTCACCAGACCGATCCACAAGGGAACTCGACGCCAACTTCCCTGATCGGTCACCAGACCGATCCGGGCAAGGCCAAACCCACTCTAAGTCAAGAGAACTGGCTCCCAGCCTCCCCTGACTCGTGCTCAGTCCCTCGGACCAAGACTCCGTGCCCAGCTTCACTCACCAGGACTTCAGTCAACCTAGCTTCACTCACCAGGACCCGACTTCACTCACCAGGATTTCCAATCAACCTGGCTTCACTCACCAGGACTCGGCTTCACTCACCGGGATTTCCAATCACCTAACCCTCCGAGTTAGGAATTTCCACACCTAGCCCTCCAAGCTAGGACTTTTCCACACATAACCCTCCAAGTTAAGGTTTCATCCACCTAGCCTTCCAAGCTAGGACTTTTCCACACCTAGCCTTCTAAGCTAGGACTTTCCACACCTAACCCTCCAGGCTAGGACTTTTCACACCTAACCCTCCAGGTTATGACTTTTCACACACCTAACCCTCCAGGTTAGGAATTTCACACCTAGCCCTCCAAGCTAGGACTTTTCCACACCTAACCCTCCATGTTAGGATTTTATCCACCTAGCCCTCCAAGCTAGGATTTTTCCATGCCTAACCCTCCAAGTTAGGTTTTTATCCAACCTAGTCCCACTAGGTATTCCTAGTCCACGACCAGGACTTAATCATAATCATCTCATCAACCTAAACTAAAATCGGTGTCAATATCAAAACAACAATCAGGGTCAGACTGCATCAACAATCTCCCCCTTTTTGTTGTTTGACAACCCGATTTTAAGTTTAGGGATTCAAAATCAATAGTTGCAAATTTCACACTCATAGGGGAATCAGGATCCTCCCCCTACAATAGTTGTCATACTAAACTTAACCAACCTCACTCTCCCCCTTTGTCAAACACTGAAAAGGATCTAGAGGGCTTGTTAAGTTTAAACATACTCCCCCTAAACCATAAGGGTTTCCCAAAACAAGATACGATTTGATTTAATTTTGAAAAATATATGAAAACATGTGATAAAGATAAAACAATATATATAGCAATCACATGCATCACATGAACATGAAATAGCAATAATCTAGCAATAAGCATAGAATAGCATGAAAATAGGCATAAGGTCAGATGCATCATACAATATCACAAAATAGTCAAGTGCAGCAAAAATCCAGGACAGACAAATAGTTCGCCGCATATCAATGCATCAAAGTATAGTCAACACCACCATCAAGACATAACAAGCAAAACAGTCAAATCACCAACCATCAGAGTACAGCCATAGTCAATAATCGGCGGGGGGTCATCGGCCTGCATAGGGTCATCAGCTGTGTCATCATCAGGTACAAAGGACCTCGGTGCCATACTTCCAGAAGGCGCAGACCCAGGAAATGTGTGCTGACGTCACTCGTCATACTATGTCTGCTGTAGAGAACGAACCCCCGAGACATCGAACTCCAAAGCGTGAAGTCGGCGATCGAAGGATCGAAACTTTAACCGGGCCTCCTCTCGCCAGAGCTCTGAGACATGGAAGTCGTGCTGCATAGTGAGCTCCAGCTCGGAAACCTGCCAGCGGATGTCTGGATCTGGCTCGTAATCATAGTCCGCTGCGGCGTCGGGCGCCTCCTGATGAGCAGCTGGGGCTGCTGGTATCTGAATATGCGCACCCCTAGGAAGCTCGCCTAAACCCCGCCCGTCCTTCCATACAAGAGTCTGATCGTCCGACCCAACAACAATACCAAATTTGGCAAACGCGCGTTTGCCCAATCGACAATCCTGTCTAACCATGGGCACTATCCTACCCTTAGTCACATCAACACCTACTGACATAAGTCAGTCAGTGACGACATGACCGAACGACATATACACAGTGCGACGACTGGACTCATGATAGGAAATGATGGGCTAAAAGATGCTCTCTATAATATCAAAGTCAAGGCGGCGATGCATGCCATAGAGCATCAAGCAGTGGTAGGGTCGGATCTCAGTTAAGGGTTTTGAGGTGATCGACAAAATGCAGTTGGTGATTATCTTGAACAGAACGTAATCAGTAGGGGAAAGACGGAGGGCTGCAAAAGTCGGAAAGTCAGGCCCTAACTCATCAAGATCAGCTGGTAGAGGGTGGCCAAAGAAGTACTGATAAATGCCATCGGGGGTGACGTCCGCAAAAGGAGGCAATAAGGGGTCAGGAAGCTCTGGGTAGATAGAATAAAAGTTCGACGATCGACGAGTGCCAAGATACTCTGCCAGGATGTCATAGGAAAAATCAAGGTTCCTCTTCGCTACCCGGGTCGTGAATTCAAAACCTCCTTGGGGGCCTTGTTACAAGTTATTGTAAAATTTGGAAACAATTGTTGGATCGAGAAATGCGAGAGAGGGGGGGGGGTGAATGTCGCAAATCGTTCGGATTTAAAAAAGAGTAAGTGCGCAGCGGAAATAAGACACAAAAAGCAACACAACGCTAACAAGGTCGTTTTACTTGGTTCGGAGCCTGGGTCGACTCCTACTCCAAGGCCCACGGTCGTTGACCGTTTACTTTGGGCAATTCTATAATGCGTAGAATAAGTACAGAAGAGAAATACAAATTGTAATAAGAAATATAACACTTCTGTATTTACCAACTCCCAGGGTAGGCTCGAGTTTCGGTGCAGCGGGAGGTCGACGGCGCTTCGGACTTGATTTGAGAAGTTCCTGTAGCAGAGCGCGGTCGTCGGAGCGTTTGGATGCGTTGAATGAAAGTTGTAGAGCGTGGAAGCGTCGCAGTAAGTGATGCTTTGAAGAAGGGGGTCGAGGGCCCTTTATATAGGGCCTAGGGGCGCCCTGGTCGACGGGGGCACCCCCCACGTGGCAGCTGATCCGGCTGTAGCTCGGTCGCCGTCTGATCCCCTTATCCTCGGGATCCGGTTTGACCGGGGCACCCGGAGGACTCGGGGCGCCCGATTTGACCGGTCAAAGGCCTCATCTCTTCGGCTTCGCAGGGATGCGCTTCGGCAGCTGGCAGTGGGGGCGCCCGAGACACGCGGGGCGCCCGCGACAAGCTGGGCGAAAACGCGTTGAAGACTTCAGCAGACTTGGGTTGACCATGGGGGCGCCCTGGTCGTCCGGGGCGCCCTGCTCAGCTTCTGCCTCACTCCTTTGAGGCTCTCTAAGCTGCAGATACTCAGTCCTTCGATCCTGCATCCAGGGTTAGTCCAAATAACAATAATATTATTATTTTATACAGCCTTAGCTGTCTTGGTTCTAACTTTGGTCTCCAAAATGGAGCCCTAGGTCGAACCGACGCCTACTGTTCCCTCAAGGGGAACGCGTCCTCACCTACTCCTCTCGGGAGAGTTTACCTGGTGCCAACCGGATCCTCCAGTTGGACTTTTGCCCGGCAGTCCTTCGCCAGGTCTTGAGTTACCAAGCTGCCCTTCGCTTGGTGCCTAGCTGCCCTTCGCTAGGTCTTTTCTTCTGGCAGTCCTTCGCCAGCCTAGCAGTCCTTCGCTAGGGCTTTAGCATTCTGGCGGTCCTTTGCCAGTGCCTAGCAGTCCTTTGCTAGGGCTTCTCCTGTCTGGCAGTCCTTCGCCAGTGCCTAGCCTTCCTTCGCTAGGGTTTTTCCTGTACACTCAAGAAGCTTGTTAGACAACAACTAACCCTTAACTTTTGAACCCTTTTGCCAATATCAAAACATAGGTTTGACTTGGGTGCATTCTGCACCAACAATCTCCCCCTTTTTGATATATGGCAACCTAGTTCAAAAAAAGTTAAGGAAAAAATGCTGAAATTGAAATCCTAAGTTAGATTCCCTCCCCCTGGAAGAAATCTCCCCCTAGGTTTTTCAAAAAATAGGTGGAGTGAGTTAAGTACTTAGAAGATTTCAAGTTTTGAAAAATTTCAGACTTAGAAAATTTTCAGTTTGGAAAAAATTTCAGACTTAGAAAATTTTCAGTTTTGAAAAAGTTTCAGACTTAGAAAATTTTCAGTTTGGAAAAAATTTCAGACTTAGAAAATTTTCAGTTTGGAAAAAATTTCAGACTTAGAAAATTTTCAGTTTTGAAAAAGTTTCAGACTTAGAAAATTTTCAGTTTGGAAAAAATTTCAGACTTAGAAAATTTTCAATTTTGAAAAAATTTCAGACTTAGAAAATTTTCAGTTTTGAAAAAATTTCAGACTTAGAAAATTTTCAGTTTGGAAAATTTTAGACTTAGAAAATTTTCAATTTGGAAAATTTCAGGCACTACGTTAAGCTTAAACATAATTTCAAAACACATAGTTCAGAGTTGGAAATTTTTAAAAACCTTTAAGCTAACAATAATTTTAAACAAAAAACATTAAGTTTCAAAATAATTCAGAGTTTAGAAATAAAACTAACTTTGATCCACCAATTTTATTATTTTTTTTTTAGTTCAACTTTTTGAAGAAGACAATGGGGAAAAATTTTAAAAGAATTTTTGTTCCCTGTTTCCTTTCCAACTCTCCCCCTTTGACATATATCAAAAATGCAGAAAAAAATTTACAATAATTAAAGCATTTGTTGTACTGAATCAAATTGGAACCTAAGTCTGGTTAAATCTTTAGGGACGTGTCTAACCCAATTAGCTACTTACCAACTGTTATAAACAGTAGTTTTCGCTAGGGTTAGTCAAGTTAAGTGCATTGTTCAAGTTAGATTGTCTAAACTTAATACTTAACTTGATTGCTATTCAGTTTGTATTTAGTGCCCCAACTACTGCAGATGCACTGACTTAAAGCATCTTGAGTTAAGGCAAAGACCTAAACATCTCAACCCTTTCTAGGTTGTCAATCAAAGTACCCTAAGGTGCTTGTGAGATGCTGGCTTCTAGATCTATAGGTGCATGCAATTCTAGGGTTAGAGCCTAGGCTAAGTCCATTTCAAAAAAAACCTAGTTTTGAAGGAGGTAGTTTTTGAAATAAAACTAAGTCAAGGAAAAAAAATTTTAAAACCAAAGTAAAACATTTTTAACAAAGAAAACATTTTAAAATGAATTAAAGCATTTTCAATTAAGGCAAAAGCAAAAAAAATGATTCTACTCTACTAAGCATAATCCTAACTGCCTTCTCAGTGAGCTGAACTCAGATTCAGGTAGGGGTTTAGTGAATATGTCAGCTAGGTTGGACTTGGAGTCAACATGCTTCAGGACTATTTCACCCCTAGCTACGTGATCTCTTACAAAGTGATGTTTCACTTCTATGTGTTTGGTTCTAGAATGTTGTATTGGGTTTTTGGTTAAGTTAATTGAGCTAATATTGTCAATATTGACTTGGGTCTGATTGTAGTCTAGCTGAAAGTCCTTAAGGGTGTGCATCATCCATAGGAGTTGAGCTACACACTCTCCTAAGGCTACATATTCAGCTTCAGTTGTGGATAGAGCAACACAGTGTTGCTTCCTACTGCACCAACTTACTAGGCTGTTTCCTAAAAGTTGACAGCTTCCACTTGTACTTTTTCTATCTAATTTACAACCAGCATAGTCAGAATCAGAGTATCCTGACAACTTAAAGGATGAAGTCCTAGGGTACCATATCCCTACATTTAGGGTGCCCTTAATGTATCTTAAAATTCATTTTAGGGCTGCTAAGTGAGTTTCCTTAGCACAGGTTTGGTACCTAGCGCACATTCCTACTGAAAAAAGTATGTCAGGTCTGCTGGCTGTAAGGTATAGTAGACTTCCTATCATACTTCTATAATGTTTTAGGTCTACTGGTTTGCCATCAGGGTCATTATCTATTTTCACATTTGTGGCCATTGGGGTACTTATACTTTTAGAGCTATCCATTTTAAATTTCTTAATTAGTTCTTTAGCATATTTAAATTGATGTACATAATTTCCATCCTTAGTTTGTTTGATTTGTAACCCTAGGAAAAAGTTGAGTTCCCCAACTAAACTCATTTCAAACTCATTTTCCATTATTGTTACAAATTCTTTTAGAAATTTAGAGTTAGTTGATCCAAATATTATATCATCTACATAAATTTGGGCAATAAATATATCCTTTTTTAAAATTTTAACAAACAAGGTTGGGTCAATTTGACCTTGTTTGAATTCTTTAGAAATCAGGTAATTGGATAATCTTTCATACCAGGCCCTGGGTGCTTGTTTTAGTCCATAAAGGGCTTTACTAAGTTTGTAGACATGATCGAATTTTTCTATATCCTCAAATCCTGGGGGTTGTCCTACATAAACTTCTTCCTTAATAAGCCCATTTACGAAGGCTGACTTTACATCCATTTGGTATAATTTAAATCCTTTATGGGATGCAAAGGCTAGTAACATCCTAATAGACTCAAGTCTAGCTACAGGGGCATAGGTTTCATCATAATCCAACCCTTCTACTTGACTGAATCCCTTAGCTACTAAGCGGGCTTTATTTCGGACTATTTCACCTTAGTCGTTTAACTTATTCCTAAATACCCACTTGGTGTCAATTACAGATTTGCCCTTAGGCTTAGGTACTAACTCCCAGACTTGGTTTATCTCAAATTGGGCTAACTCTTCTTGCATGGCTAGGATCCAGTCAGGATCAGGTAGGGCTTCCTCAATAGTCTTAGGTTCAATCTTTGAAATCATGGCTATTTGACTAGGATTTCTATAGGAAGCTCTAGTTCTGACTCCTAAGGTTGGATCACCTACGATTTGGTCAGCTGGGTGACTTAGTCTGGGTTTCTTGGTTTTTCTAGTACTTGGCTCAGCTTCAGGTCCAGCTGGTCCAATAGGTTCAGTTCTAGGTTCATTGGTTGGTTCAACTGATTCAGAAGTTGGTTCAATTGTTAAGTCATTAAAGGGTTCAATTGGGGTTTCAGAGTTATCTTCTTGATCAGTATTTGATGAAGCTAAGTCAGAATTATCAGATTTTGGGTTAGTTTCTTCATCAAATATTAAGTTGGTTGTTTCTTCAATTTTCTTAGTTGTTTTGTTGTAGACCCTATAAGCTCTACTTGTTGTAGAGTATCCTAAAAAGATACCTGGGTTTGACTGTTTGACTTCGTTTGACTGTGTTTGACCATGTTTGACTATGTTTGACTGTGTTTGATCATGTTTGACTATGTTAACCACAGTTTGACCATGGTTATGAAAGCACAAGCAAGGTGGTTTAAATTGAGCTTAATTTTTCTGTCTCACTGAATCTAGGGTTTTCAAACACGTTAACCTTAAGGTTTTTGTGAGACAGGTTTGAGGGTAAAAATTAATTTTGAAAAGGAATTTCAATTTATTTTCTAAAAAGTTCTTTATTTTTGAAAACAAATTTAAAAAATAGAAATTTTGAAAACAGATTAAGTGTTTTTCAAAAAGAGAATAGGTAAGAAATAGAAATTTTGAAAACAGATTAGAATCTATAATTATTTGAAATTTGAGTTAGATTCGAATTTGACAAAAGATAATTTGAATTTGAATTTCAGAAATTGGCTTCCAGGTCTTGGCGAGGCACTAGGCCTTCTTTGGCCGTAGCCTTATGGGATCATCCACCCTTTCCTTGACAAAGCCTTTTAATGAAATTTCATTTTCAAATTAAATTAGGTCATTTTCTGGTCTAACTAGCTTGGGTCTTGGATCGGTAGCTTCGGCTGGTTTCACCAGTCTAAAGAAACCAAGTAGACTTGATCTTATTAGAGTTGGTTTCCCCAACGTACTATCATCTCACCTCCTCCCAATACTATGTTTTCAAATTTCAAGTAATTGAGTCCTTAAATCTAAGTATTCCTTACATCTAAGCATAGCAAATTGCAGAAAATTAAATAAACATGCAATCAAGCAAAAAATTATCTAATTATAAAAATTGTTTTGATTTTGGCTCCCCCTGGACTAAAGCCTCTGTATGGGTTGGGCAAGATGTGAATCTTGTCCTTGGGGATCCAAAATTGATTTGAACAAGTTGGTTTAGTCAGGCACAGTTTTGGCACCCATGCCTGAACCTTAGGTCTTGACCGGTTCAGTACAACAAAGTAAGATTTTTGCCGAGATTTGGTTCTATAGCCAAGTCCGGATCGGTTTAGAACAGACTTCTGTTTTCCAAGAATCATATCAAGATTCTTGGAACCAGAAGTGAATCGTTCTAAAGCTGTTCTTAAGTCCTTAACTTGAGTTTTTAGGGAGGAGTTCTCTGATTCAAGTTTTTCAACTTGATCAGGGGTTCCTTCCTGAATTTTCTCAATTAAGGATTTAGACTCAGCTCCCTCTTTCAGGAGTTTTACTTCCTGTCGGAGGGACTCGATTCGGAGATTGGCTTTCGCCAAATCTCGAGATAGATAAGAAATAAGAGAATTTAATTGCAATTTTGAAAAACTCGTTACCCTTATTTCGCCGTCGTCGGAGAAGGTCAGCTTGCCGTCGTCCTGGTCCGAGTCTGAGTCAGTCTCGATTTGATCCGAAGCGGTCAGGGCTAGAAGATTGGACTGCGGTGCTTCTTCTTCTTCTTCTGAGGAAGACTCGTCCTAGGTTGCTTAGAGTGCCTTCTTCTTTCTGGTCTTTTTGGACTCCTTTAGGCTTGGACATTCAGTCTTGTAGTGGCCCTTCTTCTTGCATTCGTAGCAGGTTACGTTGGGCTTGTGTTTGTCAGTTGC
Source organism: Boesenbergia rotunda (assembly GCA_024364735.1). Lineage (NCBI taxonomy): Eukaryota > Viridiplantae > Streptophyta > Magnoliopsida > Zingiberales > Zingiberaceae > Boesenbergia > Boesenbergia rotunda. Next base: position 143,208 of record JAGFNQ010006663.1, read on the forward strand.
TAGTTCATCCTTTCTTCGGCTTGTTCTCCGTGTGTTGGCTTGATTCTTCAACTTTTTGTAGTAGCTTCGAGCTAGCCGGACCAGTTCAGATTGATCTTCTTCTTGATCTTCTGCTTCTGAGTCTGAGATAGACTCGGGTTCAACTTGAGTTTTCTTCTTAGTCGTCCTTCCTGTTTTCCCTGCAAAGAAAGCTATACTTTTCTCGGCCAAATTGCAGTTAGTCTGTTCATGAAGTTCAAGTTCAGAAAATAACTCATCTAACTTAATTTTTGAAAGATCCCTAGAGACCTTGTATGCATCTACCATAGATGCCCACAAGGTGGTCCTAGGGAACGCGTTTAGAGCATACCTTATAAGATCACGATTTTGAACCTTGTGACCTATTGCGTGAAGACCGTTCATCAATTCCTGGATTCTGGAATGGAGCTGAGCTGCTGTCTCGTTATCTGCCATTCTGATGGTGAAGAGCTTGTTCAGTAGCAGATCGCGTTTGCTGATCCTCGTATCTGAAGTTCCTTCGTGGAGCTCGATCAGTTTGGCCCATAGCTCCTTGGCACTGTTGAAGGGGCCTACGCGGTTCAGCTCCTCTTTCGTTAGTCCGCATTGGAGGGTCTGAGTTGCTTTGGCGTCAGCTTCGATTTTGCGTTTAAGGGCAGTGTCCCACTCTGAGTAGTTTTGCGGTACGCCTTCAGCATTTGTGGGAATCATCAGTCCAGACTGGATGATTATCCACATATCCACCTGAGTTTTCAGGTGGACCTCCATTCGACTTTTCCAGTAAAGAAAGTCTTCTCCACTGAAAAGTGGAGGTCTGGCGGTGCTAAAGCCCTCTTGGATGGCCATTTGTTCTGAAATAGCAAACAAAAGAAAAACAACAAAAAATATTCCAAGCCTTGGTCTTGGATTAGTAGTGCGGGAAGAATAAATAAAAATAAATTTCAAGGGGTGTTGCACCAACCTTGAAAGAAAAATTCGAACGAAAAATATTTAACGAAAAAAATGAGAAAATGAAAAAAATCCGAAATTTTTAAATTGGTGGTTGCACCAAGTTTGAATTCCCCGCTCTGATACCACTTGTTGGATCGAGAAATGCGAGAGAGGGGGGGGTGAATGTCGCAAATCGTTCGGATTTAAAAAAGAGTAAGTGCGCAGCGGAAATAAGACACAAAAAGCAACACAACGCTAACAAGATCGTTTTACTTGGTTCGGAGCCTGGGTCGACTCCTTCTCCAAGGCCCACGGTCGTTGACCGTTTACTTTGGGCAATTCTATAATGCGTAGAATAAGTACAGAAGAGAAATACAAATTGTAATAAGAAATATAACACTTCTGTATTTACCAACTCCCGGGGTAGGCTCGAGTTTCGGTGCAGCGGGAGGTCGACGGCGCTTCGGACTTGATTTGAGAAGTTCCTGTAGCAGAGCGCGGTCGTCGGAGCGTTTGGATGCGTTGAATGAAAGTTGTAGAGCGTGGAAGCGTCGCAGTAAGTAATGCTTTGAAGAAGGGGGTCGAGGGCCCTTTATATAGGGCCTAGGGGCGCCCTGGTCGACGGGGGCGCCCCCCACGTGGCAGCTGATCCGGCTGTAGCTCGATCGTCGTCTGATCCCCTTATCCTCGGGATCCGGTTTGACCGGGGCGCCCGGAGGACTCGGGGCGCCCGATTTGACCGGTCAAAGGCCTCATCTCTTCGGCTTCGCAGGGATGCGCTTCGGCAGCTGGCAGTGGGGGCGCCCGAGACACGCGGGGCGCTCGCGACAAGCGGGGCGAAAACGCGTTGAAGACTTCGGCAGACTTGGGTTGACCATGGGGGCGCCCTGCTCAGCTTCTGCCTCACTCCTTTGAGGCTCTCTGAGCTGCAGATACTCAGTCCTTCGATCCTGCATCCAGGGTTAGTCCAAATAATAATAATATTATTATTTTATACAGCCTTAGCTGTCTTGGTTCTGACTTTGGTCTCCAAAATGGAGCCCTAGGTCGAACCGACGCCTACTGTTCCCTCAAGGGGAACGCGTCCTCACCTACTCCTCTCGGGAGAGTTTACCTGGTGCCAACCGGATCCTCCAGTTGGACTTTTGCCCGGTAGTCCTTCGCCAGGTCTTGAGTTACCAAGCTGCCCTTCGCTTGGTGCCTAGCTGCCCTTCGCTAGGTCTTTTCTTCTGGCAGTCCTTCGCCAGCCTAGCAGTCCTTCGCTAGGGCTTTAGCATTCTGGCGGTCCTTTGCCAGTGCCTAGCAGTCCTTTGCTAGGGCTTCTCCTGTCTGGCAGTCCTTCGCCAGTGCCTAGCCTTTCTTCGCTAGGGCTTTTCCTGTACACTCAAGAAGCTTGTTAGACAACAACTAACCCTTAACTTTTGAACCCTTTTGCCAATATCAAAACACAGGTTTGACTTGGGTGCATTCTGCACCAACAACAATGTCATAGTTTATTGTCCGTTCGAGGGAAAGAAGAAAGCCCATGTTGTAGAAGGTAATTATCTTCATAATGGAGGGGCAATGCTCAGACAGAAAGGGACCATCAATTGACCGGCAAGAAAGCAACTTGAAGGTTCAAGACTGGAACGCTTGCTCACAAGCAACGTTAGGGAATCTGGAACTTGAAGAAGGCTGAGGCCTTCGTGAAGGGGCAGATGATGAAGGGTCTTTGCCCTTGGACCCTTCAGCGGGTTCCTTTCCCTTGGATGACTTTCTAAATGATGGAATGAGAGTGCAAGTCAATCAAAATAATGATCACAAGTTGATAATCATGGCACAAATTAAAAGATCACAAGGTTAAGGTTTGATCAATAAAAAGATTGGTCATGGCATAGAAGAATCAAGTGAACATAAGAGTCAGACATTGATCAAATTAACCATAACAGAAAATGATCAAATGAACATAGGTTGAATGAAATGAGATTCGATCAGTGAGGTTTTAGGTCAAGACAAGGGAGGTCACGGTAATGGCGCACACAGCACAAGAGAAAAAAAATTATGATTAGCACAAGCTCATAATCTATGAATTGATCTGTAAGGAAAACCAACAAAAACGCTTACTTAGGTGTTATGTTGAGTTGATTGAGAGAAGTCACGCAGCTGAGTAGTACAGAGAACAGCACACACAAATGGTGCTTAGCGAGAAAGAGCACAGCAGCAAAAGAAAAACTCCTAGCAGCGCAGAAGAAAAACCCAGTCGCACACGCAGCAGGGAGATGATCGCAAGAAGCCACGCGCAAGAAGAACACAGGAAGAAGGTCTCACGCACAGGAAGAGAATGCGCAAGAAGAGAGTTTCGGTGCAAGGGCCTGGGAATGTAAGGTTTATACAAAGTTAATAGGTTGGTGGGTCGGTCCACCAACCGTAATTTAATGTGATCGAACGGATCACCGTTCGATCTGGGAGCGCCCAGACCGATTAGGCACCATCCTGATCGGTCTGGCCTGGTCCTGATCGGTCGGGTGACCGATCAGGCAGGCTCCTGATCGATTGGCTGATCGATCAGGAAGCGAACAGTGGATTTTCGAAATCTTCTGTGAACCTCCTGATCGGTCTGTGAACCGATCACCACAGTGAGCTAGATCGGTCTGTGGACCGATCCAGACCAACACAGAGAGATTGCAGAGGGGTATCGTAATTCGGCTGGATTTGTCAGTTGGATCGATTAGACATGCTCCTGATCGGTCCGGTGACCGATCAGGATCCCTGATTTTTCCTGATACGATCTGAAACTTTCAGTTTCAGAAACCCAAACGATATCTGATAAGATCAGATGGAAAATATCGATCTTGGAAGTGATCCCTTGACTATAATTGATCCCTTAACAATGATCAAAGGTCCTTATGAGTCTAACAATCACTTTGCTCCACCCAAGTGGAGTCAAACTCAATCAACAAGCATCCACTCAATTTCAAACAAGTTTGTATCTGTTGGGTTCTCCCGGCACCAAATCATAAAAAAACGCAGCGGAAATAAGAACCCACGAGCGATCCATGCGAAAGAAAACTCGTACAAAGTTGATCTACATCTAATTCTAAAGAAGATATACCTTTGGAGCGTGCCCTTTGCTTATCCCGCTCGTCCAAGGTGCGCCGGATCTCTTGCACGTTCAAGTGTCCGTGCCTCTACTCGTATCCACACGGACACAATCTCTCAACTTTGGGAGAGCTACCTTAGTTGTGCTAGCAACTTGAGGTAGCTCGCAGAACACCAAGAACCCTACAATAGGATTTCGGCCAAAAGAGGAAGAAGAGGGAGGGAAGAAGAAAGGGAAGAAGGAGTGGAAGAGGAAGCCCGCATCCAAAGTCACAAGGCCCTCTTTTATATTCATCCCATGAATATGAAGAGGTTTGTGTCTCTTTGGCTTCCCAATAAAGAGCACATTTTTTCATATGGCTCTTTATCATTTCCCATGCAAGAAAAGAATCTTTTCTTTTTCCTTCATCAAACACTTTAATGAATTTCCCTTTAATCCCGACCGGGCCCCTCGGGCTTCCGACCGGTCTCCCGACCAAGTCTGCCGAGTGCCGAGCTCCCGACCAAGTCTGCCGAGTGTCGAGCTCCCGACCCAGTCTGTCGAGCTCCGACCCAGTCTGTCGAGCTCCGACTCAGTTTGCCAAGCTCCGACTCAGTTTGCCGAGTGCCGACCCAGTCTGCCGAGTGCCGACCCAGTCTGCCGAGCAGATCTCCCGATTTGACTTCCCGAGTTCCCAACTCGGGCTCGGACTCCCAAGTTCCCAACTCGGGCTCGGACTCCCGAGTTCCCAACGGACTCCCGAGTTCCCAACTCGGGCTCGGGTCTCGAGTTCCCAACTCGAGCTCGCACTCCCGAGTTCCCAACTCGGGCTCGCACTCCCGAGTTCCCAACTCGGGCTCAGACCTGCCGATTAGTTTTTCCCGAAGCATTGTGTCCTTTGTGTGTGACCCAATAGGTTCTCATGACGTTGGCAATGCGCCTAAACACTTTAGACACATATGCAATGAGTGGCATCTAGCAATGCATCATTGCTACCCAAATAACAAGAAAAGTCGAGATCCGACTAAACCTCCGTGACTATGATAATCTATGACCTTGTCCTTCTATCCTTGATATCTAGATTGACCAATGAGGCATAGACCGTGTCATCCTCAATCAATCTTGTGTTTCTTGATCCCGAGTAGACTCACTCAAACAAATGAGCTCAATATCTCATATTGATTCATTTGAGCATGACCATGCGTTTCAGTAGTCCTACTCGATCAAGGGGCCCACAGATATCACTCTCATCATATGGGAGGGATAGATCCCATCTACACCACTCACATCCATCCGCATAATTCATTACATACCCAGTGATCGCCTTTATAGTCCACCCTGTTACGAGTGGCGTTTGACGATACCAAAGTACATAACTCTTTATGTAGGGAACCGTAATGACTTCAGGTCTAAGGACTATTCATACTAATAGTCACATGAGAAAGTCTATGACACTCATATGACAATCTATGAAACTTTCTCATGGTCGGTCATTCAGTACACATTTTCCAATGTATACCCATGTGTCAACTTGATATCACATATCCATGACTTGTGAGCTCAAGTCATCAGTTGACCTACATGCTAGTCTCCATGCATTAATATTGTCCCTGAATATTAATGCTCGACTAGGAATAATTTAGTGTAGTGTTCTCTACATTATCTCACTATCGATTCAACAATCGATATAATGTAGATAAGAACCTACTACACATGAACATTATTATACTTAGTTATTTGACACATAATACAAAGTAAGTATAATAACCAAACATACCTTTATTAATGATAGAATATGATACAAAACGTCCCTAGTTAATCATCACATAATTGGCTCTAGGGCTCCTACTAACAGTATCGATATAAGGTCTCCAATCAAGTTTTCTTGATTGGAATGTCCAAGTATGATCATGGAGCCAAGTACACATATGTTATGCATTGATTTTCCCCATACTTGGTCACCGTAGTGATTTTTATCTCGTTAACCAAATTTCTCAAGGGATGCATTGGCATTTTGAGAAATTAAGTTGATCCTAGCATCTCACCCTATTTCTAGCTAATAAAAACGTTTTGTTGAACCTTATAGTTTATGTGAGATGCCCCCAAGTTACTCAATTGTTCCCAACAAATTGAATTGATCATGAAGGATTTTAAATGTTCTTAATTCTATGAAGCACGACACATTCCCAACTCCCTTCTTAAGAAACTAAATTCATTCTCGGGGAGTGGTTTAGTGAAAAGGTCCGCTAGATTCGATTTGGACTCTACATGTGAGAGTACAATGTCTCCTCTAGCAACATGATCTCTAATGAAGTGGTGACGCACTTCAATATGCTTGGTCCTAGAATGGTGGACTGGATTTTTTGTTAGGTTAATAGTGCTAATGTTGTCACACAACACTTACACACCTTTGTAACTTAATCCATAGTCCTCTAGTGTATTAATCATCCACAACAATTGTGATACACTCTCTCCCATGGCGATATATTCTGCCTCGGTCATGGAGAGAGCAATACAATGTTGCTTCCGACTTGACCAACTAACTAGTGATGATCCTAGAAATTGGCAACCCCCACTTGTGCTTTTCCGATCCAACTTGCACCCAGCATAGTCGGAATCGGTATAGCCAATTAGGTCAAACGATTCGATACGGGGGTACCAAAGACCAACTCCAATTGTGCCCTTAAGGTATCTCAAAATCCGTTTAACAGCAATTAAATGAGATTCCTTGGCACATACTTGATACCTAGCGCACATACCCACAGTAAAAAGTATATCAGGTCGACTAGCTGTGAGGTATAACAAACTACCAATCATGCTCCGGTATTGAGTTAAGTCAACAGGTTTACCACTCTCATCATTGTCTAATTTTGTGTTTGTAGTCATAGGAGTGGTTACCTCTTTAGAATCACTCATGTTGAATTTTCGGAGCATCTCTTGAGTATACTTCGATTGGTGCACATGGATTCCATCTCGGGTTTGTTTGATTTCAAGTCCAAGGAAGAAAGTTAACTCTCCCACTAGACTCATTTCAAATTCACTCTCCATGTGTCCAATAAATTCATTTAAATAACCCTTGTTGTTTGAGCCACAAATTATGTCATCGACATATACTTGGGCTACAAATATATTGTCGCCATCTCTTCGTAGAAATAGTGTAGGATCTATTTGTCCTCTAACAAAACCTTTTTCAATTAGGAATGTCGATAACCGCTCATACCAAGCTCGTGGTGCTTGTTTAAGGTCGTAGGGCGCCTTCTTGAGCTTGAACACGTGGTTTGGGAATTCGGTACTCTCAAACCCCGGAGGTTGTTCGATATATACCTCTTCTCTTATTAAACCATTTAGAAAGGTCGATTTTACATCCATTTGATATAGCTTGAAACTAGGGGTGTAAATGAGTCAAGCAGCTCGTGAGCTATTCGGATCTCGGTTCGAAAAAAAGCTCGTTCGAGTTCGTTCGATTAAATTAACGAGCCGAGCTCGAGCTCGATTTCGAGCTCGATAACATTATCGAGCCGAGCTCGAGCTTAGCAGTATTTGGCTCGTGAGCTCGCGAACGTGTTCGTTTAGAGGCTCGCGAACGTGTTCGTTTAGAGGCTCGCGAACGTGTTCGTTTATAGGCTCGCGAATGCGTTCGTTAAGAGGTTCGCGAACGTGTTCATTAAGAGGTTCGCGAACGTGTTTGTTAAGAGGTTATATATATATATTATGTATATAATATATATATATATATATATTATATTATATAATATATATTATATAATTATATAATTATATATATGTATATAAAATATTATACATATATATTATATGTATGACGTTCGAGCAGCGAGAGGTTATATACTTATATTATGTATATATTATATTATATATATATATATATATATATATATATATATATATATATATATATATATATATATATATATATTATGTATATATTAAGACTTAAAAGAGATCGATCGATTCATTTTCAAGTCCGAACCCTAATCCTAACCTGCGGCTGCGGCGCCTCCCTCGACCCCTGTCGTGACTCTCGCCTACGGGCTGCGGCTGCCTCCATCGCGTCTCTCGCCAACCCCCCTCCCTCGCGATACCCTAACCTGCGGCGCCTCCCTCTGTTGTCTCTCGTCTGCGGCGCCTCCCTCTCTTGCGATTCCGAACCCTAACCTGCAGCGCCTCCCTCTCTCGCGTCTCTCGCCTGCGGAACCTGCCCCTGCGCCGATCCCTCCCTCCTCGTTGCCGCCTGCGCCGAGCTGCTCCCTCCTCGTTGCCGCCTGCGCCGAGCTGCCTTCACAGGTACAAATCTTTCTCACAAATTTCTGGTTGGTATTTTATGCCTGAATTCTGATTTTTTTTCCTTATGTAGTATTTTGTTTTCATATAAACCATGCAAATTAGATTTTTTATTTTGAAATGCGAAATCTGATTTTTTTTCTCCTTATGTAGTATTTTGTTTTCATATAAATCATGCAAATTAGATTGTATATTTTAAAATGCCAATTTATGATGTAGCTATTAGATTGAAACTGTTGGAATCAAGAAAAAATCAAAGGTGAGTACATAAATATTCTATTTATTTAGTTGTTGACTTGCTGTGATATATTTTGCATATTGTTTTGTTTATATCTAATATTTTGATGCAATGTATTTGTATGGAAAAGGAAAAGCTAGAGATTAAAGAGATTCCGTTGAGTTAGATGTTCTCTTTATTGCCACCTGATCCTGTCGACAAGCGAAGATCGGTTCTCCCTCAGATGACTCGGTCTAACCAAGCCGACCCGGTCTGCTGTAGCTTAGGAGGTCGGACCGAAACAGAGCTCTCAATGTGGTGGCATAGTTGTCACAAGCGCAAAGCGCAAAAAAGCGCTCAAGGGTCTTGGGGCTTAAAGCGCAAAGCGCAGAGCGAAACGCGGGCTTTACGGAAAAAAGCGTAATAAAAAGAAGGACTATTATATCTATCAAAAATCTTTGAAAATGTCTTTGAAAATCCAAATGACAATAACAACTTGATAAAACTGTAGATTATTCAAAAAACTAAAACTAAATCAAAAGTCTGAATCAATGCTTAGATGAAAATGAAATATCAAATATCAAAATCATCATCTTCTTCATCTTCATTATCCAAATCTATGTCATCAGCTCCATCGCTTGATTTGTATCCATCGGTGTCTTCTTCTTCAATTTCATCGTCAAGGTTAATCTCTTCTTCATCGACAAGACTAGTTTGAGCCGAAATTTGTTTTCTTTTTGCTGAAGCAGATGATGATGTTCCTTTTGAAGAGGATGCATTCCGAGATCGAAAGCCATATGCACTTTCACCAACTCCAGATGCTCGTGCTACATCACTCCAACGCAAATCTTCACCTTCAAAGACAAAATCATTTTCATTGTCTTTATCACTGTCATCTAATTTTCCCAACAACCATTCATTACTATCATCTATCTCTGACAAAGAAATAGGATCAATCTTATCTCGCATGTCATATCTACGCCTCAAAGCTCTATTGTACTTGATATATACCAAATCATTCAATCGCTGTTGAGATAACCTATTTCTCTTCTTGGAATGTATCTACAAAAAAAAATTAAGAAATCAAAGGTTAAGTCCATAATATAATTTTTAATAAGTATTAAAAAAAAACTCTAACTTACATGTTCAAAAACACTCCAATTACGTTCACAACCAGAAGCAGAACATGTGAGGTTTAAAATTTTCATTGCAAATGTTTTTAATTCAGGCGTTGATGCACCATAAGAAGACCACCAATCAGCTTGAAACACAAAAAAACATATAAATTATAAGATTAACTTTATTGTAATGATATCATCCAATATTGAAATATCACAAGTCACAACAAATTATTTGCAAATTTACCTGGTGATTTTAAAGTTCTTTGTCTGATAGCCATTGGCAAACCAAAAAGTCCTTCTGCTTTCTTGTACTTTTCCAATTGATTCGTGATCTGATCTTGTAAATCCTCACCTCTCACCAATCTAGATATGCACTTGTACAAACCCTCCATCACTTCTGTATCATTTTCTATGTCAGGGTTTGAGTAAAAACATTCTGGATTCAAAAAATATCCAGCTGCGTGCAAAGGTCGATGGAGTTGAATGTTCCATCTTTTGTCAATGAATTCAAAAACACTTTGATATTTCTCTTCAATATTGTTAAATGACGCAGCAATAGCTTCTTTAGCTCTGTCCATTGCCTCATAAATATAACCCATAGGAGATCTTTTTTCACCATCTACCAGTCGTAATACTATCACCAAAGGGCCACCAACTTTTAATGCAAAAACCATATTTTTCCAAAATGAAGGCATCAATATCACTTCTGCTACACGTTTTCCTGCAGCCTCCTTCGAAAATCGACTATTTGCCCACTTTTCAGATGTAAACATCTTTCTCAAATTTGCTTGTTGTACATGAAACCGCTTTAAAGTCAAAAAAGCAGTTGCAAAACGTGTCTTTGCGGTTCTTACCATGTCTCTCTACCCAGTAAACTCTCTCATCATGCTCAATACTTGTAGTCTGTTATAAATATAACCATTCACCATCAACGCCCGTTCATGCAGTTTTCTAAGATGAGGAATTTTGAATATATCTTCGAGCAACAAATCTAAACAATGAGCTGCACAAGGAGTCCAGTACAAGTGTGGAAATCGATTTTCCAAAAGACGACCTGAAAAAAATAAAATTAGTCAAAAATAAAATAAAAATATGATACAAATATCCAATTATTAATTGAAACTTGAAAATAATATATCTTTAAAATATTACCTGCACTGACATTGCAACTTGCATTATCTGTTACGATCTGAACCATATTTTTTTCTCCAATGCGATATACAAATTTAGAAAGTAACTCAAACATCTTGTCAGCTGTGTGAGAATAGCCTGAAGCATCAACTGATTCAACAAAAACACTTCCTTTGGGACCGTTTACCAAAAAATTTATAAGAGTCCTACCCTTTTTATCTGTCCATCCATCTGCCATGATTGTGCACCCAAACTTAGCATGATCTTCTTCGTGGGATTTGAGGAGCAAGTTCGTATTTTCCAACTCTTTCTTTAAATACTTAACTCTCACTTCATGATATGATGGAGGTTTCATCCCAGATCCAAATTGTTCAATAGCTTCAATACAAGGCTCAAAAAAATCATATTTAACAGCATTAAAAGAAATTCCAGCATCATACATCCATCTTGCAAATTTCTCAACTGCAATATCTCTCAACTTCTTTTTATTTTCATCAAATTGTCCTTTGTTTTTTGCACGTCTTTGTTTGACAATTTCATCAACATCTTTCATAAAATAAAGATTAATAGGTCCAGTTTGTTTGCACTTTTTACCTTGGACCGTAGGATGGATGCTTGAATCAGATATTGGTCTTTTTCCTTTCACTTTACTTTGATGGTCATCTTCATGTTCTTCCAAATCTTCCAAATCATCAATATCATCAGAATGTGGAATATCATCCATTTAATTTTTCAAAGTACTCTTTTTTTGCATGAACTCTCTAATTTCTTCTTTAACATGCTCGGGACATTTCGGACAAGCTTTCACATTTCTATTGCCTCCAACTAAATGCAGCTTGTGTCGATAAATTTCGCCATTTGTTATTTTATCACAAAAAATACAAGTGACAATATTTGGATTTTTAGGATCTGAACATGTTGCATAACTCCAAGCAATGTCTTTTCGAGTAGATGGAATTAGGGAGTGTTTGGGAGAGCTTCTGCTTACTGCTTTTTAGCTTCTAGCCATGCAAAAGTGCTTTTGAGTGTTTGGGAATGCCAGATTCTGCTTTAACTTCTGCAACTTTTACTCAAAAGCTAGAAGCAACAATTTGATGCTTTTTTCTGCTTCTGCTTTTTTGCTTATGGTGTAGAATTAAAAGTTGACATTTATACCCTTAATAAATTTATTATTTTACATAATTACCATCACATTTTTAAATAAAATCTTATATTTTTATATAATTTATATTTTCAAAAAAATTTATACATATTTGTATAAATTTATATAAATTTTATTATTTTATTATTTTTTATATTTTTATTAACTTTATATTTTTTTTAAATATATATATATTATTAAAAAATAATTTTGATATAATATTTAAAATATAATATTAAATATATAAAATATTATAGATCATGTATCAAAATTATATTTAGATAATTGAAAAAAATTAATTTTGATAGTTTAAGGATATTATTGTCATTTAATTAAAAATTAAGCTTAAAAGTGATTATTCACCAAACACTCAAACTTTACCTTGTATCAGCTTTTGACTTCTATTTCCAAACACTGCATGCTTTAGCTTCTTACTAACTTCAAGATAATCACTACAAGAATCACTTTTCAAGAAGTAAAAGCTCTCCCAAACACTCCCTTACTGTATTTGACATGGTTTAGAATCAACTCAATCAACGCCGTTGAAAATTGAAATCAATAACAATAAATCAATAATAATCAATGAATAACAAATATATATATAAAATTGGGAAAAAATTATTATTAAAATATGAATCTGATTTATATGAAATTATGAATTAATTAAATTTATTATAATTTTTTAAAATATGATTTAAATATGATTCATAATTTTATATAAATATGATTTAAATATTTAATATTATAATTCATATAAATCTGATATTCTGATTTAAATATGATTTTTTAAATTTATATGTTTAAATATAATTTTTTATATATTTAAATTTTAATTTTAAATCTGATTTAATAAATATAATTTTTTTATTATAGTTTTTAAATTTTAAATTTAAAATTTTTCTGATTTGTGAATTTTTAAAAATATTTTATATGTTTTCTGATTTTAAATAATATTTATAAGATTTTTTTAAGGAATTGTTTGAATTTTTTGAGAAATTGTTTTTTTTAATTAATGAAAAAGGAAAAAAAACGGGTGGCGCCGGAAGCATCGCGGGAAGCCTCCGGCGCCGCCGGAAGTAGCGTGTCACGCATCCGGTGGCGCCGGAGTCGTCGCCGGACGTCTCCGGCGGCGCCGGAAGCGTCGCCGGACGCTTCCGGCGGCGCCGGAGACGTCCGATGTTGCTTCCGGCGTCCCTGGAGACATGCCGCGACGCTTCCGGCGCCGCTGGACACCGCAAATAGTGTCCAGCGACGCCGGAATCGTCGCCGGACGTCTCCGGCGGTGCTGGAAGCGTCGTCGGACTCTTCCGCAGGCGCCCGTTCATTGCGTTGTTCCTTCCGGCGGCGCGACAGAAGTCCCGCGACTACTGAAACTACTGAAATTTGAACTCAGACCCTGCCAACTACTGAAATTTGAACTACGAAATGATTACCTGGACGTCGGCGAAGCAGACGAAGACGCTTGGACGAAGCACGAGAAGCAGACGAAGACGCTTGGACGAAGCACGAGAAGCAGACGAAGATGCTTGGACAGCGGCGAGAAGCAGACGGAGATAGGGCAAACGTAGACGATGGCGAAGAGTAAGATGAACAGGCGCAGGAGAATTAGGGCTTTAATCAAAAACAAAAGCAAATTTGGAAAAAATTTTTTTCCAAAAATCGGGTCGCGCGTCGCGCAAGAAGGCGTCGCGCAGGAACGCGTCGCGCGACGCGCGAAGCGCAGCGAGGCGCTCGCGTTGTCGAAGCCGCTCGCTTCCCTGTTCGCAGAAGCGAGGTGGCCTCGCGTCGCGTCGCCTCGCGCTTAAGTGCGCGAGGCGCTCGCTTTTGACAACTCTGTGTGGTGGAGTGGTTGCAAAATGGCAGCGATCCCCTCTTTGGAGCCCCAAGGGGGGTTTATATAGGGGGAAGGCAAGCCCTCTGCCATGTCAGAGATGTCCTATCTCATTAAGGATTAACCAGTTGTCAGACTGTATAACTGGCAGCTTTAGTGGCTCTATGAGGCTGACACAGCCGCCTGACAGTCTGTCTAGGTTGTCCCCTCTGACCCCCATTAATGTTGGCGGCTCTGTCAGGTCATGACTATGTCAAAAATCCTCTTCTGATAATGGGGAGATTCGGATGATCTTTAGGGTCGGCCACCCTGGGTCAGCCACCCTGCCACTCGGGGTCGGCCACTCGGGGTCGGCCACCCTGTCACGCTAGGTCGACCACCCTGGGTCAGCCACCCTGCCACTCGGGGTCGGCCACCCTGGGTCAGCCACCCTGCCACTCGGGGTCGGCCACTCGGGGTCGGCCACCCTATCACGCTGGGTCGACCACCCAGGGTCAGCCACCCTGCCACTCGGGGTCGACCACCCTGGGTCAGCCACCCTGCCACTCGGGGTCGGCCACCTTGCCAGTCGAGGTCGGCCACTCGGGGTCGGCCACCCTGTCATTCTGGGTCGGCCACCCTGGGTCAGCCACCCTGCCACTCGGGGTCGGCCACCCTGTCACTCTGGGTCGGCCACCCTGCCTGTCGAGGTCGGCCACCCTGTCACTCTGGGTGACCCCGACCGGGAGACCCCGCCTGGGAGGCCTATTGCTTAACGAACACTCATGAAGAGATCTGACAAAACGCTTCTGTTTTATCCCGACTAAACTTCCCCGACCGGTGATCCCCGATCGCTAAAGTTCTCGGCCGGGTATGTCTGCTCGGGTGCCACTGATTGGGGCCCCGCCTCAAGTTGTTTCGAATCCTGATCCTCTTAGCCGGATCAGTATCTAGCGCACTAATCCGATACTGAACCCGACTCACTTCGTCTGACCCAGACCCAATCCGACCGGGCCCCTAATCAGCTCCAAAAACTTACCCGACTGGATCACCACCGTTCAAGAGGTATTGACAAAGCAATTTTCATGTTGTCACCGTTCAAGAGGTCCTTATTGTCATCGTTCAATTCAGTTAGATGTTGCACTTAACTATTCTAACTTTTGACTATTTGGCAGGAAAAAGGAAAAGCAATTAAGCAAGGTGGTTTGAGTATTGCACTGTTATGGTATATTTTCATGTTATGTATTGTTCAGAACAAGGGTAGATTTATATTAACTGCAGTGAAATTGCCATATTATGTACTGAGATGTAACTGTTATGTGTTGTCATGTTGAGTATTGCACTGTTATGGTGTATTGCACTATTATGGTATATTATGTGAGTTGCATTTAGATGGCTTATATGTTATATATTGGTTTCTGCAAATAATTTTCAAGTCTTGTGTGACTTCACACTGCACAAGGGTAGGGTGGACATTCTTCCTGTTTACAAGTAAAGATCCTAAACCAATCCCTATAATATTTGTTTAGATTTGCTTTATATGATTTTTATCATTTAGTTTTGTTATTAGAAATTGCAATGTCATAAAACAATAGAGAAGTTATTGCGGAGCTGAAGGAAGCTGGTGCTTCGTTGATGGAAGGAATATTTGGGCAAATGATATTGCATCATCTCTCACCACACTTGAGGCTCTTGAGGCCATTGTTGGCAAAGGTATTCATGAATCACTTTTTTTACTCTTTCCAATTGTCATACAAAAATTTGTTCCATAAAAAAGTAGGCATCATTACCATATAATCCTCAGTACCAGTTGATAAAATGTTCTATCCTGTTTTATTTAGGCGGGTATATTACCATCTTGGTGTGCATACTATTGATTAGTTGTTCCATTGTCTTGTGAGTTACAAAGATGAAAATGCATGTGGCCTATTTTTATGGTGGAATTTTTGAAATGAATGCTTTCTTTTATACCTATGGAACTGAAATTCTATCACCAGTTCTCAATCTTTTACCTTTAGCACATTTGATCTATTCATCCGATCTATTTCCTTTCTTTTTTATCCCAGTGGCTAATTTCCCATCAAACACCTTCTGCATTGTCAATTGTTTGGCCACTATCTCTAATGAGAGTAAATTTGAAGAAATGACCAACAACATGATATTTTTGTCACCTTGCTTTCAAGTATGCATGTTTCTGGATGCTTGTCAAATAGAACTTCTGTTTGATTAATTGACTCTGATCTAGCTTGCTTGTGGACATTTTGAATTGGTCTTCCTTAATGTTGATAGTCTAAATTCTGTCCTATTGTTTCCTCTTCATTGTAACTTGATCCTGCACTATGCCACAAAATAATGGTTACAGAGGTTGGTCTTACGGCAACATTTCCTTTTTCCTTTTTTTGTTGGTTCCTAATATCTATGCTTCTATTCTCATGAAACAGGGAAATAAAAATTAAGAACTAAACCTTGCATCTGGAGCTTCAGTTGACTTCACTTAGAGATAAATCATTAGTGGTTTTATTTTCTCTTTTAGTGTTGCATGTATATCTTAACACGACTCAGTGAGAAAATGCCTGTAAATGATGCTTATATAACCTAGTAATATTAGAAGTAAATTTAGGAATTGATCGAATCTATATGCAAAAAGGGTTTGTAGAATTGTACTCTTGCCGCTTTAGTGTGTATAGGTTGATAAATCGGGAGAAGTTTTTTAAAAAGAAAAAATGAAAAAGAAAGTGATCCTGGTTAGCTAGATTGCTGCACAAAACCTTACCATTTAATTGGCAAAACGATCTTGTAACGTTCTGCTCTTGCTAATGTAGTGAATAGGGCTCAATAAGTCAGGAGTCAGTTTTTTTAATGATCTCCTGGTTATCCAGATTTCTGTGGAGAACCATACCATTTCACTGTTTAGCCTCTACTTTAGTAATCATGCAATAATCCTTCTTAGAGAACTACCTTTCTTTTGAAGCGATCAGGAAATTGATTTCTGCTGAATTTTTACTAATGTAAAAATAATGTTTTACATCTTTCAGAGCATTCTATGTGATGATTTGAATAACTGTTTTATAATGGGAAACTTAGCTATCAAAAATATGTTATGATATTTATCATGATTTTGCTACAAATTTGTCTTAGAAAACATCTTCCATGTACTTCTTAGGCTCCATCTGAATTTTCTGTAATTTTTGAGGAAAATGAATTTTTTTAATAGAGCTGAAGTCATTTTCTTTAGAAAATTCAGAACATATTTCCTAGAATGTAGTGTTGTTAGAGTTTCTATTTCTGTTTTTCTTCTGTGTTGTTGGGGTTTCTTTTTTTTTCTCTTACATAATTCCTTAATTATATGGTAGAAATAAAACCTATCATAACTGTAAACTAAATATCATCTCTTTTATTTCTTCATATTAATGCACCATCTTGTAACTTTAAAAGTAAATGTCCTGTTTCTTTCTAATGGAGTGGTTTTCACAGCTTTGCCGTAACTTTTAATGAGAAAGTAACAAGGGCTGTCAGACAATTTTCTCCCCATCTAGCTGCAAAGTTGAGACCCCCTATTGCGTAAGCACTAGTTTATGTTCTTTGAACATTATTACAAATTTGTTATGAGTCAATTATTTTGTGGCATGTGCATTCATAGGCCAGTAATTGGTGGACGATCATCAACAAAAAGAGCAATCCATATATGTGGACGGCCTCGTTGGGTGTTTGTCCTAATATCCTCAGCTGGTAAGTTAAAAAAACTCATCTTTATGGTATCTGATGTCAAAACTCTTCAGTAACAGCGGTATGACCTAAACCTTTGTCGCAGCTAGTCGCATCCTCTGGTTGACCACCTGCAACCTCCTTTCGGTACTTTGGGCCATTGGGCTGCTTGGTACTTGTTCACATGCACTTTATTGTAAGATGAAGAAGTGATGTAATCTCACAATGGATTGGGTTTTGCAGCAACAATACTTCATGCAAGCTTCAGATCACCCAACCTGAAAGCACGCCTCAACACATTCCGTGAAGAGTCCAACGTGAATACAAGGCAAAGAAGTGGGTGTTCCTATTCATTTATTCTCCTTTTTTATCCTTTTTTACACTCCTAGCTGTAATGGTTGTATATTCATTGCCATATATACTCTCAGAAGTGGGTGCTCCTATTCATGTATCGTTTTCTACAATGGATCATTGCCATGTACACAATCATTTAGTTCTCTGGCTTACTAATGTCTATTAGGTTGCCCTTTTTATATAGGTATTTTTTTGTTTTCTCTAAATATATATTTCCCTTTTATTTCCCTTTTGTTTTTAGTTTTAGAAAATATATATTCATTGCCCTTGTTACTCTCAGAAGTATTTTCTCTTAATTTTAGCTACACTAATAAATATGCTTAACGAGCTCGATTACATGCTTAACGAGCTCGAACTCGAGCTTGATTATGTGCCTAACGAGCTCGAACTCGAGCTCGATTAATCTTAACGAGCCAATCTCGAACTAAGCTCGTTTGACTTTAAAACGAGCTATTTTCGAGCCGAGCTCGAGCCTTTCACGAACTCTTTAATTTTATTACGAATCGAACTCGAGCTTAGGAATTAAAGCTCGAATCGAACTCGAGCCGAATTCGAGCTTAAGGAAAAACTAATCGAGCCGAACTCGAGCCTCATACTGTTCGGCTCGGCTCGATTACACCCCTACTTGAAACCACGATGTGCTGCAAATGCAAGCATTAATCGGATAGACTCTAATCGTGCCACGGGAGCATAAGTCTCATCATAATCAAGGCCTTCAACTTGACTGTAGCCCTTGGCTACTAAGCGTGCCTTGTTTCTTATGATTTCTCCCTTATGATTCAATTTATTTTTGAAGACCCATTTGGTTCCAATAATGGTGGTCTTCTTAGGTCTAGCGACTAAGTCACAAACTTGACTTCTTTCGAATTGACCTAGGATTGGTTCATTTAATGCCTCGTCAATTTTTCTAGGTCCAATTTCGAAAATTAGGGTAACTTCATTAGCCTCATTCCTAAAGAATGATCTAGTCCTAACCCCATGATGGATGTCTCCAACAATTTGGTCTTGGGGATGGCTAGAGGCTAACCTAGTTGTCCTTGGTGTTGGTGGTGTTTCTTGAATGGTGTCACTAGACACAAGCTCAGCCTCAGGATCTGGCTGATCTATAAGTTGTCTAGGCTCACCGTCATCAGACTCATCACCACCATCTACAACATTTGGACTTTCATCCAAACCCAGTTGCCTGAGTTCGAATTGAGCTCCTTCAACATCTTCTGATTGATCATTTGCTTTGGGAGTTTCCTCAAAGACAACATCAGAAGACTCTTCAACCAATCTCGATTTCTTGTTGTAGACTCGGTAAGCTTTGCTGACTAGGGAGTACCCGACCAGTATCCCTTTATCAGCTTTTGCTGTGAACTTTCCAAGATGGTCCTTGGTGTTTAGAATAAACACCTTACAACCAAACACCCTAAGGTGTTTAACTATAGGTGGTTTTCCAAACCAAAGTTCATGAGGAGTCTTTCCTAGAAATCTGTGAATGAGGACTCGGTTTTGCACGTAGCAAGCTGTGTTTACAGCTTCGGCCCACAAGTACCCCGGTAATGAGTACTCATTGAGCATGCTTCGTGCAGCCTCTTGTAAGACCCAGTTCTTCCTCTCTACAACACCATTTTGTTGTGGTGTTCTAGGAGTGGAGAACTCATGTCTATACCCTCTATCTTGACAAAACTCTAAAAACTTTTGATTTTGAAATTCACCTCCATGATCACTTCTTATTGTTTTAATTGTTGATGATTTCTCATTTTCAACTCTTCTACAAAAAGAAATGAAAACATCTAAGGTTTGAACCTTGTGTTTTAGAAAGTATGTCCAAGTATATCTAGTAAAATCATCAATGATAACAAAATAATATCTACTATCATTCAAGGAAATGAGTGTACTACAATCAAACAAGTCCGTATGAAGTAAATCCAATGCGGCAGAAGTACTTACAGTGCTTTTACCTTTATGTGCAGATTTTGTTTGCTTACCCATTTGACATGCATCACAAAGTTTGTCCTTTTCATACTTGATGCTTGGTAAGCCACGGACTAAACCCTTGTTGGCCAATTTCCGGATGTTCTTCATGTTCACGTGTGCTAGCCTCCGGTGCCAAAGGGTGGACTCATCTTCTCTTGACATGAAACACTTAGCAAAAGCATTAGTAATATTTTTAAATAAAACTTGATAAATGTTATTTATCTTTGTGCCTACTAGTACCGTGTTAAAGGTGTCATGTTGTCTAACTAGACATTGACTTGATTGAAAATCAATTGTGTAACCTGCATCACACAATTGATTAACACTTAGGAGATTAAATGTCATCCCCTTGACTAGAAGGACATTCTTAATCCTAAGACATTCGGATATTTGAATGTCTCATATTCCTATAACCTTAAGATTACCATTGTTACCAAAGGAAATATTACCTCTACTTTTTCTTTGAAAGGTGGTGAATAAGGATCTATCACCGGTCATGTGTTTGGAGCACCCACTATCAATGAACTAAGTTGATAGATGTTCCCCCTCAATCACAACCTACACAATTCGAAAAATAGAAGATTTAGGTACCCAAACTTTGAGACCTAAAGCACCTACTAAGCAATGTTGATGCAGTCAGGCTCTGATTGTTGTTTTGGTGTTGACAACGATTTTAGTTTAGGATGATGATTATGATATGAAAAATCTTAACCTGGGAGGTTAGGTGTGATGATTGTGATGATTATGATTAAGTCCTGATCGAGGATTAGGCATGATATGGAAAATCCTAACCTGGGAGGTTAGGTGTGGAAAATCCTAGCTTGGAGGGCTAGGTGTTGGAAAAGTCCTAATTCGGAAGGGTTGGGTGAAAAATCCCAGCTTGGAGGGCTAGGTGAAAAGTCCTAACTTGGAGGGTTAGGTGCAAATTCCCATCCTGGAGAATTAGGTGAAAAAGTCTTGGCTTGGAGGGTCAGGTGCCTAGCTTGGAGGGCTAGGTTAGATGATGTTCTAACTCGGAAGAGTTGGGTGAAAAGTCCTAGCTTGGAGGGCTAGGTGAAAAGTCCTAGCTTAGAGGGCTAGGTGAAAAGTCCTAACTTGGAGGGTTAGGTGCAAATTCCCAACTTGGAGAGTTAGATGGAAAAATCCTTAGCTTGGAGGGCTAAGGTTGATGAATTCCTAGCTTGGAGGGCTAGGGGTGAGTCACTGGATCGGTCTGGTGACCGATCAGGGACATTTGGCACGCTGCTCCTTAGTGGATCGGTCTGGTGACCGATCCAGCTATGTCTGATCGGACTGGTGACCGATCAGGGAGTGCACAGTGAGATTGGGAATCTACTGTGTGGCTCCTGATCGGACCGATGACCGATCAGGGAGCAGGCTGCTTCCTTGCTGTCTTGCTCCTGATCGGTCTGGTGACCGATCAGGGAGCAAACGGTGAGTGAGTTCCCTTGCTAATCAAACTCTTGGATCGGTCTGGTGACTGATCAGGGATCTTGGATTTGATTAAAAAATTACTGTTCATCTGCCCTGATCGATCTGGGTGACCGATCAGGATCCATTCTGATCGGTCTGGTGACCGATCAGGATTCACCCTGATCGGTCTGGTAACCGATCAGGCGTGTATAGCTGCGAGAGCTGGGAATCCCAGCGAAGCAGTGGATCGATCTGGTGACCGATCCACACACCCTGGATCGGTCCGGTGACCGATCACTTTAATTCAAATTTCACTGTCAGACGCGGTCAGAGCGTCTGATCGTATTGGATTTGCTGATGTATGTTTCTGATATGTGATATGCTGCGTGATCTTTTGCTCTAATGCTCTGATTGAGTTTCAGGTGACAGGGGAGGATTCAAACATTCAAGGAGAAGTCAAAGCGCGCTTTCCTTGGAGCAGGTTTGTCCCTTTTCCCATCTCAGGTTGCAACGGCGAGCTGCAGACTGGAGCTGAGACTGGAGCTTGACTGAGGATCTCAGTGAGTCCAAAGATAGCTCAGTAGAGGCTGGCGTTGGCAGATGAGTAGCTGGGAGCTACAGAGATGTTGTCACCTGTCGCTTGGCGGAGAAACAAAAGCAACGCGAGTTCATCAGTTCAGTAGCGAACAAGTTCTTCAGTGATTCAGTGCTTCAGTTCTTGGTGTTCTTGCGTTCTGGTGCTACAAGCTTGCTGTTCTTGAGTTCTTCAACCATTCTAAGCAAGCTATTGAGGAGCAATCATCATACTTGAGTGCTTGAAGGAGAAAATAAGAAGCTTGGAGTCCGACAGTGGGAAGACACAAAGCAGACAGGGGTCTGCGTGAGATCGCCACTGGGTGGAGCTCAGGGAAGCTTGCTGTGTTTTGTCCTTGCTAAGTGTTTGAGTAAGATCCTTCTTGTTGTTGTTTCATTGTGCTCATTCTATATCATTGTTTGAAACACACTGTGGAGAGGTTTCTCCACCGAGAAGGAGGTTGCTTCATATCCAGTGTAAACCGGGGCTTGATCTGCCGACGATTAAGGGATCACCCACCTCAAGGGCACGCCAAGGAGTAGGGGCAAGTTATCCCCGAACCTTGTAAACCTTTCTTGTTAGCGATCTTGCTAGTCGTGTTTGTTTTGCTTTCGTTGTGTTTTTCTGCATACTCTGTTTTCCACTCTTTCCGCTGTGCTACTGATATTTGAGTTGCAGAAATCGTGATAAGTTTCCAAGGGGGAAGTGATTGTCTATATTCACTCCCCTCTATAGCCATCTCATTCCCAACAAGCAAGACTTAGGCGTCCATGCCTTGACTACTTTCCTTTGAACCCTAGGTGTCTTAGATTGTCTAACATCAGTCCTAGACATTAAGGATACAAATGATGATTCTTTGGGTCGGTAACCAATACCGGATCTATTGTAGACTTCCCTTTGGGCATTTAGGATCATGTCTAGAGTTTTTGAGCTAGTTGAGAATTTCTCAAGAACACCCTTGAGTCTCTCAACTTCACTCTTCAATGATTTATTTTCATCCTCTAACATCTCAATATGCAAATCATCAACATCCTCATCCTTAGAGGATGTTAACTGTTCAACTTCAATTTTCAATAACTGAACCTTTTTTTTTTTGACTTTTTCAACAAATCGGTTAAGCATGCAATTGTTCTATAGCATTTATCGAGTTCGGGAGTGATTACCTCTTCATCATCTGAAGAAGCCGCGTTTGATGAGTCACTCGATTCATCACTGCTTTCTTGATCTTCCAATGTCATGAGTGCCACATGCCGTGTACTTTTCTCATCCTTCTCCTCATCGAATGAACTTGAGGAGGATTCATCCCATGTGACCTTCAAGGCCTTCTTCTTCTTCTTGGATTTATCCTCCTTCTTTTTGAGCTTTGGGCATTCACTCTTGAAGTGCCCTTTCTTGCTACACTCATAACAAGTAATGTTTGATTTATCAATCTTAACTTCACTAGGGTTACCTTTACCCTTGAAGCGCCGACTCTTCCTCATTATTCTCCTAACAAAGTTTGCCATCTCAGAGGAAGAAGACTCACTGCCATCCTCCTCAGAATCGGACTCGGACTCAGATGAAGATGAAGAGACTTCCTTCTCCTTTTTCTTCTCCTTCTTCTTCTTGGTCTTTTCTCCTGCAACTAAGGCAAATCCCTTTCTCCTTGGGGCCTTTGTTAGCCATTTCATGAAGTTCCATCTCACAAAATAAATCATCTAGTTTTACAATTGATAAGTCCTTGGAAACCTTGTAGGCATCCACCATGGATGACCACAAAGCGTTCCTTGGAAAAGCTTTCAATACATACCTCACAAGGTCGCGGTTCTCGACCTTTTCATCAATAGAGTGGAGACCATTGAGGGCTTCCTTGAACCGACTATGTAGTTCACTCACCGTTTCATTCTCCTTCATGGAGAGGTTTTGAAGTTGGTTGAGGAACAAGTCTCTCTTGGCGATTCTTGAATCTCGGGTGCCCTCATGGAGTTCAATGAGCTTATTCCACAAATCCTTTGCACTCGTACAGGGACCAACCTTGATGAGTTGGTCTTTGTTCATGCCACATTGCAAAGTTACCACCGCATTCGCGTCGGCTTCACTTTTCCGGGTTTGCTCAGTCGTCCAACGCCAAGATTCTAATTATTTTCCTTCATCATCCTTTGGAGGGGAAAAACCCTCCTTCACAGCAAACCAAGTGTTGATGTCCATCTTTAGATAGTACTCCATCTTCAATCTCCAATATTGAAAATCTGCTCCATCGAAGAAGGGAGGTTGAGTGGTGCTAAAACCTTCTCTCAAAGCCATTATTGATAGCTCTCGGTTGTTAATCTGCTTGAACAGAGCCCCAAGCTCTGATACCACTTGTTGGAATTTAGATGGCTAGAGAGGGGGTGAATATAGCCAGACACTTAAACTTTAGCACTTTTCAATTTTCATCACTCAAAGGGTTAGTAGCACAACGGAAGCAATACAAAAACAGATTATGCAGAATCTAAACCCTAAGTTAAGCACAAGCACAAGAACGCTAACAAAGAGGATTTACAAGGTTTGGGGTTAACTTGCCCCTACTCCTTGGCGTGCCCTTAAGGTGGACGATCCCTTGATCGTCGGCAGATCAAGCCCCAGAAAATTCGGATAAAATGCAACCTCCTTCTCGGTGGAGTAACCTCTCCATAGCGTTTCAAGATGGATCAAGTATTAAGTACAGGAAACACAAGAAGGAACTTACTGAGCACTTAGAACCACAAGAACACAAGCAAACTTCTCACCGAGCTCCACCCAGCGCAGATCTCATGCAAGAACTCCCTTCTTCGTGTCTTCTCGTTGATGGACTCGCCAAGCTCCTTGTTTCTCTTCAAGTGCTAAAGTAACACCAGGTTGCTTCAAGGATCGCAGTTGCTTGCTCAAGATGATGGAACAGAGTTGTCGCAAGAGCACAATGTGGAGAACTTCGTTACTGAGACTTGTTTGCCACCAAACGCTTAAGTCTCAGCTCACTGATTGTCAGGTCACCACCTCACTGCAACCTCGAGCTGCTCACCTGCAACAGCCAGCTACCACTGAGCTCTCCTGGACTCCCTGAGCTTCCCTCAGCCGAGCCCTAGTCAACAGCTCCAGCAGCGCCAGCGTCCGTTGCAACCTGAGATGGAAAATGGACAAACCTGCTCCAAGGAAAGACTCTCATTGACTCTCCTTGAGTGTTTGAATTCATTCCTGTCACCTGCAAACTTGATCAGATCATTAGCACAGCAAATCAAGTAGAGAATCAAGTATCAGAGATTAAGAGCAGAGGAATCAGATGTGTTCAGACGTGATCAGAGCGTCTGACAGTGCGTTTGAATTAAAGTGATCGGTCACCGGACCGATCAGGATGATCCCAGACCGATCAGGCTCCAGCCTGAATGGTCCCCAGTGAGAATCCTAGGATCGCAAGCTTGTATGATCGGTCACCCTGACCGGTCACCTGATCGGTCACCCTGACCGGTCACCTGATCGGTCACCAAACCGATCCAGAAATCTGCTTGCCACAATCCCGCCTGATATACACTGCTGATCGGTCACCAGACCGATCAGGACACTCCCTGACCAATCAGGCTATAGTCTGATCGGTTAGGGTGAGAAATCTCGCGACAGTTGATCGGTCAGATTGATCGATCAAGGTTTCTCCCTGATCGGTCACCAGACCGATCAGGAGCCGAACAGTAGGTTTGCCAAAGTCACTGGAAGCTCCCTGATCGGTCACCAGACCGATCAGACATCGCTGGATCGGTCACCAGACCGATCCACGAGGGAACTCCGTGCCAACTTCCCTGATCGGTCACCAGACCGATCCGGGCAAGGCCAAACCCACTCTAAGTCAAGAGAACTGGCTCCCAGCCTCCCCTAACTCGTGCTCAGTCCCTCGGACAAAGACTCCGTGCCCAGCTTCACTCACCAGGACTTCAGTCAACCTGACTTCACTCACCAGGACTCGGCTTCACTCATCGGGATTTCCAATCACCTAACCCTCCGAGTTAGGAATTTCCACACCTAGCCCTCCAAGCTAGGACTTTTCCACACCTAACCCTCCAAGTTAGGATTTCATCCATCTAGCCCTCCAAGCCAGGACTTTTCCACACTTAGCCCTCCAAGCTAGGACTTTCCACACCTAACCCTCCAGGCTAGGATTTTTCACACCTAACCTCTAAGTTAGGACTTTTCAAACCTAACCCTCCAGGTTAGGAATTTTCACACCTAGCCCTCCAAGCTAGGATTTTTCCACACCTAACCCTCCAAGTTAGGATTTTATCCAACCTAGTCCCACTAGGTATTCCTAGTCCACGACCAGGACTTAATCATAATCATCTCATCAACCTAAACTAAAATCGATGTCAACACCAAAAATAACAATCAGGGTCAAATTGCATCAACATATATTAGTTATTACTTATTATAACTCGATTAATCCACATTAAGCCTCGACGACTTAGAGAGTATCTAAGAGAGCTTTTGCTTATTTAAAAATAATTTTTAGAGATTATTTTGAAGTTAGTAAGAAGCTAAAGCACCTAGTATTTGAAAATAGAAATTAAACGTTAATACAAAATAAAATTTAAATTTTTAAAAAAATAATTACTTTCAAACTTAATTTTTACTTAAATAATAATATCCTTAAACTATTAAATTAATCTTTTTAATTATTTAAATATAATTTTAATACACCATTCATGTTTATATAATTATTATTATATTTTGAATATGGTATCAAAATAATTATTTAAGTATGAATGTTTAAAAATATATATATAATTAATGAAAAATATATTAAAGAATAACATAATTTATAACCATTCTGGAAATGTAAATTATATAAAAATATAAAATATTATTTAATAAATAAATACTTATAATAAAAAATGATTGAAATTTTATAAATTTTATTAGAAATTATTAAAAACATATATATATATAT
This sequence comes from Boesenbergia rotunda, assembly GCA_024364735.1. Taxonomy (NCBI): domain Eukaryota; kingdom Viridiplantae; phylum Streptophyta; class Magnoliopsida; order Zingiberales; family Zingiberaceae; genus Boesenbergia; species Boesenbergia rotunda. Next base: position 169,850 of record JAGFNQ010006663.1, read on the forward strand.
ATATATATAATTCAACATTATAAATTAGGTCAGGTGATAATTATGTGAAATGATAAATTAATTAAGGATATAAATATTAACTTTTATTTTTATATCATAAACGAAAAGGTAGCAGTAATTAAAAACATCAAATTCTTGTTTATAACTTTTAGCTTATATTTACTTGGGATGACGGATTCAAAAACCGAGATGCAGAAAATTTTTCAGTGTTTATTTCACACAGGAGGATGGATTATTAATCTTTTCTATCCTTTACTTCGTATGAAATAATAGATGGATGAATTTACAGATCCATCAGCGGATTGATTTGTTTTAGATTTTTTATCTACCAAAAATTGGGCAGAACACCTTTTCTTCTTGTCACAGTGTGCGTCACTGTTCTCGACCACGTGTGCCTCCGATGGCTCTGACAACCTTGCACAATTGGCCCAACACAACACAATCACTCGCGCTCCTCCTCCTCCACATTCTCTTCCCCGTCTTCTTCTTCTTCCTCCTCGATCTGTTCTCCTTCTCACCCTCCTGTGGCTCCCCTGCTTCAACTCCTTCATTCTGCCTTCTTCTCGGGCCCATTTTAGGATTCTCCTCTATCTTCGTGATCAACCAAAAATCCTCCCACTACTCACCATCAAAGGTTTGTTTGTTTTTTTATCTCTTTTGTAGATAAAGGAAAGATGGAGGCAGAGTTGGAGGGAGGTTGTGTAGTAAAGTTCGTCGCTTTTCCTTCTCTGATCAGTGATTGTTGCGTTTCTGCTTCTTTTCTTTGTTTTGTCAAGTATCTTTTGATATGCATATACCTTTTCGCTTCTTCTAATCACTATGAGTTCATATCAACCAGAGTTGGTAAAAACTTGATCTTGGGCTGGGGATTGAGATTATGAAAGTGTAATCAAGCGAGAAGGAGAGGGATTAGGCCTTTTTGTCGTGCAACCAATGATGGCCAGCGGTAGCAGCAACGATGAGAATTCTGTCAAGTGGAACTAAGAAGATGAGAATGAAAGCAGATTGAACAGCTTCTATGGAGGCTTCTTCCCCTTGTTCTTCCTTCTTGATCTCTGCTCTTTCCCTATGATTGTTTTCTCTTCCCCTCTATTTATTTTCCTTTTCCTTTCCCTCTCCGTATGAACCATTTTCTACGATGGAATCTTTTCCATCACTTGTCTACTCCCTCAAGTAAACCAAGCAGAATTTGACATTTACAAAAACCCAAAAGTTTTTTTATATAGCTAAAATCTAAAAAAACAATTAGCAAAAGGTTTACCAAACACTTTCTTAATCTTTGTTAATGTAAATTATTAGGATAATAGGTGATATTATTCATTTCAAACCGTTCAATATCATCAATCCCATAATAAAATATAAGCAGATAAATCATGAGACATTTTGTCTTAGCACGGTAACATTTTGCATGAAGAATAGAGTTGTCAAATGGGTTAACCTGAGCAGGGTCGGTCGCCCCATAGCGGGGCGAAGCGGGCCAGCCAATCACAGGTTGGGAAATCTTCAACCCAACTCAATTCGAGACAGGTCGCCGATTAGGCGGGCCAACCCGCAAGCCCATCAAAAATTTAAAACCAAAAAAATCTTATATTCAACATTTTATTTCGAAAAGATTTCATCAATGTATCAAGAAATATGTATTTTAAATGTAAACGGATACAAACGAGTACTCATATTTGATGAAAAATATTAATTTTTATTTCAAAATTATAACAAAGAAAGATAATAAATTGAAATAAGACTTGGCTAATATGTGATTCTCAACCCGCAGGCCAATCCAAGCCTATCGCGGGGCAACCCATGTGGGTCAGCGACCTAGGCGGGTTAGCCGCAATCGGCTTGGGTTGCTAAAATTTCAACCCAAACTGCTTAAATTGTTTGGTAGGACAGGCAAACCCGACGAACCCAATCCAAATTGACGACTCTAATGGAGAATGTCAAACATCCAACGAAAGAGTTTATACCATTGAGAATTCATTCTAAGATTTACTAGAGCAAATACACATACAAATATCAATTATGTCCACCCATGAGGGCGGTTGAATATTTGTTAATGCAAAATTATGATGAATCACTGAATATGAAGCGATAGACCTGGTCCTCACGAATGTTTTTCATCACTCGCCAAAGTAAATCGAGCGCTTATGACGAACAGTCCAAAAGCCCAACATCCCGTGATTGTACATTTCATTTGAAGAAAAAAATTCTATAAATATATCATATCTAATCATAGAATCACGAATATTTAAATAATAATTTAATACCCTTCTACTACATCGTAGTTTCGTAAATTATGTTGAATGTGTTGGTATTATGTAATGATCGATATTTAGTTAAAAAATAATGTACCAGATAATAGGAGAACATGAGATGACTAGTTCGGTCCCATGAAAATTTCCTACTGACCATCAGGATAAATCGAGAAACGTTTACAGCGAATGATTAATAAGTTTAGCGTCTCAAAGTTTGTATCTCATTTGAAAAAACATATATATTATAATCAGAGATCGAATTACATATGTTTGAAATGATGACTATTCAGTCTGCTGTTGCACTATAATCCCGAGCTTACTAATAGATATTTTGTGATAATATCATCAACACATTTATTAGGCGGTGGAACTATGAAATTTTGAAGAGCAATCATAGGGAGAGTGAAAGCAAAGTGAATGACGTGACACTTTACATGCACACGTCCGATTATCGCTTGGACATCATCGGCGGCCTTCAGCCACCACCCCAAATCAAATTATACCCTAAGAGGGACACGATAAATCATTCGAAAATCATTACATATATCTTTCACTCTTTTATTATCGTTGTCTCTATCATTTTTCAATTTTGAATGTGCTAATTAAGATCGTCGCTGCTAGATCTATCATATCGTACACCGTAACGGCATGACCAATCGATGCCTAGGACGCAGTAGCCTTGTCGCCTTCTGTGAGTTCCCTCTTCTCTGCTCTCAGCGCCGGTTGTTGGGTGGTTGGCAATTGACGCTTGATCATTTATCTTTCCCCTTGGAATCGGTCGCTGGAAGATATCCGCGTGGACTGACTGCCAGGCAACAGAAGGAACGATCTTGGCTCTTCGTATGCCCCCTTCTTGCCATAATTTCATTTTATCTACTTTCTCCGGTCGCGCATCTCTCCGTTGCTCTTTTTCTTTTGGGATTTCGTTCTCGACTGGGCTAAAGCAACTCCAGAAGGCCAGCAAAATCTTTTCTCGCTCCGATACTTGTCTCGCTGAATCCTAGGGTTTCGTTGTCCAGGGGAAATTTTGCTCCCTTTTGGCGCTCTTGTGAGTCTTTTTGTCATTTTTTTTTAACTGACCGAGTTTTTCTGGATGTCTGTACTGAGCAATTTGAAGTAACATTTTGGGGTGGGTTTGAGGGTTTTCGTCCTAAAAGATTTCCCCTTCGAGTCATGAAACCGGATTTAAGTGGTTGCGATCTGACATGAAAATTTCATCCTGCAATTGTCATTATCCCCTCGTTTGCTGCTCGAAATCGTCCGACGTCTACGACCCGCCCAACCCTCGGAAGTCGCAGTGCAGTGGTGACCAAAATGTTGCTACGCCAATTCCTATTGTATCGGAGGAAAAGGATTCTGATGGGGACTGTGAGATACTGCTAAAGAGCAGCCTAAAAAAGCCAAGAACACCAGATTCAGAGCAGGTTGTAAAGGGATACGTTAAATGGATGGATTTGTCAGGGAAGGAACTTGTTGAGATCAAGGAATTTGAACTTAGGTAAGTTCATTTTTTTTACCAAGCCAGATTCTGTTGCATCCTGAGATGTTTCTTTTTCTCTTAACTCTGGAATTAACTGTCTAATAAATTCACTCCTGTTTGGTAGCAATTTTTTTTTAATTCCTGGTTAAATGTCATGTAATTCTAGTGTAGAAAAAAATCACTAAGTTGTTTCCTTAGGCATATACGTGTAGGAATGATGTATAGTTTTATATGAAAATGATAGCTATATCTTGGTTTTCTTGCTCTTTCTCATTCTTGTTGAATTTGGTCAACAGTTCAACTTACTCAACCAGTGCTTATATGATCCGACAACAACATGAACTTCTCCTTCGACCTCCTTGTAAATAGATGAAAGTTGCAATCAGACATTTTTTCTCAATTTTTTTTAGTTGTGTTCATTAGAGTTTATAGCACTATGGAATTGCTAATAGTGTAGTTTAACATTGTTAGAGTATCATTAAATGTTACTTTAGAGCCCAGCCCCATTCATGAGTTTCATATTCCCTTTCTACTTGAGTAATAGACTTTTATCCCTCGGCTTGGTGTTAAAGTAGAATCTCACTAGGGCTCGACCTTTCTTCTTTTCCATCCATTAAAGGAAAAGCATTGGTTTGATACGAATGTTGGGCATTCACGCCCCTCCGCTTGCTCTTTTCTTCAGATCTTACCTGAAGCACCCTACATACCATTGTTGTCTCTTGAGGATCCCTGAAACCACTCAAAGATTTTGTCACCCTCGAAGGTCTTCCTGTCATACAACTGAAATTGATATGTCCTTGTGGATTTCCAAGCAGGCAATAACCTTCCCTTCATTAGCATTTACATTTATTTCTTAAATCGGTTTTCAGTATAAAAACAAATTTTGCTTATGTTTGAGTTACATGGAGTGCCACTGTTTATTAACTTTTGACCAAAGTTAGATAGATAATTATCAACAAGTGCACAATGACTAATCTTATGTTCTCTTAAGATGGAAAATCTGGCGATGTACCTAACGATATAACTTGTTTACTGTTTGGTTAATTAGTTGGCTGCGCAATGCTTTGGAATTTCTTATGATAGTTTTGGGTACTCATGATACATCGCCATTTTGTGTCTCTATCCATTGAATTACTTAGCTTGTTTTCTCTTTTATTTTCACTATATGAGGCGAGGTTAAATGGCTGATTACAATCTGCCTTCAGGAATGGATGTGTTGTTCATTGATAGTTCTTCAAACTATTAATCATACGTTTCTGCTTAAACATCTCAATATCTCATGATAGACATTTTTCCAGTAATTTTGGTACTGTTTTTTTTTTACCTCGCAGCGAATCTGATGAAGATGATTATAACAGCGGCGACAGAAGATGCATTTGCGCGATTCAATGATAACAGATTCTTTGCTTCCGATGAACTCGTAGATTACCATGGATCGAATGTGCAGCTACTTCGAAAAACTTGATCTTTTAGATCCTTTGTTTCTGTATATACATCATCCTGAGATGATTATTCCATGAAAATCCAGTTTTTTCAGCTCATGACAATTTTGTTTGACTGAATCTGTTTCATTGAATTCAAGCTGAGCGAGTTGATTCACATTCCAAATGATTGGATGTAGTTGGAAATAAATGGAGATCCCTTTGGGTGAGACAATGGCGTTTGTATTTTGAATCGTATCAATTTATATTACAAGTGATTTGAATTTGTAAATTTTACTGTCATTGTACATTTTATTTTTTAAAATTATTCTTATTTTAAATGTTATAAAATCGCGTCGCTCTACCGTTGTAATAATTATAAAATTATTACAACTACACAATTATAATAGACTAATATTAATTATAAATAAAATTTTAATCATGATATATAATTATTATAATATAATATTGATTGATATTAATCTATGTTAATCAACTTTAATTAGATATAAAGTATTCATATCGCGGTGTAAAATATAATGTTATTAGTATTCAGTAGATTGAAATGTTTATATTATAGTAGCTACAAATATTAAGATTATATTTGATAAGAAATAATTAATCTTGTAATATATTCAAGATTGATTATTTTATTTAGTATAATTTTAAATATATGATATAATACAATTTGAATTATAAAAGTTAATTAAAATTTTATAATCTAAATTGTAAGGTAATAATATATAATCTGAGTTACATTCAAGTCTAATTATATTACAAATTTAATTACATTACTCCTAATTAAACCTAATCTAAAAGTAATGATTGTTTATACAAATTGATTAATATCCCAAGGCAATGGCACAATGACCCAGTAACTTCTTAATTTTTCGGGCGTTTAAGAGGATCAAGTTTCAATTCATCAATTTTCTTTTATGGATGATTGACCTCTAAGCGTTGGTTGATTAATCGCTCACTGCAAAGGAAATTTCCTTAGAATTGAATTGATCATATTTGAATTAATAGACTCACACTGAAAAAAATATATACAGATGCGAGATAGGATGTTAGTCAAAAGGGTGTCGTTACGATGATTCTAGTAAAACTAATTTCCCAAAAGGTATATCCAATATTTGAGATTGCCCAAAAAGTACATCTCTTTTGCATTTTATCCCTAATAATTTGTTTAGTCTATTGCCTCTTTTATTTACATCAACTGTCCTCGCTTTTCTTTTCTCTTAAACTACATTAAATATTTCTCACTCCTGTCCATGCATGCAATAAACACTACGATATTTATTTTTAAAAATTAACATCATAATTTAATCACACCAACACAAAAAATAACATCATGATGATATTGTTTTTTTAGAAATCAACACCAACACTTAGTATTGTTTTTTTAGAAATCAACACCATGTGCAGTATTAGTGTATCAAGATGCAGTGTTGGATTTTTAAAATAAGTAAATAAGGAATATTTGAACTCCGAAGCACGGTAGAAACCTACAAGAGTTGGAATGGATCAGATTAGAGTTCTCTAGGGGAATCAATAAATTTTGACCAAAATTCATTGATGGGCATAAGAGGCTTTGAATTTCTGAAATTTTGACATTTGATGGAAGAGGTAAGATCTAGAATGAAGATATGACCTCCAACCATCAATGAATATATGACCTCTGGCTAGCTCGTGTCGCTTTTTGTGAATGGAGAAACCTCACCACAACTCGTAACACTCACCTGAGCACTTAGACTACTAATTGGCCTTTAACCAAAGCCAATTTCGTCAACCATAGCCGGCGATTGCTGCCAACACCAGTCGACTGGTTCTAACCGAATCCGAACGTTACAGACCAACGTTCGAATTCCCAACCGACACCAGTCGACTACACAGAAGATCAGTCGATTGATCCAAGCATCAGTCGACAGCCCAACCCCTAAACTTAGGGTTTCCCTTCCCGAGTATAATTCTCTTAGCACTCGAGCCTTCACGACTCAGCTAACTCTTCACCTAGCAGCCTCGACCTATTGTCTTCAAGCCTTCTTCGACTTTGACTCTCGCCCCTCGGCTGCATACGAACCCACGGTTCGTCCTTATGCCATCTTTCACGTATGTCTTGAAGTGCGTTTCCCTCGGCTCATCGTTCCTGCTTTGTCCACGATCCCTCAGATGTATACAAGCTCATAGCTTATCTCCTCATGTCATCCTTCACCGAACCCGAAGTCATCCAGCTAAGCCTATGTATATCCTGCAAACCTGCATACTCACATACACATATAAAATACAAGGGTGAACCTAACTTAAACCCTTTGCCCATACATCAAAACACATGGTCACTTGGGACCATAGATTGCTTCAACAATCTCCCTTTTTTGATGTTTGACAATACGTTTAAGTTAGGGAAAACAAATAGGAAATATAATGCTAAATAAATATTTGGACTTACGTTGCCAAGGCTACACTTTGGACTTATACCGCCAATGCATATGCAATCATGCAATACAAACATGCATGAATCCTATCACAAGACATCCTTACATCTAAACTCCCAAAGAGTTAGGATTTTTACCAAAACGAGCTTTTTAAGAACCTCTTCAAAGCTCTCCCTACATTCGACTTACAAAGGATTTTTAAGAACCGCTCCAAGGTTCTCCCTTTGCCAATAAGTGAGCAACAATGCTCCCCCTTTATCTAAGCTCCCTTTTGACATAGGGTTTCTTGCAAATGCGTGTTTGGTTTCTCATTTAAACCTAACACTTCTCCCCCTTTACCACGCATCAAAAGAGCTCCAACAATATCCCAATTATTGGATTCCTTAACCTCTAATGAGTATAAACGTTGTGTATTAACCCCCATAAGATTATACATAAGTTTAATATCATTAGGGCATATTTCGACCTAGCTAAAAACAGTTTCAGCCTGTATCAGTCGACTGAGACAGTTACCAGTCAACTGATCTCTATCGAAAAATCGTACAGTAGCTAGTCTCTCTCTAGACAACACTGTTACCAGTCGACTGCCCCCTGAACCAGTCGACTGATACCCTGATTTCAACTTTTCAACATTCTAAACCTAATTTAAGAAATGCGCTGATAATTTCATAATTCTCCAAAAATTCTCAAAATTTGTGGAGAGGTTTGTGGTACTCGTGCCTACTTGGGAAAAATACATTCAAAAATGTATCTATCACCAATCCCAAGATTAACACAAAATTCAAAACTATTTAAATGGTTCAATTGAACCTTGACCTAAAGTCCTAGTTTTGGCCTCCTCTTGATATATTTTCCCATACCAAACCACAATGCATCCCTAGCATTGGTTTATATGACATCTATACATCAAAAATCAATTTTTATTCAATATGACCCCAATGTCATATTTTCATGTATGATACTCAACTCCAATGTGTCAAATCCTTAGAATTGAGACTCAAATATGTCTCCAAATCCTTTGGTACACTCTATGGTCCATCTATTCTTCCAGGAGAAAACCTCTCGAAATCCATTAACCATGGGTCCCAACTTGGCTCCTAGAGCTCCTCCTTGAGCTCTTAGCCTTAGTCACCTCCCTAGGTGACTCTTCTACAAACACAAGGTCACACCGGTATACCTCCAGTGATTCTTGGCCTACAAACCTAACCTTCTTAACTTTGGACACCTTGTCCTTAGTTAAATTTTCCCCCCATTAAATGACTTTCCCTTACCATTCTTGGACTTCCCCTTGCTATAGTCATATGACACCCTTGCATATGACTTCTCCATAGCATTGGAGGACTTAGATCGATATCCTAGACCCGATCTATCATTGTTAGATTTTTGACTACCCAACACCATAACTAAACCCTTAGATCTAATAGTGAATCTATCTAGGGTTTCTCTAATTTATCAAGCTTTGCCCTCAAGATTTGATTTTCCCTTTCTAGATTCTTAAACCTAGAATCGACATGTCCATCTTGGACATTTCTAGACCTACCCATTTGTCTAGGCATATGTCTCCCTTTCTTGGGATTAATGCCTTGGTCCTTAGGTCTAATGGTTTTATCATGACATAATTTTCTAAGGTTTTGATCTACATGATTAACCCTATTTTTATTATCATATCTAAAATTATAATTATGCATGGGAAAATAATTATCATTATTTTTAACATATATGGAGGAGTTTAAATTTGAATTACATTTAAAATTAAAGTTAGGGATTACCTCCCTTAAACTTGTAGCTCCCCCTTGATGTGAGCTTCTCCTTTTCTCCTTTTGTTCCTATTTCCTCAAATGCTCCAATTTCTTGAATTCTCCTTTTTTTGAGCATTTGGTGTGGTAGTGTCCTAGCTCACCACACGTGAAGCACATTCTATGCTTCTTCTCCTTCTTTGCCTCATCTCTACAACTCATGTTAGTTTTCAAATTAATTGAATTGAGTTTAGGGTTTACCTCCTTTTTTTACCCTTTGAACACTTGTCCTTATAGTGTCACTTTTCATTGCAGCCAAATCAAATAATGTGGTCTTTTGACTTTGCTTTGGTGGAGGTGAAACTAGGTTGACTTGTTCTTCAACCTTTGATGAGGTGGATGCTTCTTCTTGCTCCAACATTGAAGATGGTCTCTCATCTTCTTGTGCCTCTTTACTTGAGGAGGTGAATTGTTCTTTATCTTCATTCTTTTCCTCCTCGGATGCTGAGCTCCTTTTCTCATCTGATTGGTCCTTTTCTTCCTCTTGGACCATTAAACCCATCTCCTTGAGCTCTTCTTCTTCTTTTACTCGTGTAGGGTTTTCATGAAGCGTTAACATATTGCTCCATAATTCATGCACATTTCTATTCACCTACATGACTAATTATATCATTAGATAAAATATTAAGCAAAATTGATATTACCTTATCATTTGCCTTCGATTGTGTTTGTTGCTCCTCATTCCAATATCGTGGTCGGAGCTTTTTCTCGTATTTATCTTTCGAGACTTTAAATGGTTGTTCAATGGTGATCATTGGATACCAATCCTTGTTGAACCACGTCGTTGTTCGCATCCTCCAATAGTCGAAGCTCTCGCGATCGTAAGGAGGTGGAACATTGATGTTGTCCCCTAAGCGTTCTTCAAACGTCATTTTCTCTAGCCTCTTGCTCTCCCGGCGGTTTGTCCGTAGATTAGTGAACCTGACTCTGATATCATTTGTTGCAGATCGGTGCGTACAACTAGAGGGGGTGAATAGCCGATCACTCACTTCAATCGCGATTTTCTTCCTACACATTGTTAGTGCGCAAGCGGAATAACAAATAACTAAAACTAACAACTAAAAGAGACAAATCGATTTACGTGGTTCGGAGATAAAGCTCCTACTCTACAGCTGCCCGTAAGGTGGACGATCTCTATTCTTCGATGGATTAGTCCCCGGAAGACCTCGGGCTAGCTAGTGTCGCTCCTTGTGAGTGGAAAAACCTCGCCACAACCCGCAACACTCACCTGAGAACTTAGACTACGAATTAGTCTTTAACTAAAGACAATTTTGTCAACCCTAGCCAACCAAACCAAGCTCCTTTAAATAAAGCTCGTGGCTGAACTAGGCCGTTACCAGTCGACTGGTGCCAACACCAGTCGACTGGTTCCAACTGAATTCGAATGTTACAACCCAACATTCAAATTCCCAGCCGACACCAGTCGACTGCACAGAAGATCAGTCGACTGATTTTTCTGTGCCAACCACCAGTCGATTGATCCAAGCATCAGTTGACTGCCCAAACCCTAAACCTAGGGTTTCCCTTGCCGAGTACAATTCTCTCAACACTTGGTCAACTGATCTTTTTGTGCCAACCACCAGTCGACTGATCCAAGCATCAGTTAACTGCCCAAACCCTAAACCTAGGGTTTCCCTTCCCGAGTACAATTCTCTCAACACTTGGACCCTCACGACTCAGCTGACTCTTCATATAGGAGTCTCCACCTGTTGCCTTCAAGCCTTTTTCGACTTTGGCTCTCGTCCCTCGGATGCATACGAACCTACAATTCATCCTCATGTCATCCTTCACGTATGCCTCGAAGTGCGCTTCCCTCGGCTCATCGTTTCTGCTTTGTCCACAGTGCCTCGGATGTATATAAGCTCATAACTTGTCTCCTCATGCCATCCTTCACCAGATCCGAAGTTGTCCAACTAAGCCTATGTGTATCTTGCAATCCTGCATAATCACACACACATATCAAATACAAGGGTGAACCTAACTTAAACTCTTTGCCCAATCATCAAAACACATGGTCGCTCTGGATCATAGATTGCTCCAACATTAATTTAAATTTCTCCATGCATGCTAGAAATAATATAAATTATTTGCCCATACATAATTTTGTTTTAGATATCATGATAAAAATAAGGTTAATATTGTAAATCAAAACTCTAAAAAATTCATGCATCATGATAAACCTAGAACTTTTAGACCTAAAGACCAAGATATTAATCTTAAAAAAGGGAGACACATGCCTAGGCAAATAGGTAGTGTTGGAAATTCTAGGCCGCAAAAACCGCTTTTTGCGTTGCGGAAACCCCAGAATCTCGGCCACGGATCCGTGCGAACTTATAAAACAAATACGAGTACGAGTTTAATATCTAAATCTACACTAGATCTACATGATAAGGTCATTACCCTTGACGCGTAGCCCTTCGCTTTCCCGCTTGTCCAAGAGGCCGCCGGATCTCGTAGAGTATCAAAGTAGACACTCCTCTATACGTATCCACGCGAACAGATAGATGGATCGAAAACTTAGGTGTGCTAGCACCCTCTGTGTTTTCGGCCAAGAGGAGGAGAGGAAGAAGAAAAATCCACCAAAACTCAAAGAGAGAAAAAATGAAAAGCCACGCACAAAAAGGGAACAAAATCCCTTTTTGTTCTCTCTTGTGGCCGGCCACTTAATGGCCATTAATGGCCATTAAGTGGCCGGCCATAATGGCTACTAATTGCCATTAGGTGGCCTTCCATATCCCCTTTCAATTTGAATTCGAAATTCAAATGGGGGGGAAACCAAGTCATCACTCGGTCAAACAAAGGTGAGGTGGGTTTTGGTCAAGTCAAACTTGCCTTTTATGAACTTTCCATAAATAGTCAAGTCAAACTTGACTCCATTTCTTCTCCCATGTCAAGTCTACCTTGAAGTGGAACCAAGTCAAGTCAAACTTGATTTGGATTTAGGTCAAGTCAAACTTGCCTTTTATGGACTTTCCATATTTAGCCAAGTCAAACTTGACTTCAATTTTTCTCCATCTATTTGTTCTTTGCGTGTGACCCTATAGGTTCTTGTAACGTTGGCAATGCTTCTAACCTCTTAGAAACATAAGCAATGAGCGGTATCTAGCAACACATCATTGCTACCCAAGTTACAAGAATGTTGAGATCCAACATCACCTTGTGACTAATAATTGTGACTCTCACAATATATGATAATGTCCCTCTATCCTTGATATCTAGATTGACTCAATTGAGGCATAGACCGTGTCATCCTCGAGTCAATCTATAACTTGAACTCCAAGTAGACACACACTAATCAAATGAGCTCAATATCTCATATTGACTCACTTGGGCATGGCCATGCACTTTGTGGTCTAACTCTATCAAGAATACGATATCGCTCCCGTCATATAGGAGGGATAGATCCCATCTACATCACTCACATCCCTCTCCATAATTTGTTACATACCCAGTAATCGCCTTTATAGTCCACCCATTTACGGGTGACGTTTGACGAAGCCAAAGTACGTAACTCCTTATGTAGGAATCCATGGTGACTTCAGGTCCAAGGACTAATAGTCATACTAATAGCCACATGAGAAAGTATATGACACTCATATAACGATCCATGATACTTTCTCATGGCGGGTCATTCAGTATACATTCTCCAATGCATACCCATGTGTCAACTTGATATCTCTATATCCATGACTTGTGAGATCAAGTCATCATGTTGACTCACATGCTAGTCTCTACGTATTAACATTGTCCTGAATGTTAATACTCGACTAGGAATTATTTAGAGTAGTGTTCTCTATATCATCTCACTATCGATTCAACCAATCGATTGATATAGATAAGAACCTTCTACTCAAGGACATTATTATACTTAGCTAATTGGCACAAATACACGTAAGTATAATAACCATAAAACATGCCTTTATTTATACATAGGAATATGATACAATTAGTCCATACAATCATTACATGATCGGCTCTAGGGCTCTCACCAACAATCTCCCATTAGCACTAGTGCCAATCACTGTAGTATCTAATACCCAATGATCTAGTGTGACCATCATGCTTTGTCTGTGCCAAAGCCTTGGTCAGGGGATCTGCGACATTCGCCTCTGTGGGTACTCTGCATATCTTCACATCTCCTCTATCGATGATCTCTCGAATGAGATGGAAGCGCCGTAGTATATGTTTGGTCCGCTGGTGTGAGCGAGGTTCCTTAGCCTGCGCAATAGCCCCATTATTGTCACAATAGAGCTCTATGGGATCTGCAATGCTAGGAACCACCCCAAGCTCTGCAACGAACTTGCGGATCCAAACTGCCTCCTTTGCTGCCTCTGATGCAGCAATATACTCAGCCTCAGTTGTAGAATCAGCAACTGTGTCCTGCTTCGAACTCTTCCAGCTCACAGCGCCGCCATTTCAGACAAAACACGAACCCTGACTGCGACTGATAATCATCCTGGTCGGTTTGGAAGCTGGCATCACTGTAACCCTTTACAGTTAGCTCCTCATCGCCCCCATATATCAAGAAATATTCTTTAGTCCTTCTCAAGTACTTAAGAATATTCTTGACCGCTATCCAGTGACGCTCACCTGGATCTGACTGGTATCTGCTCGTCATACTTAAAGCATACGAGACATCAGGACGAGTACATAGCATGGCGTACATGATAGATCCTATGGCCGAGGCATAAGGGATCTGATCCATGCGGTCTCTCTCCTCTCTAGAAGAGGGACTTTGAGTCTTCGAAAGACTCATACCATGTGACATAGGCAGAAATCCTTTCTTGGAATTCTGCATGGCAAACCGAAGTAAGACCTTGTCAATGTATGTACTCTGACTTAGGCCAAGCAATCTCTTAGATCTATCTCTATAGATCTTGATGCCTAAAATACAGGCTGCTTCACCTAAGTCCTTCATTGAGAAACAATTCCCCAGCCAAGTCTTCACAGACTGAAGCATAGGAATATCATTCCCAATGAGTAGTATGTCATCCACATACAATATGAGGAAACTACTATGTTTCCTTCAACCCTCTTGTAGACACAGGGTTCATCTTCATTCTTGATGAAACCAAACTGTTTGATTGCATCATCGAATCGAAGATTCCAGCTCCGAGAAGCTTGCTTTAGTCCATAAATGGACCTTTGCAGCTTGCATACTCTGCCAGTATGCTTTGGATCTACAAAACCCTCAGGTTGTGTCATGTACACATCCTCGAGTAGGTTCCCATTCAGGAACGCGGTTTTGACATCCATCTGCCAGATCTCATAATCGTGGTATGCTGCAATAGCAAGCATGATCCGAATGGACTTAAACATCGCTACTGGAGAAAAGGTTTCATCATAGTCAATACCATGAATTTGTTTGAAACCCTTTGCTACCAGTCTACCCTTATAGGTATGCGTAAGTCCTCCCATGTCAGTCTTTCTCTTAAGACCCACTTACACCCAATGGGTTTTACCCCTTCAGGTGGATCAACCAAGGTCCAAACTTGGTTGGTGTACATGGAGTCCATCTCGGATCTCATGGCCTCAAGCCATTTCTCAGATCTGGGCTCATCACAGCTTCCTGATAGGTTGTAGGCTCATTCTCAATGAGCACA